>JAGDYQ010000034.1:3344636-3624636 GCA_021962125.1 Bulinus truncatus
TTGTGGTACCTAATTTAAGTACCAAAAGTTTAAATGCTTTTGGGCATTGCTATCAATTATACATTTTTTATTATCACAGGTCGCTGACGTCTTGGCCAACTTTATGATCAGGCACCGTGTCACTGAGGCACTTGATAACTTTGAAAGGTAAACATGGTCAAGTACTTTTATTCACCTTGAAGTGAATAGTATGACCTACCTAATAGTTTTTGTTGTTTTATAAAAAAAAATGAAGATGATGATATGGTACTAGTAAAAACAAATTGGCAAGCAAGACTTAAAGATAATCTGGGCTGCTCTACCTTTCAAAACAAATAGGAATTAGTGTTATCTACATTTTGATAACTGTGCATATATTAATTTATATAAATACTTTTAAGTATCAGTATTATAAATTAATTTAAACAGCAAATAAAATTATGTACAGTAAAATGTCACGATAACAAAATTTACTGAAATTCATGATGAATTAATTATTCAGAATTTTTCTCCTTGTATTTTTTTTCTGCACTTTGCTCATTATTGGTATGAAATAAGTTATTACAGTATTATACAATAATCTAAAATAAATTTTGTTTAAGTTAAACTGTGACTGTAACTAATGGAATATTTTCTATTTGTAAATATTTGTACCTTACAAATCTTAAATAAAATTAAGGGAGTTAACATCATTTAAATTCCTCATAAATTTGCATACCTGAACTATCCCTTGCATTAGAATTTTGTATATGTATCCTAAATACCCTCTAATTTCTAAAATACATGTAATATGATAATAAAAATATTACATGTTTTTAAAAAAAATTCTAATTAATTGCATACATAAATTTTAAATGTCATTCTCATCAGTATTCTAAATTCCAATGTCTGTTCTTATCTTTCAGTATTTCTGATTAAATATTTAATGTTAGTTAAGCAAAGGGGAAGGGGTTGAAAACAATTTGCAATACTGAAAAATTCCATACATTGGTGATTGTAATGAAAACCTATCGCTGTTATAAAATACAATAAATCTAATTCATTACATATATCAACAAATCATCTTCATTAAGATACATGTATTACCATAGTAATTTCAAATTCGTTATTAGTTCCTCTTTTAAAAACATTTTTTTAACTATTTTAATTTTTTTCCCTTGGTTAGATCAGTGCCAGGTTGTTGAAGTAAAGGATTGTGATGTGCTTTAAACAGATTAATTATAGCTTTAATCTAAATAAGTTGTATAATTCATTATTGAATTGTATAGTTAGATTGAAGTTTAAGTTTAGCACTTGAAACAGTTCATTGTATAAATTATACTGAGGATTGAGGCTTTTTTTATTTTAAATTAATTTTGTTTTAACTTTCTTTTTGTGAACTAATGTATATTTTATTGCTTGTTTTTTTTTAATAATCTGATAAAACAAAAAATCAATTTATGCTTATCTGTATCATAATATACAAATATTTATATTGTTACATTGAAAACTTCAGTACAATTTTGAAAAGGTTTATGTTTGTATGTATTAAAAGTCACTCCATTTTAAAGTTATAAATGTCTCATGTTTTTTTTAATAAAATAGTAAACCTGAACATTTTTTTATGTTATTTATAAAATGAGTTAACTTATTTATTTCATTCAATAAAAGTCATGATGAATATCAGCCATTTTGTTTTATTGACCCTGTTTTTTATTTCTTCAGATTATTTTATTTTGAGAACCTGTATTCGTATATAAGCCGACCCCCCCCCCCCCCTGATTTCAGTATTGTATTTTATAGTTCTATATTCTGCTTATATGCTAGTATATATGGTACTTACGTTAAGTCTTCTTATAGTACCCTTCATGAGTTTTAGAAATATGAATGAAGAGAGTACTAAGTGTTAGAGAAATTAAGCAATTACATGTTGTTTTTTTCATTGTACGTTTCCTAAGTGACAGAAATGTATATATATACCTTTAGTCACATAAACATGTTCAGCCAGGTCATATATTTGTTAATATGTACATGTGTGAAGATGATTTTGGTATATTTGATGTTTGCAGGCATTAATTAAGACTGGCTTAAAATGTTTTTTTAATTGTAAAGAAAAAAAAATTTTTCAATCATTTTTCTATCTGTTGAGAATTAATTACTTTTAATGCTTTTGTGAGTTTTTTTCCAACTTTTTGTTTATGATAGTAGTTATGCAGAGTGAAATAAAATAAATTCAGTAGTTTAATGTGTGTTTTTTTTTTCATTTTAAAGTTCTGTCTGCAAAAATAGATGTTTTGATGTGGTCGTTGGGGGAACGAATGGGCACATCAATAGATGTGCTTTCTAGCATCCTATCTGTGGGCTTATAGCCTTGGTGGCGCCCATCTCCTCTCTAAGTCAGCTATGAATCCTTTTGGCTTTACCAGGGATTAAACCCTGTACCCTTTTTGCATGTGAGTCGAGTTCACTATCGACTTCGCTATCCAGCCGCCAACATTTTATAGAGTTATAAAAGACTTTTTATACCGAGGTATTGTATTTTTACTGAGTTTGTCAAAATTTTAATAGATATTTTAAGCAAGACAGTTTCATTTGTGTTTTTATTAGGTATTGATAAAAAAAAAAGGCTGCACCCTCATAATGTAGGATTAAACATGAGGATGTTTACATCAATGAAAACTACAGTATTGTACATAGGACAACATTAGAAGATCTTACGGGTCAGATCATTAAGGTCATCATAACCTTAGTGTGTGTCTTGTTCATTTCTGCAAACATGTGAAATTAAATATTGAAAACTTACATTTACAGTAGTGAGGGAACTAGTTCCCTACCATGACAAAATTACCAAACAAGCTGGCTACAACTAATTTCGTGAAGAATGCAAGGTACAATGAATTAAAATTTTGAGTGACATGTTCAATAAAGGTGCAATAGACTTAAGGCGTTAGACCTGTTAATATTAAAAAGGATTAGATCTTATTTTAAAAAGTTTACTTATTAATGCTTGGGATAAATGAAAGTTATTTATATTGAGCTCAATGATAAATGAAAGTTATTTATATTGAGCTCAATACCATTAAACTTATCGAAAGCTGAAGGTAAGAAATACTAATTCTAATACAGATCTCACGTAATACTTTTATGTTAATTGCTGTTATTAGTTTTTCCTTTTTTTTTATTTACCTCATCCAAACATTTATTGGTAAAATATGGGACTCAAGCATTTCTTTATTATTAATAGCACTAACATGCTATCTGATCTTGCAATCCCTGTAAGGATGAAATTATCTCTTAGATCCAATTAACCACTAATGGGACAGTTTTTGATGTGCCCTTCCATCATCCCCACTGGAGCCTATAGTGCAGTGGCCATGGAGAGACAATGGGAGATATGACCTGAAAAAATCCCTTGGTTCTCATCGAAGATCAAACCCAGGACACTCATATTGACAGTAACGCAATGGACATCGCTTTACCACCCGTTTCTTAGTCTATCTGATAGATAGTTTGGTATCAAACAGTAGTAAATAGCAAGTTTTTAAGATGCAAATATAGGTAAGGTTTATCATAAAACTTTATATTTAAATTAAAAGATGTCAATATTTACTAGAATAATAAATGTAAATATTATTGTGTACACTGTAAACATTGTACATGTATATAGATGTATGAAGGCCAATATTGTGCATTAATGCCTGTATCCCAATTTATTTACATACAAGTATTATTGTAGGTTTTCTAGTGATGTGTTGGAATACATAATCTCTGTATTAAATACGTAGGGCATGACTGTAATATAAAATTTCAGTAGATGTGAATATGAGGGATGTATGATAATGACGTGAATATGAGGGATGTATGATAATGACATGTGAATATGAGGGATGTATGATAATGGCATGTGAATATGAGGGATGAATGATAATGGCATGTGAATATGAGGAATGTATGATAATGACATGTGAATATGAGGGATGTATGATAATGGCATGTGAATATGAGGGATGTATGATAATGACATGTGAATATGAGGGATGTATGATAATGGCATGTGAATATGAGGGATGTATGATAATGGCATGTGAATATGAGGGACGTATGATAATGACATGTGAATATGAGTGATGTATGATAATGGCATGTGAATATGAGGGATATATGATAATGGCAGGTGAATATGAGGAATGTATGACAATGGTATGTGAATAAATAAATATGTAGGGCATGAATGTAATATAAAATTTCAGTAGATGTGAATATGAGGGATGTATGATAATGACATGTGAATATGAGGGATATATGATAATGGCAGGTGAATATGAGGAATGTATGATAATGACATGTGAATATGAGGGATGTATGATAATGGCATGTGAATAAATAAATATGTAGGGCATGAATGTAATATAAAATTTCAGTAGATGTGAATATGAGGGATGTATGATAATGACATGTGAATATGAGGGATGTATGATAATGACATGTGAATATGAGGGATGTATGATAATGGCATGTGAATATGAGGGATGTATGATAATGGCATGTGAATATGAGGGATGTATGATAATGGCATGTGAATAAATAAATATGTAGGGCATGAATGTAATATAAAATTTCAGTAGATGTGAATATGAGGGATGTATGATAATGGCATGTGAATATGAGGGATGTATGATAATGACATGTGAATATCAGGGATGTATGATAATGACATGTGAATATGAGGGATGTATGATAATGGCATGTGAATATGAGGGATGTATGATAATGGCAGGTGAATATGAGGAATGTATGATAATGACATGTGAATATGAGGGATGTATGATAATGGTATGAAAAAAAACAGACATTAAGTATTTTAACAGCACCATTTATTTACATACAACTTTGATTCATTACAAGAAGCTTACATAAATCTTAAAAACTGTACAATATTTTTTTTAAATTGCATGCCTTATGTTTTACAATTTCTAGGCCAGCGAGGAAAAGGGATGACATCTTTTAAACTGTCTGCTCCTAGAGTGACCATTAGTAGTCTTTCAAACCCTAAACCAAAACCTCCATGGGGACATGTGCCGAATTTTCTGAGTTCAAGGTACCTGGAAGAAAATTTTAAATATAACAATGTAAATTTTTATTTTTCTAAGTCAGTGTTCTTCAAACTTAAGCTCCTGACAGGCAACTTTAAGAAATGACTGGCCGGATTTTAGTTTACATTAACAAGGATTTTAGTTTATGACAGAATAGAAAATGTAATTACAGTAGAGTTTTGTACCACTCGCACCCAGCCTCTATACTCCATATTGACCACATACAGCCTTCATCAGCCGCATACAAACTCCTAGTTTGTATAACACTGCTCTAAGTAGTGTTTTTTAAAAATTAAAAATGTTGAGCACTAGTTTGCTTCAATTGAAAAAGTAGCAATAAAAAAAAATTTAGTAAACAAAAAAAAAGTTTACCATGGTATTTGTTCTATCAATTTCAGCTCTTTCATGACTCCCTCTAGTATATCAGCCCTCTCCTCCCTTAAACTGCTCCCGCAAAGTTCCCCTACTCCAGGGGCCAGGAGGTCTAAAGCTGAAACCTGTAAAATAATAATATTTGACTTAACATTACTCACATCACATAACATCAGCTTCACTTTCAACTAAGAATGTTTGAACATGTTTCACCTAGAACTGTTAAATAAATGACGAAATTCACATAAGATATTATAAGAACAAAACAGGCCACTGAATTCCATATTTGCATCTGCATCTTACACTCACTTACTGTTAGCCCATCACTGTTTCGTCTGGCATAGAAAGGTTTTAGTTTAGCGGGATAATCTGTTACAAACACAGGTGTGTTGCCAGTAAGTTTAGTAAGATACAGCTCATGTTCTTTCTTCAAGTCACAGCCCCACTTCAAATACAAAATGAATTATACTTTTAACCACACAGAAGTTGAAATAAATGAATTTCATAATAACACTGCAAAAAAATAAAATGACAATAACTTTATAGGACTTATTAACATTGAAATATTGATCAATAAGTAAAAATTGCATGGCGTTTGCTGTGCAAGGCTTTTTACAAGATATAAAACTATACTTGTAAATCTATTTCCTTTTTTTTAAAAGTGCCATTACTGTATTTAACGTTTGAAATAAATATAAAGTTTAAAATAAGTGAGTGATTATGTAAAATATGTACAAATATTTTTTCAAAACAGTATGTGAAAAGTTAAATTTAATGTAATCAATGGAAGTTAACAAAATGAAATTAGAAAAGGACCTGGCAGAATTTAAGATAATTATACACTGTATAGTGTAATTAGGCTGTACTGAGTTTTATATTTCCAATGATCTACATGTAATATTATAAACTTTTAAATGAGTATATTAAGACCAAATTCACTATGGTTGTATTTTTTGTCTTAAAAAATTTACAATAGTTTTTTTAATTTTAACACACTCTTGAATAGTAAGGCAAAAAAGATACACCATTTATTTTAATACAAAAAATTATTTGTGTTAACGTCTTATAAAGTGTATACATGTAATACATTTTAATGAAAAATTATTGAAGTGCATATTTATCTGCTTTTTCTTAAGATAGCATGATTATTATTTCCCAAATAAAAATAAGCATAAATAATTATTAACCTCTGGAGTAAACTCAAACTTTTCCTTTGAATTCTTTAGAAGGTTAATTGCCTCTGTATAAGTCATTCTGAAATTTATTTTCATAACATGTATTAACAAATAATTATGGTTATAAAATTTTAGATAAATGGGTTTACAATATATATTTTTGGTACTTTTAACATTCGGAGGTTTCACTTTCTTACCTTTCATAGCTAGATTCTGTGATTTTCTTCAATATTTCCTAAATATAATACAAATATATTTATATTTATTTATTTATATAAATATTTTTCAAAAGGAATTTGATTTTTGAAAAAAGCAGTTCATAAATATAATTAAGACAGTACATGAATAAGAACCTTATGGTTTGAGCCAGCCACAAACTTTAAGAATAATGATAAATCTTCAGGGCAAGAATCTAATATTTTCTTCACAATATATTTCACAAGATTCTCCATTAGCTGAAAAATATGAGGTATTTTTTAAACATTAAAAAAAAATACAATAATTTAATTACTAGCAAACATTAAAACAAAGAAATGTCAGGATTTGCTGTATTTAAAAACTGAATAAAGCATCTTATCATTATTTTAGAGATGACATTTAACCTGTAGACATCTTAACTGCATATGTCTGAGCTATTTTAAGTATATTTATTATATCTTAAAAACAAAAAATATTCAAAATTTGGGCAACAAAACAAATTTTTCTTCTTATAATGAAAGCTTAAATTTAATTCAAATGCAATAATTTAACAGACATTAAATAAGTTTTAAAAAGGAGGGTAGACACTTAAAATAATTTGTCATAATAAAAAACATGTTCTTATGCTGAAGCTAGTATAAGCAGCATTTTTAAAAACAGAATGAACTTGAAGCTTTAAGGATTAAAAACTGAAATGAAATTTTGGTCAGTAAGTATCAATGTACATTCAAACAATTAACTTACAGAAGACAAGTCCTCCATTTTCTCAATAAACGCAAGCTCTGCTTCAACCATATAAAATTCAGAAAGATGAAAACTACCAGCAGAATTTTCAGCCCTGAATGCTGGTCCAAAGTTGTAAACTTTTGTAAAAGCGCTGCAAATGATGAATAAAACAAAAAATTCTTTTAAAGCATAATAGTAATTAAATTGTTTGTGTACTTTGTTTAGAATAATTGCGTTTATAATAAAATTATTTCATTCTATTTTAGTTTAAAATGAAAAAATAAGGATGCTAAGAAAATTATACCCAGTCATGACCTCCAGATGAAGTTGTCCTGAAACGGTGAGGTAAGATGGCTGTCTGAAAAAATACTGTCGATTCTGCTCCTCTTTGTCACTATTCGTATCACTATCACTGGATGTTAAGAGGTCTGATATTAGAGGCTAAATATGATGTGCAATATAAGTAGAACTGTGAGCAAAAATTATATTTTAATTATCAATGTGAAATGTCACAACACAAAATCAGAACATCATAGGAGTGGGTTAAAAAAATAATACAAGAAGGTTTAATAAAAGCATAAGTTGTCATTTACACATTAGAAACACAGACCTAATCGAGACAGTTCATAAACAACAAACACAATAGTCTATGATTACTTCAGACTGACGACCTCAAAATGACTGCTGGTGAATGACTCTCTTATTTTTGTCCTGACAGAAACAACCAGCTCAACTCTTTACATGACCGCCAGTCCTAAGTTTTTTTTAAAGATCTGTGTTTTCAACCACCCAGTAGTACATAAGGCGGGTTATAACAATACTGATTAAAAACATAAATTAACAATTGCAGCTAAATTATGTCAAAGACAAATTTAGCAAAAGAGAAAAAAATCTTTTCTAGTACACTGCAAATATCTTTTTCAAGGCATACAAATAAAAATTTAGATTAAGATAATTTCAGATCTTACCTCTACTTTGAATACTTCACAAGCTCCTTCACAATCACTAGATGTTAATATAGGAGTATGAATAAAGACAAAATCTTTAGCCTGTACATAAAAAAAATAACAAAAGAATTTTCAAAATCTTATTTTATTACATGTGAAAAACAATGAAAACTCGAAATTTATAATTTTACCCCTTCTTTTAATTATTTAAATTGCAATATCAGTAAATTATACCTGAAAAAAATTGTGAACAGCCATTGAAGCAGCATTCCTTACACGTAGCAATGAAGAAAAAAAGTTTGTTTTTGGCCTAAGATGTAAGAAATCTCTTGCATAAGATGGAGGATGTCTTGTGCCAGACTTGAAAGGAAATTCCTAAGACAAAAAAACGTCATACTTATATTGGAAACCATGATACACTAAGGTAAGAAAGCTAAAAACAACTAAACAGATAAATAATGTTTATAAAAAAAAGTGTGTTAAAATACTATTAATGCTGCGTAAAAAGTCGAACATTACAATAAATTGCATCTGATATGAATACTTACTAAACCATTACAAGGTCCTATAACTTCTAATGAATTAGTGACGAGCTCAATGTTTTGGCTCTTCCCTATACTTTTTTTCAGTATGCCCTTTACATGTACACAGCTGCCAAATGTTATGTTTTTGTCTGTGGTTAAACTGGGAGGAACTACTACTTGAATACTCTGTGGGCCTGATCCATCATTTACATGAAGAAACATCACATCTTTGTGGAGACGAACACTTTTTACCCATCCCTTTAAAAAATTGAGTAAACCAGTGTAAGGACACTTTTTTAATCAAAATAAAATATTTACATCACTTAATAAGTAATATCAGTGAGTATCATATATTAATCAAAGGATGTTGAAAAACAAAATGTATAATAAAATCAGTTGATATTAGTAGTTGTTTTTTTTTTTAATTTATTTTCTTACATACCACTTTAAAACAGTCTAATTCTGCAAACATAGGAAACCAAAACTTTGTTATCCTAAAAATGTAGTGTGGTGGGACGGATGGCCAAGAAGTGACGATACATGACTGTCGACCTGAGAGGCCTGGATTCGATCCATGGTAAGAACCATGGGGAATTTTCCTAGGTGAAATTTGTTTCAAAGATGTCCCATAAGTCCACCCAGCTTTTAATGGGTACCTGATTATTGTTGGGGAAGTAAAGGCGGCTAGGTATTGTGTCACTGTCTATTAAATTACTACGAATTTGTAATAAAGTCTGACATTTGCTAATTCTTTTTTTTTTTTTTTTTTTAAATTAACTACTCAAGAAAAGTGGGACGGGTGGCCGAGTGGTGTAGATACTCGACTGTCAACCTGAGAGTCCTGGGTTCGATCCTCGGTGAGGCCCATGGAATTTTTCCAGGTGAAATTTGATGCAAAGTAGTCCCACAAGTCCACCCAGCTTTAAATGGGTACCTGACTTAAGTTGGGGAAGTAAAGGCGGCTGGGCGTTGTGCTAACCACACAATCCCTTCATATGCAGAGGTTATAGAAACAGATGAATTCTACACTTCATCTGCCCCGATGGTCCGTTAGGGCTAAGGGAACTTTACTCAAGAAAAGTGTGATAAATTGCACATTTTTTGCGATAAACTAACAAAAATGAACAATTTAGTGTCTAAAATGGATAATATTGATGTAAAATCAAATCATTAATTGATTAATTATTTACTATGTTTTGGAAAGTTGATAGAGGTAAATTATCAATAATATTTATCAAAATAATAGTTGTAGCTTACATTTAAATGCAATTTACTGCATTAAATATAAGAAAAATGTACGCAGTAAATTTTGGTTTCACTAAGTCTAAGCAACACAGAGGCAAAAGACTTCTTCAAGAATCATTCATTCAAATTAAAAGTTTTTTTTTCTAACAAACGAATTCTATAAATAAATAGTACCTTAACATTGATTTCACTTTCGATATTTTGTTTAGATATAACAGCCTTAATACTTTCAGTTGAGTAATTCTTCAAAAATTGTTTGTAACAACTTGAATAATAAAATAATGATCTATTAGAAAATAAACCTAAGCCGAGTCTAGCCATAATTGTAAATTAATTTGACCTACTGTGATTCATTTATTTTTTCGACCTTTTGTATTTTTAGTGGTAGCTCTTTAGTTTTTGCAAATGAAGACCGAAAAACCCTTCCTTAACCAAAGAGATCGTAGCAAAGGAATTATATACATGTACATAGATTATAATAAATATAATATCAACGATTATATTATGTAAAATTAAACAATCACAAAAAGATTAACATTTCATATGTATGTTTCCCATTCCATATGTTACTGAATAAATTTATGAGTATCGAGCGAGAAGTAATATTACGATTACAATCTTACTATCTTAACCAGGACATTTCCACAGTTTATTTGATCTCATTCAAGTAGTGCCAATACCATTTGAGAAAGAAAATTGACAAAAGGTTTGACGCTCTATGATAACATATAGACAAATCATGAACGTTTTTATTGTTTTTTATCAATGGTAGAGATAATAAGGCTGATTAAAAAATAAATATAATATTGAAACTAAGTGATTAAAATTGTTTGTCTTCTGCTCATTGCTGAAAGCCTTAGTTAAACTTCAGCATGATTGACGTGAGCTAACTTTGTAATAATAACTTACTACCATTTTGTTTTAAATCTAAGTAATTTCTGTTCAAGTTATATAATACCAATATATATGTTTGGCTAAAATATAAAGTTATGCAACTTGAATTTAATCAATTGGGGGGGGGGGGGGCATTCATTGAGCTCTATATTTAACTTTTTGGGCCTCGCTGAAGTGGCATATGACACTTAAGCAGTTAAACATTTGGCATTATAACAAACTCATAATAATGGGGTATTTACGTTTATCTCGGCTGCCTTTACAAACAGTATACGTTGTTTTTTTTTCAAAGTATTTCACAGTGAGAGTATTTGTTGGTTAATAATAAAAGTTTGTATTCATCCTACAGATTTATTTAATTCAGGACTTCAGTATCATCGCGCCCATAAGGGAGATGGTTGATGGCTGGGTGGAAGGGAAGCGGCTGACAATGAAGTCTTTTATGCACCAGGCCAGTGGTCGGAAAACTTATCAGCCAAATAGCCAAATATGAACATTACAGCAATTAAAAAAATTGGGAGCCAAATTTGCTTTTATTACACTAAATAAATATTACACTAAATAAGTTGTATGCTAAATAAAACTAAATGCCAGAGCCGCACTTAAGGAGCCAAAGAGCCACATGCGGCTCCGGAGCCGCACTTTGCCGACCACTGCACCTGGCAATGAGACCGACCCGAGAAAATGAGCTGCAAACCGACCGCCTAATGCTAAAGAATGCCTCCCGAGTTCCTCCCGGCAAAGCTACATGCGTGTGTGTGGTACGCACAACCCTGGTCGACACCATTATTGGGAAAGCTAAGGATCCCTGAACACAATGTGTCAATGGAGACGTCTAGGTCCTATCCGAGATACTCTATATTGACATACACTGATGGTGCTGCAGTTAGTACAGATGGCCGAACAAGAACTTCGTTTGGGACCCAGATCTTTTCCCCACAAACCCGATGTGTGATCTCGCTGGGCCGTGTGGCTCTCTCGGTGCGTATGAGGCAGAGATGGCAGCGTAGTAGAGGCAGTGGCACACATCGAGTGTGTGTGTGGGGGGGGGGGGCGACTTCAGGGTGGAGCTTTGCCTGCTACGGGCACCGTGACCCTGACTGGCGCGCTCTCTGTTCTCCAGGCTATAACAGGGGCGGGAGAATGGCCCGAGCGGCGGGAATCCGTTGTGAAGGCTATCCAAGACATTATACAATAGGCCTACCATTGTGTATTGGCGACTCTTCAGTTGATTCTACGATTCTGACTAACTGGCATAATAATTAATATTTATCCTCAATAAAGTAAATGATTATAAATATGTTCAATAATGCTGAGATATAAACAAAGTTATATAGCAAAATGGCAATTATAAAATTAATTTAAGAAATGTATTGTCCCCGGGGTTATCAAAATAATTGGTGTCGCTAGCGGACAAGAGATTAGAGGATGCGTGTGCCAAGATTAGAGACTTTAAGCTAGGTCCACAATAAACGGTTAAGACATTTCACATCTAAAACATATTGTACCAGTTTTAGATTGCTGAATGAGCGCCCTGCCGACAGAAA
The DNA here is from genome assembly GCA_021962125.1 of Bulinus truncatus. Lineage (NCBI taxonomy): Eukaryota > Metazoa > Mollusca > Gastropoda > Planorbidae > Bulinus > Bulinus truncatus. The sequence goes on from JAGDYQ010000034.1 coordinate 3,357,316, forward strand.
TATTTGACAGAAACGCAGATTTATACACATATTAGGCAATTTCGAAACTTAATTTCTTCCTCTTTCAAAATTATAATTGCTAAATTAGTTCAAAGGGGCTTAATTTATATGAATACTAGTACACTGTATACTAACATTCATATAGAATACGTCACATAAGAGGGCACGGATGGTCGTGTTTCGCTTGACTGTCAACTGGAAGGTCTATGAACGATTATCGCTGAGATTTTTTTAAGGTCCTAGTAAAAAGTTCTAAAGTCCACTATAAGAATGGCTCTAGCCTAGATTGTACATTTGCTGAAGAAGGAGAAATGTTATTCAATTAATATCTTTAAGAAATAGATATCTAGGAAAGGTCAGGGAAACAGTGCTTGACCAGACATGTAATTGAAGATAAAATATTAAGCTAGGAGCCCTGTTATTTAGTGTTACACCGAGGCGGCTCTGTGAACATACATTATGAAGTAGCCTGTGTTTATAGATTACGATCAGTCTAAATATGTTTAATTTTATAAGCTTGTCAAAATAAAGTTTTAAAAATAACTTTATTCCGCTTAGTTAAATAAAAAAGTCTACTTTTTAAATGCATAGACTGAAAGAAAACCAAACTACAATATTTGATATCGTTGTTGATAGCGGAAGTGGCCAGATTCGAAAGCAACGTCTGTTTACAAATGACTGCTCTATTTATTACGAAAAATAATTAGTACAACTTATTAAAACAATGATTATGAATTTCGAATCTATTTAAACGTAGAACACATGTCGATAACATGATGTGATATAAATGTCACGAAAGTTTGTGCGGTTTGTTGTAGTTTTGACCAAAAAAGAAGCTTCACAATAGATTCATATTCATGATATTGTGCCATAATCATGATAATGTGATTGTAATTTTGCAGTCGAGCAAACATTACAAATTATTAGTTACATAATATTTATCAAACAAAATAGGTAAAAGAGTAATTATATTACACTATACATCTATTTTCACAATCACATAGCTAGTTTCATAACGGTAAGCTCAGAATCTGGCAATTTTATTTTACTTTTTTTTTCTAATGATGTCACATTACTTAGCATTATGAATGGAGAGAAAAAAAATACTTGCACTGACAACAGAAAGCTATTAATATTGGTCTTTAATTATTTGAATAATAAAAAAAGTCTTTAAACTAATGATGATTGAAAGGGCAGTGAACAAGTGGGGAAAATTATCTGTATGTTTTTAGTTAATCTGAAGTATAACTATTCTAAAATCGTTTTTTAACTTTGTTTTATGTTTGCTTCTTCATTTGTAGATTTTTTTTCCTTGTACTTTTTTAAAAGATCTTAAGTTGAATAAATGCATTGTCCACAAGCATTGATATGCTGTTCTTCACTCAAATTTATTTGCTGATTTGGAAAAATTTTACGCTGCACCTTCGAAACCCATGGATTGCACTTGGAGAAATCCTTTTGCCATCATTGTTTGCCATGATTCTCTTGCTTTTAAAACATACATCAAATCTAACTCACAAGCCTGCAGTAAGGTATGATGCAGAATTCTTGATGTGGCCGAATTTTACTAATCAGATAGGCTACATACCTTTAAATCCAACAGCTAAATATGTCACAGAATGGGTCTTGGCAACCCAATTACAAAACCTTCAGCATATGTATCAGTCACAAGGCAACACATCAAACCAAGATGAACTTAAAATTAAAGGTATTTTCAATGATGTTATAGTTTGTTAAATTTTTTCTTCTTTTACCATATATAAGCAAATTTACCTTATAGTTAATCTGAGATTTTTTTGTTAGCATTTGTTACTACTTTTGATAATTTCTATAATAGTCTGACATCTTATATAAAAAAGAAGAATCCTTATCATTAAAAATGTATTTAGTGAATTGTAATAGACATTTTTTTATGACCTTATTACTTTTTTATATTGACCATTTAGGTGAAGCGATTGGCTTTAAAAATATGGATGAAGGCTTTCAGTATTTTAGAAAGAAAACTTCATTAATGAACTTCATTCTGGAGTTTGTTGGAATCAATGATTCTACTAAAGTTCTACCAAAAAACCAGCTTGTAATTATTCACCCTTACAGAAAAGCTCTCAATACTTGGTCAACAGACAGAACACACATGTTTGAGTTTCAGGAGGGGCCAAGGCCCAATCTTATAAGTAAATTTTTTTTTTTTTGCAAGCTTTGATAAACTACTAGCTGTACCCTGCAAAACATTTCCAAAGAGCTAAACCATAGCTCAACTTTGAGGTTATCATTAATATTAATATTTTAGACTTTTTTAAAACCACAAAACTATTTAAAACTAGATTTAAAAGAAAATTATCCATCGAATTGAGCGGTAGCCGAGAAGCCATTGATATTTTGAAAGAAAACAGTATTTTTTTTTATCTATAGCAGACTGACTTGAGAGGAAAAATATTTATCTAGATAGAATAGTAAAGTTCCCTTAGCCCTAGCAGGCCATCGGGGCAGATGAAGAGTGTAGAATTCATCTGTTTCTATAACCTCAGCATATGGAGGGATTGTGTGGTTAGCACAACGCCCAGCCACCTTTACTTCCCCAACTTAAAGTCAGGTACCCATTTAAAGCTGAGTGGACTTGTGGGACGACTTTGAAACAGATTTACCTGGAAAAATTCCCTTGGTTCTCACCAAGGATCGAACCCAGGACTCTCAGGTCGACAGTCGAGTATCTACACCACTTGGCCACCCGTCCCACATCTAGATAGAATATCAGCATCTAAAAAAAATAATATTTCAAAAAAGCATTGAAACTTTCCATTATTTTAATATCAGGTAATGAATATAGCATCTGCCAGGATTGCCTGGTTAATTTAATAAAACTGCTCCAGAATTTATCTTTAATTACTAAGTACTTATGAATTGTAGTATTGCATTATTGGTGGAATTTATTTGGTAAGATTAGATAAAACTATTTTTACATCAAAGTTTGTCACTTTCTTTATTACCTTTTTTTACAGTGGATTATCAGATGGCATATATCCAGTCTTTGGTTTGTAAAGGTGTTCTATCTCACTGGCTAGCTGAAGAGAAAAAAAATGTTCAAGCAGCCAATTTTCCCCTCTATGTCAAACGTTTTCCACATAAAGATTACTTTGAGGATGGCATGTTTTTTACAGTCAAGTTGCAGCTGACACTTTTCATGGTGCTTGGATTTATGATGAGTGTTTTTGTGGATACAAAAAATATTGTGCATGAAAAAGAGCAAAGAATAAAGGTAGATGAGCATCTTTATTCATCTTTTTACCTACCATCAGCTGCATTTTGTGGCTCAAGCCACTTTTACTTTAAACTGACAGCCGCACTATGCAGCTCAGATACACCTATCTGGTTTAATAACATATTTTAAAGCGAATTTGCAGTTATTTTTAGACTTAAAAAAAGCATATAGATATAGTTTGTAATGTATCGAATCTGTTAAATTTTCTTCCATGGGAAAACGCCATTGGATTTTAAAAAAGTTTTAGTTTTGGTCATAATTTTATTATTTCTGGTTCTATATCTTTGAAATTTAAATGTGTTTTTCAGTTTTAAATTCTAGATAACATTGATGATGCATTTGAAAAATTTGCCATTTTAATTTTTTTTTATGGCTGATGTAAATGAGGTCCTTTTTTCAAATACAATTCTTACCTCTAAACCGTAAGGTATTTTTGCTACAGTAATTTATTAAAATATTTGTTGAATTGTTGTGCAGGCAATTTATTTTTGGTTAAGAAGATATAAGACAATCTTTATTAAAATAAATTTAAAAGTCATGGCACTATATTTAAGTGACCGGGGGTGTGATGAGAAAAGTTGTGGTCCCAGAGAGGAAAACGCTGCAGTAGGTTTATAGAATTTTAATCAATATGCTGAATTATTTAAATTTATTAGCGATAATATCTCGGGAGCGACCGATATGCCTTTTTACCGATAGTCTGATACCGATATTTTTCCCCAGCATTTTTACAGATACCGATATTTTGCTATTAATGAAAGGGTGTCTTGCAGATGATTAGAAGATTAGAAAAACAAAAGATTTGAAAAGACAGACCGAAAGACCGAAGTCAGAAACACAAACCATGCCTGCATAATCTCAGAAATCTGCATGTTTATTGTTTAAAATTAAACTTATAACAAACAATTTGTTGTTTTTACTTTCTACTTGTTCACAAACAGAAAAGTAAGATAAAGTTGTAAATAATTAATGTCAACCTAAAAAAGTAAAAATGTATTAATTAGGGCTGCTGATTAAACTGCGTTAATTTGCGATTAACGCGGCAAAAAAAAATTTGCTATTAAAATTTTTAACGCAACACTAAATGCGTTAATTTGACCAAATGCGGAAAGTTCACCAAATCGATAGATAACAGAATTTCACTTAACCTTTTGAAGTTTAAGTTCCGTCCACCTATTAAGTAGATCTACCACCCCCACCCTGTCGTAATTCGCACATACCCTCACCCCCAGGTATGTCGACTGAAGCCCCACTGTAATATATAATGAAGATGTTTTGTTTATTTAGCCCTTCGACAAGTAAATCTCCTGCTCCCTTCCCTGTCAGTGTAAAAAGAGAAAACTTTCATTCACTAGTTAACATTATATACTGCAGTGTATTGGTGAAGGTACTATAGCGTATTGTTGAACGTATAATGAACCCGTTTATAATTATAATTCTGTAGCCACGGCTATTGTATGGGATTGTATAGGTGGTACCTTTCTCAGCCTCCTTTTATTTACCCAACAATATCCCAGGAGAAGAAAATTTCCCGGGACCTATCCTGGGATTCAGCTATCATGAGAGAATAACCCAGGTTCTAACCAATGTATTGTAACACCAATAAAACTTCGTATGGTCGTTCAGCAATCGGCAGTTGTAAATATAGTATTAATTGAAGCCAACTTATCTTTCAACTGCTGCCTACGAAGTTAAAATCTATGTTTCAATTGTTTTGTCAATGTTTGTCGACAGCTAGGCATCATTTATTGCCTGACAAGTCTATTAATTAATTAACGTTCTTAAACTAGCGATGTCGATATGATGGAAAGGCATATTTTCGTTTGTGCTTTGTATATAGCAATAAAAACATCAATAGATTTTTCTCTAAGAGTTAAACCGGCAAACACTCACGCCTCGTCGCTGATACAACTGTTGCTATCACCAAAATGAAACGAAAGAAAGAATTTTAAATGTTGACACAGGAAAGAAGATGAAAAATGAAAGCCGACCGATCAAAATTTTGCTTTGAATTGCCATGCGTTAACATCAAAGAGTGTCATTTTACAATACAAATTTCTTTTCTGTTGTTCACTAAAACATTTAATGAATAGTTGATAGTAAGAAAGTAAATGAATGAAAGAATATAAGAGTAACATTTATAGTCAGACGCGCAAAGCAAAATCTTCAAAAGAAGATTAAAAGTAAAATTTGTTCTTCAACTCACAGACCCTGTTGGTAAGTGACGTTTGTGCTGCTGTGTCTAAAATGAAACTGGGTTGGGCGGAGGGGGGGGGGAGGGTATAAAAAACCGCGGTAATGACAAGGGAGCGATTACTTTCTTGCTATATTATTATTTTAGGAAGGAAAGGCACATATGAGATATAAAACCCATAGTGCCAATATCGGTCCGACTATCGGTCGCTCCCTACAAAAATCGGCCGATCCGATATTAACCGATAGTGCCAATATCGGTCCGATACCGATCCAATTATCGGTCGCTCCCTAATAATATCATAATTAAAATCTGATCAGCTATGTACTATATTTATTCAACCATTATAAAATTATCTAATTTTAATATTTCACCAGGAAACTATGAAATTGATGGGAATGAGTTTATCTGCATTTTGGATTTCCTGGTTCATCACCTGTTTGCTGTACTTGATACCAGCATTATTCTTCTACACTATTATACTAGGCACTGACCTTACTGGGAAAGGTCCAATTTTACAGAAAAGTGATATAACCATTGTACTTGCCATGATTATATGTTATTGTTTAGCCATCATTTCATTTTCTTTCATGATCAGTTGCCTAGTGCAAAAAGGTAAGCTGTAATTTTTTCTTAAGTAACATATTTTTAAATTATGATTGTTTTTGATTTGTTCAGAAAGGAATTTTTTTTACTAATTTTGAACTTCAGCATTTTATTTTTTGAAAAGCAACATATGTTTAAAATTTGACTGTTTTCTTTTTGCTTTCAGCGATTTTGTTCTTCATCATTATCATTTACCCCTTAACAAATGTTGTTGAAGAAACAGCAATGGACAAGCTCTCCAAAAATATCTTTGTCTCCAATAGGTCTCTAAACTTTGGCCTGTCCATTCTTAAATCTTGCTCATCCAGTTCTTTCTTTGATGGCCACTCATATGTGCTTTCACCAAAGTACCCTGGATTCTATAAGTTTTTTATGGCTACCCTGTCAGTTTTCACTGTGGCAAGGAGTGGTTCCTGAGGGCCCACCTGGTCATAAATACTTTAACACCATGTATGAAATTTGGAGCTGCTCCAGGATGACTTGGCCTCAAATGACACAATTCTTATTTCTGCCTCAGCTTGCAGTGTCCAAGATTTGCACTCATAGAACATGGTGGGAATCGCTGGAGACTTGAACATCCTATACCTGGTTTTAGAGCATTCTTAAATCTTCTAGTGACCAATGTATATTAATGTTTATTTAAATCTATTTTATTGATTTACAAGCATAATATGTAATGACAAATGTTTTATTTTTGTTTATTTAAATCTATTTTATTGATTTTCAAACATAATATGTTTCAGGTAATGATGGAGCCATAGCTGCTGGGTTACTTTTTCTTACAGAGTATGTTCCCTATGAAATAATAAGTCACAAGTACAGTGATTTCTCAAGCGTGTCCAAATCTTTCTTTTGTCTTTTCTTCAATATTGCTCTTGGTCTGTGTAATTACAACTTAGCTCGACGGGAAGCAAGAGGTAAGTAAGATGCCATTCATATACATACATGAGAGTGGGTGGAACAGTGTAAGGACAGTGAAAATAGATAGATAGACATAGATAGATAGGCAGTCATATTGTTAGATAGATAGACAGATAGATTGAATGATAGATTGATAGACAGATAATTAAGTAGACAAACGAATTGCATGGACAGTGAAAATAGGTCAGGACTGATGATTAATAGCAGCAGCGTGTAGAGTTAGGTGTTACGTAATTAGACAGGTGGGAAGACGAAGGCGGGGCGAAAGGGACAGCGCTGGTCAGTTGTAGGGACGCGGAGATATACAGGTCACGACAGAAAGAGAGGGGGGCAGTGTAGGTTTTGTTAAGTTTGAAGAAGGGAGTGAATTGGGAAGAAACGAAGGGATGAGTAGGAACAGTAGTATTGTATTGACGGAACGACAATTGATGTAGTAATTTATTGTGTAGAATTGATTTAATATTTGATGTTCACTCTTGGATGTAAGTGCTTTAGATCATTCAATAAAGTGATTTTAATTAATAGAACGGAGTTTGTGAATTTGCATTAGTTGTGTGTAAAGAAAGAAAAGGAAAGCAAGGAATTAAATATAAAGAAGATAAAAGAACAACCATCGAGATACGTGAAACAAACATTGCCATCCTGGACAATTTGGTTTCAGAAGTGCAGGACAACACTTAATTGTCCAAGGAACCCTGCTAATATTATACTTCACAAAATATTTCTTATACTTCGAACAAAATGGAGGAGATAATTGCCACCGGAAAACAATTGGGTCTTACTGATAAGGACTTTGCGAAGTATGTCGAAAAGCAGATGGAAAGATTAGAACGAGAAAAAGAGAGACAAGAACGAGCAAAAGAGAGACAACACGAAGCAGAAGAACAGAAAAGGGAAGCAGAACAACAGGAAAGGGCCAGAGCCCATGAGCTTGAAATTGAAAAGTTAAGGGCAAATAAACCTACTGTTCAACATATTCCAGCACTGGGTCCTTTCAACAAACCACCACCATTTGATGGTACAACAGACATTGAAAGCTTTTTGCTACAGTTCGAGCTAGTAATGTCTGTTCAGGAAACGGACACCACAAAATGGCCAGCTCACCTTCTGTCTTTTTCAAGGGTAAACCTCTTTCTTTAATCCAGACCCTACAACCAGCAGAAACATCGAACTATGAGTTATTAAAGAAAGCGCTAACAAAGATTCTGGGTAAGTCTGAAGATACCTATAGAAAGCTTTTTCATACCATTAAGCCAGACTATGATTACGACCCCCGACAATGTGTGGGCACAGTCAAATCACATTTATTAAACTGGCTTCAATTATCTGGCATAAACAAAGACGACCCTACAGAAATAATGGAGCTATTGGTAGTGGACAAGTTCTTGAGAACATCAAGTCCAGAATTATTCCAGTTCCTGCAAGAAAGAAAGGTGAGAACAGAAGCAGCACTCATAAGGGAACTCTACACCTTCCGTGATGCTCATCCCGATCTCCCAGTCAGCAAAACAGAGTCACCACAATTTACTGCTGCAATATCGAGTCAACGATACAGAAATCTCAGTGTGCCACCCAGACAGCAAAGATCAGAGACCAGAACGTGTTATACATGCGGGAGATCAGGTCACATCGCTCGGTATTGTTATGCCACGTCCCAAGCACAGCGCACTAATACCGTCTCACTACCATATACAGGATGGACAAATAATGACACTAGAAGACAACGCTCCCCACCATCCCCTATGCCGGAAAGAAGAACCGACAGCAGATCCAGACCGACCACTCGACCCAACACGCCAGTCGCCGCTGTATTGAGCCCACGAGGCAAACTCATATTCTTTCCAGCACTGGTCAACAACCGTATAGCGGAACTACTCAGAGATACGGGTGCAGTCAATGTAGTGGTGAGAAAAAGTTTAGTCTTGCCCTCACAGTTTCTACCACTAGAGGAGGAAATAACACTCGCAGATGGTTCACAGAAACTTTTCCCAACAGCACAAATTAATATCGACACGCCTTTCATATCAGGGTCTGTTACGGCAACCGTTATGGACAATCCCGTTGCAGACATCATACTTGGCAACCTACCAGACATCCAAGACTGCACGAAAGAGCAGATTCTTCACTGGATCAATCAGAAGGGCATATACAGAAAATCATGTCCTAAAAGAATATCCAATATCTTATGTTTTAATTGTCACTTGAGGGGTCACGTCGCGAGGCACTGTCCATCAAATTCCAGAAAACAGATACACCTAGACAGAAAAAACATGTACCATGATAAAAAACAGATATACCCAGACGGAAATAGCATGTACCATGATAGAAAACAGATACACCTTGACAGAAGTAGTATTCACTCAAACACAAGTAAGACTTTCCAAAACCCACGCAAAACCTTTCCATATAGATATGACTACCATAGGGCCCAGAGTTATCAGAATCTTCATGACAGACTGCGTCACGGAGTAGAGAGTTGTAGTGTTCAGGTCGGACATCACAGACAAGATAGACATAATAGTGGTAGAGTTGGGAATATGGGGCAAGTTGTTAATAATGAATATTTTGATTGGGTGGACGAGATGAGACGTTTTCAAACAGTTCCAGAGACAGGAGACAGAAACATTGAGACAAAAGTGGTTCAGAGATAAATGTAAAGGACTAATTGACGATCACTATAGTGACCAGTATAACCAAACTTCTGTGCACACTCCTAGGTGGTGAGATAGGAATGAGAAAAACAAGAAAAGAACCCAGTCGATACTCAAACATTTTGATAATATATAGTTATTGTGAATTTTATTAAAGTGTCTTACGTGGTTATTTGGAGATGGAAATATGATGTATTTCCCATGAGGATTGAATGAAACATTTCGGTTTCTTAGAATGCATTGAACAAGCGAAGTGGTTAGTACCTGTATTATTATTTAACGTATTAAATTATTACATGTTAAAAATATCAAATCATGTTTAAAAAAAAATAATCAATATGAGTTGTTAATTTTTTTCTCTCTAACTATAAAGGAGCCTACATGTAATCGTAGGTGGGAAAAAGTCTGCCTTTATTGTTTTTGGAAAAACATTGTACTTCATTTTTTTAATCAACATAATTAAGGAAACTTTACTGTAAATTGTGTAAGTGACATTAGAATTATTGTTTTCTTTACCTATGAAGGAGCCTACATATGACTGTAGTTGGTAAAAAGTCTGCCTTCATTGTTTTTGTAAAAACATACTTCATTTTAGGTCTACTCCATATAATTAAGGAAATCCCAATATAATTTTTTTATGTGACATAAGCTTTATTGTTTTCTTTACCTCTGAAGGATCCTACTTTAGTAGGTGGTAAAAGATATGCCTTCATTGGTTTAGGAAAAAACAAATGTTCATGACGAGACTAAACCATACTATCAATGTATTTTTTTGTTGAGATTTGATATATGAGATTTGTGGAACATATTTAGAGATTTTATGCTATGAGACAAGTTTGAAGAAGGTTATTACGATGTATATTGATAAGATGTGTCTATGATTTTTTTTTTCACATTTTTATTTTTGACATTTTGTCGTCAAGTTTGATTTGAATATTTTTTTTGGAGGTTGTATTTTTGTTGTACATTATTGTTAATTTTGTAATAAAAAAAATTGCGTAATTTGTACGAAATTTTTTTTTAACGAGAGGGAAATGTGATGTAAGGACAGTGAAAATAGATAGATAGACATAGATAGATAGGCAGTCATATTGTTAGATAGATAGACAGATAGATTGAATGATAGATTGATAGACAGATAATTAAGTAGACAAACGAATTGCACTGACAGTAAAAATAGGTCAGGACTGATGATTAATAGCAGCAGCGTGTAGAGTTAGGTGTTATGTAATTAGACAGGTGGGAAGACGAAGGCGGGGCGAAAGGGACAGCGTTGGTCAGTTGTAGGGATGCGGAGATATACAGGTCACGACAGAAAGAGAGTGGGGCAGTGTAGGTTTTGTTAAGTTTGAAGAAGGGAGTGAATTGGGAAGAAACGAAGGGATGAGTAGGAACAGTAGTATTGTATTGACGGAACGACAATTGATGTAGTAATTTATTGTGTAGAATTGATTTAATATTTGATGTTCACTCTTGGATATAAGTGCTTTAGATCATTCAATAAAGTGATTTTAATTAATAGAACGGAGTTTGTGAATTTGCATTAGTTGTGTGTAAAGAAAGAAAAGGAAAGCAAGGAATTAAATATAAAGAAGATAAAAGAACAACCATCGAGATACGTGAAACAAACATTGCCATCCCTGACAAACAGTTTTGTTGTACTTTATCTATGTCTCCAACTTACTTAAGGCTGCTTTGTCCATGGAGGCACCATTGACATAAGATGGGCTCAAACCTGCACACCTGTTCCACAACATTCCATGAATCTGCATGAAAAAATATATACCCTGCCTTCTAGATTCTTGTTTTTTTAAATCTGTAAATGAATTTTTGTATCAGATGACCCATTTGTGTCTCTATCTAAATCAAACAGGTGAAGGACTCCAGTGGGACAATTACCACATGCCAATAGAGGATGATGACTTCACAGTTAGGGACAGCATGCAGATATTACTACTGGACACATGCATACATTTTTTACTGACGTGGTATCTGGATAATGTGTTCCCTGGAGATTTCGGAGTTCCCAGGCCATTGTATTTTTTCATTACGGTTTGTTATTTTGATTTCCATTTGATTAAATGATCAAATAGCTTGAGTTTTTCATAATGATTTAACTATTGCCTTTATTTTATCAGTTTACATTTTGATGACTTTGTTTTTAAGGATGCTGAATTATTTGATTGAGTATGCTGAAATGTATTTTTCTTTTTCTGTCAGAAATCTTACTGGGGGTGGGGCACCCATGTTCATGATATAGCTCACCTGGGAAAGACAGTTGAATTGGATTCTAAATTTTTTGAAAAAGAGCCAGAAAATTTGAATGCTGGTGTAAAAATAGTAAATTTGAGAAAGGTAATTTCTTTTTTTATCTCTGCTAAATCTACATCATTAGTTGTTTTTTTTAATACTATGGCTTTTAAAAAAAAAATCTATTGCTTTTTTTTTTAGATATATCAACATTAAGGCACCATTACTGCTGTAACTCATTGAACAGTTTAAATCTAAAATAACTCCAAATGATTAGCAGTTTCATTCCCTAAAATCTCTGATTATCCAGTACAACTATAGATCTACTACTAAGTTAGTCTCATATAGGAGGTAACAAGATCTTGAGCTCTAAAACTCTGGACCGGCTGTTGGAGCATTAAAAGTGATGAAACCTAAAAGTACAGAGTAAAAAAATACCTCTGAATTGTATCAAGAATCAATTGTAATGAACATATTAACATTTTTAACTAATAGAATCAGAAATAAAAAAAAGTTCAGACAAAAAAACTAAAACTATTTTGTGGGAAGGTCAGTGCTGTTCTCAGTTTTAAAGAAAGGGCTATCTGTTCTAAATATAAAATAATGGAAATTGAGATCATTCTTACACAAATTTAATTCACACGTTTGCTTGATTATAGGTTACTATAGGGTAATCTGTCTACAACACTCAGTGGGTTTTGTTCTATGAAGTAAAAAAAAACTTGAACCGCTCTATGGAATGATTTAAAGAAAATGTATTTTTTGTTCTTAGGAATTTGGAGATAAAATATCAGTGAAAGACCTGTGTTTAAACATGTACGAAGGACAAATTACAGTTTTACTTGGTCACAATGGCGCAGGGAAGACAACAACCATGAGTATGTTAACAGGTAGTGTAAAGTTTAGTCATTGATTTTGTTAAATATTTTTTTGATACATTTAATAATAAGAGATGTATAAGTAAGTATACCTCACTAACTGCTAATAATTCGTTGCAAGAGCAAAGTTAAACAGAATGTGTTAAGTGGTGTTAAGCAAGATATGGCTATACATCTGTGAATTATTGTGTATGGTAGTAATGTATAATGTTTATGCATCTTTATCTAGGGTTATATTTACGGATGATAAAACAAAAAATAAAGTTACAGTGTATTTATAATTTATAGCTAATAATTTTTTAATTGTTAATATTTAATATGAACATCACCATGCCAATCATAAATTTTGTCTTTATAACTAATATTTCCTGATGATGCTATAAGTAAATTTTTTTTTTTAATTTTGTCTTTATAACTAATATCTCCCGATGACGCTATAAGTAAATTTTTCAATCATGTTTTTTGATCTACATTTTTAATACAGGATTCATACCGCCAACTAAAGGGACAGCATTCATCAATGGCATTGACATTTGTAAAAATATTGTGGCAGTTCGTAAAAGTCTAGGAATGTGCCCCCAGCATGACATTTTGTTTGACAATTTAACTTGCAAAGAACACCTTTGGTTTTTTTCCAAAGTAAGTCACACTAAAGAATTTACCATTTATTTAGTATTTGTTATTATTACTATTACATGTATTAATATTTTAGAAAAACAAACAAGCTTAGTTTCCATTATTAATTCAGTAGCACCATCATGTTTGTGTGCTGTTTCTACTAGACACGGCCTAGCCACCTCTACTTTACCTCTGCTATTGTTCCTTTCCTATTTTAAGCTTGATAGACATAACAAGGAAAATCCTGGCAACTGATCCTATGGATTGGCAACTATGTAAAAGCCTGTAGCCCCTAAAGCTGTAGAGCCGTAGAGCAAATGAACACTTGAATGTTACACCACATAGTCAAATGAACACTTGAATGTTACACCACATAGTCAAATGTACACTTGAATGTTACACCACATAGTCAAATGTACACTTGAATGTTACACCACATAGTCAAATGTACACTTGAATGTTACACCACACAGCCAGCCATAAACAATTAGTTTTCAGTTTATTCTGAAAACTTTCATTCAAAACCTAAATGAACAACTGTACAGCTTGAGAGTTTTATTTGCTGAGAACTTTTATAAAACTATTTTAAATAGCTTTAGATGTTCATTTATTTTCTTCAGATGAAAGGATACCAGTCTGAGAATCTCTTGGAAGAAATTAAGAACATGCTTAAAGAGATAGGCCTGGAACATAAGAGGAATGTGGTCATCAGGAAAATATCAGGTGGTGAAAAGAGAAGCCTCTCAGTTGGCATTGCGTTAATGGGAGACTCTAAAGTAAATGGCAAATTATGCTTAACAAAGCTTGGTTTATTAAATTATATTTAGATCTTTATTATCTGTCATCCAAGCTGAGTTTATCATAAGTAAGGCAAGTGTTTGTTTTTCATACTTCTAACCTACATCTGGCACAATCATTTGGCTGTATTTTTCCTCAAAACCGGTTGGGTTAAAAATCAATGTAGATTATGCAGAAAAGGGTGATGTTAAGATTAATACAATATGGCATGGATAATATTAGGCTAACATGATAAAATATTAAAAATAAAGTTTGCTGTTCAACATTCATATAGTTTTTTATTAAATATGTGAAGCAAAATAGCATAATAATTTAATATAAAACTGTAAAAACAAAATTAAAATATAAAAACCGTAAATGTGCCACTCACTGTTGCAATGTTTATTGACATAAAATACTGTGTAACCTTTTGTTTTAATTGTACTAAAATGGCACATGTTGTGCTGTACTTGCTCTTACTAAAATAGATTTATCAGCACTCATATGATTAGGTAGTTAGTACAAACTGCTTGACAGAAAAGTGCAGTGATTACAATGCCACATTGCATAATAGGTTTCCCTAAAAGTCAATGAGAAATTTTTAATCTTTGAAAATATGCAAAAGAAAAAAATGTCCACCCTATGTTGGATAAAAGGAACGTAAATCTATCTGGAGATATGATACAAAACTAAAGGGTTACCATAATGATTAAGTGTTAAATGTGATTTAAAATGATACATAAATCATTACTACATCTGTAAGTAATTCATTTAAATTTTAGCAAACTTTTAAAATGTTCTTAGCGTTAGTTGACTTTAGGCTTTTCATCTTTACTTGCATTTTATCATGGCATAAATTTTGTTACCTAAACGGACATTGCAGAAAATGAATTCTGAATACTTCATCTTACTGCCAACATTGCCAGTAATTGATGCATTAGCTGTCCCTTGAAAACGTAAAGAATTTAAAAAAAAAAAGCTGTTAAAAAAGTTCGATGAACACAGGCTTATTAGATTTTTAAAAGGTCACATGGTTTAAGTACTTTATTGTAATTTTGTTTTTTTTATTGGCTGTTTTTTCACATTATATTTTCACATCTTTTTTTCCTTTAAACAACATGACAACAACAAACAAATAAAACAACTTACTGCCAGGTAGTATTTCTGGATGAGCCGTCATCAGGGATGGACCCTTCTACAAGAAGACACACTTGGGATGTCCTGCAGAGGAATCGACCTGGTCGCACTATGCTGTTGAGCACCCACTATATGGATGAAGCTGATGCCCTGGGAGACCGCATAGCCATTATGGCAGAGGGACGTGTTCAGTGTTTTGGAACACCAATGTTTCTGAAAAAACTTTATGGTAATATTCTATTCTTATATTTTCAAGATCATATTTGCTTCTATTTTTTTTTAATGTTTTTTTTTTAACATTAACATTGAGGCATTGCGTCACAATTGACCCATCCAGTTGCAAGCTTCATGGCTTCATTTATATTGATGAAAAGCAAATATTTCATTTTTTATAATGGGATTTCAAAATAATCAAAAATGACTGGTCTCTCTTTACGTTTATTCTGTTCAGTATTAGTTTATGTGTTTATTCCTTAATTATTTTGTGCTTGAGAGGTTTTGAAAAAGTAAAATTTTGATTATTAAGATTATAAAGGTAGAATTAAAGATACTAGTAGTTTATTATGACATTCATAACAATAGCAAACATCAAGGTTTTCATGTGAAAATGTTTATTTTATACATAACATTCCCCTCCAGTGTCTGGAATAAGAAATTAACTATAGTCCTTAATAGCAGAGAATAAATGGGTTTGATTTCTGGATGTACATGTATTAAACTTTGGTAGACTAAATTCTTGCTGCTCATGAAGGATATAAATGCCAGATGCAAAGTTGGAAGAATCTGTTTGCTTTTAATTTTTATATTTTCTTGTATAATTATACCTTGTAAATGATGATATCATGTTTGCTGTCTCTTGTAAATGAAGATATCATGTTTGCTGTCTCTTGTAAATGATGATATCATGTATGCTGTCTCTTGTAAAGGATGGTATCATGTTTGCTGTCTCTTGTATAGGATGATATCATGTTTGCTGTCTCAACAAATTATACTATGATCTCTATAAAACAATCAATAAAATAATCATTAATAACAAAACAAAAGCTCATCTTATAAAATATGATTGGCATGTTATATATTAGACTAGGGGTGGACAAACCTTTTGAGTCTCGGGCCACATTAGTTTAATAAATTTGACCAGCAGGCCAATATTGACATGAACTAATATATGTTGCAGGTAGAACTCATAACATTAAAAGGTTAGTGCTAGAAACGTGTGGCGGCCAGATTTGGCCTGTAGGCCATAATTTGCCCATAGCTGTATTAGACTCATACACTTTCCAATTAATTACACTGCCGTTCAGAAGAAACCTTATAAAATGCTTTTTTCACATTAATTGTGACTTTTAGCTGAAGTAAAATTAATTTTTTTTAATTCATTTGAAGACTTGGATATATATTGAACATTTTTTATTTAAAACTACATGAAGAAGCTAAATTTCCTTTTTTTCAGTTTCACTTTCCATCATAGTATATATTATAGTTTTTTCTTATATTTCATGCTACTAAATATTTACCTGGTCTTTGCATGGGCTTGACCCAGGTGTGAATAGTCACCCTTACTTTTATAATACTTCTTACATAGTTTACTTACTTTTGTTAACTAAAACAATCTAACAACAACCACTGAGTCAAGAAAACATATATTAACTACATATTATATAGGTGTAAGCTTTGTACATTCTGCATATTACAATACGTCTTACTAAACATAAACAGTGTCTTAGATATTAAATTTATAATATTTATTAAATCTTAATTGGTACATTTTAAGATTCATTATAATATTAACAAAGTTAACATATCTGTTAATTCATTTACTTCACACCTCTGTTATATTATTATCAATGTCTGTATTTTTTAATATTTGTCTAACTAAATACATTAATTTTAAGATAATTCAAGAAAGAGTCATTCACAAATAAGATAACCACTATCTATACGTTTGCGCATGGCTCTCTTTTTATTATTTAAATGTGGATAAAATGAAATACATGTATGCTTTAAATAAACTGGAAAGAAAATAATTTACTTAAATGAATAGAGAGAATTGAAATGCTAGAAAATCTTCACCCCAATAATTTAAAGAAAAATAATTATCAAAGTGCATTAACATGGTCAAAACGAATTATCATGCTAAGTTTTTGTGTTCTCTGGTGGATTTCTAATCTTCACAACTGAGGATACACATATCTTAGCCACATTCTCACATCACTGGTTTCATTTTTACATATTACATTATAACAAGTTTTGATATTAGTAATTCTGATATTTTTCACATCTCTACCACATATACATGTATAAATAACAAAAAATTCCTTTATTTTTTGTGTTATTTTAAAAAATTTCTCCATCTAAAAATTAAATTCTTAGGTACAGGGTATCACCTGGTGATAATAAAAGAACCAAACTGTAAAATTGAGCACCTGACCACGTTTATTCAAGAGTATGTTCCAGACTCTGTGATAGAGTCTATCGTTAACATGGAGATAACTTACCTGCTGCCTGAGACAGACACCTCCACGTTTCCAGAACTCTTCAGAGATCTCAATGCCAACAAGAAGTTTTTAAACATCATTAGTTTTGGAACAAGCGCTACTACGATGGAGGAAGTTTTTTTAAAGTGAATTAATCTCATTTTTTTTACACGTTTTGTTGGAATGTAGATATGATTTTGCAGAATACATTTTATCCCTGTCTTAAGCTTTATTTTAGCTAAATGTCTGATTCCAACACTGCTTTGCAGGGTCTCCATGACTCAGCATGCAATTACTACATATGGTAGTCTACAAACAAAATACCATGAGCTTGTAATACATAGTTAATGTTTTCTGATTTAAAGTCATTTTGTTTTCATTGTTATTTAAATAAATTTCTGGCTGCCAAATTTCTTGAACCTGAAATATTTTTTAAATCAATGATAGACATTGCATTCACCTGCATGATTCATAGACATTGCATTCACATGCATGATTCATAGACATTGCATTCACCTGCATGGTTCATAAACATTACCATTTACCTGCATGATTCATAGACATTACCATTCACCTGCATGGTTGATAGACATTACCATTCACCTGCATGGTTCATAGACATTACCATTCACCTGCATGGTTGATAGACATTACCATTCACCTGCACGGTTCATAGACTTTGCATTCACCTGTATGGTTCATAGACATTACCATTCACCTGCATGGTTCATAGACATTGCATTCACCTGTATGGTTCATAGACATAAGCACTCACCTGCATGGTTCAGAGACATTAGCACTCACCTGCTTTGTTCAGAGATATTGCATTCACCTGCATGGTTCATAGACATTAGCATTCACCTGCATGGTTCATAGACATTGCATTCATCTGTATGGTTCATAGACATTGCATTCACCTGTATGGTTCAGAGACATTAGCACTCACCTGCTTTGTTCAGAGATATTGCATTCACCTGCATGGTTCATAGACATTAGCATTCACCTGCATGGTTCATAGACATTGCATTCATCTGCATGGTTCAATGACATTACCATTCACCTGCATGATTCATAGACATTACCATTCACCTGCATGGTTCATAGACATTGCATTCACCTGCATGGTTCATAGACATTGCATTCACCTGCATGGTTGATAGACATTGCATTCACCTGTATGGTTCATAGACATTAGCACTCACCTGCATGGTTCAGAGACATTAGCACTCACCTGCTTGGTTCAGAGATATTGCATTCACCTGCATGGTTCATAGACATTAGCATTCACCTGCATGGTTCATAGACATTGCATTCACCTGCATGGTTCAATGACATTACCATTCACCTGCATGATTCATGGACATTACCATTCACCTGCATGGTTCATAGACATTAGCACTCACCTGCTTGGTTTATAGACATTAGCACTCACCTGCATGGTTCAGAGACATTACCATTCACCTGCATGATTCATAGACATTACCATTCACCTGCATGGTTCATAGACATTGCATTCACCTGTATGGTTCATAGACATTAGCACTCACCTGCATGGTTCAGAGGCATTGCATTCACCTGCATGGTTCATAGACATTGCATTCACCTGCATGGTTGATAGACATTACCATTCACCTGCATGGTTCATAGACATTACCATTCACCTGCATGGTTCATAGACATTGCATTCACCTGTATGGTTCATAGACATTAGCACTCCCCTGCATGGTTCAGAAACATTAGCACTCACCTGCTTGGTTCAGAGATATTGCATTCACCTGCATGGTTCATAGACATTAGCATTCACCTGCATGGTTCATAGACATTGCATTCACCTGCATGGTTCATAGACATTAGCATTCACCTGCATGGTTCATAGACATTGCATTCATCTGTATGGTTCATAGACATTAGCACTCACCTGCATGGTTCAGAGACATTAGCACTCACCTACTTTGTTCAGAGATATTGCATTCACCTGCATGGTTCATAGACATTAGCATTCACCTGCATGGTTCATAGACATTGCATTCATCTGTATGGTTCATAGACATTAGCACTCACCTGCATGGTTCAGAGACATTAGCACTCACCTGCTTTGTTCAGAGATATTGCATTCACCTGCATGGTTCATAGACATTAGCATTCACCTGCATGGTTCATAGACATTGCATTCATCTGTATGGTTCATAGACATTGCATTCACCTGTATGGTTCAGAGACATTAGCACTCACCTGCTTTGTTCAGAGATATTGCATTCACCTGCATGGTTCATAGACATTACCATTCACCTGCATGGTTCATAGACATTGCATTCATCTGCATGGTTCAATGACATTACCATTCACCTGCATGATTCATAGACATTACCATTCACCTGCATGGTTCATAGACATTGCATTCACCTGCATGGTTCATAGACATTGCATTCACCTGCATGGTTGATAGACATTGCATTCACCTGTATGGTTCATAGACATTAGCACTCACCTGCTTGGTTCAGAGATATTGCATTCACCTGCATGGTTCATAGACATTAGCATTCACCTGCATGGTTCATAGACATTGCATTCACCTGCATGGTTCAATGACATTACCATTCACCTGCATGATTCATGGACATTACCATTCACCTGCATGGTTCATAGACATTAGCACTCACCTGCTTGGTTTATAGACATTAGCACACACCTGCATGGTTCAGAGACATTACCATTCACCTGCATGATTCATAGACATTACCATTCACCTGCATGGTTCATAGACATTGCATTCACCTGTATGGTTCATAGACATTAGCACTCACCTGCATGGTTCAGAGGCATTGCATTCACCTGCATGGTTCATAGACATTGCATTCACCTACATGGTTGATAGACATTACCATTCACCTGCATGGTTCATAGACATTACCATTCACCTGCATGGTTCATAGACATTACCATTCACCTGCATGGTTCATAGACATTGCATTCACCTGCATGATTCATAGACATTACCATTCACCTGCATGGTTCATAGACATTGAATTCACCTGTATGGTTCATAGACATTAGCACTCACCTGCATGGTTCAGAAACATTAGCACTCACCTGCTTGGTTCAGAGATATTGCATTCACCTGCATGGTTCATAGACATTAGCATTCACCTGCATGGTTCATAGACATTGCATTCACCTGCATGGTTCAGAGACATTAGCATTCACCTGCATGGTTCATAGACATTGCATTCATCTGTATGGTTCATAGACATTAGCACTCACCTGCATGGTTCAGAGACATTAGCACTCACCTGCTTTGTTCAGAGATATTGCATTCACCTGCATGGTTCATAGACATTAGCATTCACCTGCATGGTTCATAGACATTGCATTCATCTGTATGGTTCATAGACATTAGCACTCACCTGCATGGTTCAGAGACATTAGCACTAACCTGCTTTGTTCAGAGATATTGCATTCACCTGCATGGTTCATAGACATTAGCATTCACCTGTTTGGTTCATAGACATTGCATTCATCTGTATGGTTCATAGACATTGCATTCACCTGTATGGTTCAGAGACATTAGCACTCACCTGCTTTGTTCAGAGATATTGCATTCACCTGCATGGTTCATAGACATTAGCATTCACCTGCATGGTTCATAGACATTGCATTCATCTGCATGGTTCAATGACATTACCATTCACCTGCATGATTCATAGACATTACCATTCACCTGCATGGTTCATAGACATTGCATTCACCTGCATGGTTCATAGACATTGCATTCACCTGCATGGTTGATAGACATTGCATTCACCTGTATGGTTCATAGACATTAGCACTCACCTGCTTGGTTTATAGGCATTAGCACTCACCTGCATGATTCATAGACATTACCATTCACCTGCATGGTTCATAGACATTAGCACTCACCTGCATGGTTCAGAGGCATTGCATTCACCTGCATGGTTCATAGACATTGCATTCACCTGCATGATTCATAGACATTACCATTCACCTGCATGGTTTATAGACAATGCATTCACCTGCATGGTTCATATACATTAGCACTCACCTGCATGGTTCAGAGACATTACCATTCACCTGCATGGTTCATAGACATTACCATTCACCTGCATTATTCATAGACATTACCATTCACCTGCATGGTTCATAGACATTACCATTCACCTGCATGGTTCATAGACATTGCATTCACCTGTATGATTCATAGACATTAGCACTCACCTGCATGTTTCAGAGACATTAGCACTCACCTGCTTGGTTCAGAGATATTGCATTCACCTGCATGGTTCATAGACATTAGCATTCACCTGCATGGTTCAAAGACATTGCATTCACCTGCATGGTTCAATGACATTACCATTCACCTGCATGATTCATAGACATTACCATTCACCTGCATGGTTCATAGACATTAGCACTCACCTGCTTGGTTTATAGGCATTAGCACTCACCTGCATGATTCATAGACATTACCATTCACCTGCATGGTTCATAGACATTAGCACTCACCTGCATGGTTCAGAGGCATTGCATTCACCTGCATGGTTCATAGACATTGCATTCACCTGCATGATTCATAGACATTACCATTCACCTGCATGGTTTATAGACATTGCATTCACCTGCATGGTTCATATACATTAGCACTCACCTGCATGGTTCAGAGACATTACCATTCACCTGCATGGTTCAATGACATTACCATTCACCTGCATGGTTCATAGACATTACCATTCACCTGCATGGTTCATAGACATTACCATTCACCTGCATGGTTCATAGACATTGCATTCACCTGCATGATTCATAGACATTACCATTCACCTGCATGGTTCATAGACATTAGCACTCACCTGCTTCGTTCAGAGATATTGCATTCACCTGCATGGTTCATAGACATTAGCATTCACCTGCATGGTTCATAGACATTAGCATTCACCTGCATGGTTCATAGACATTGTATTCACCTGCATGGTTCAATGACATTACCATTCACCTGCATGATTCATAGACATTACCATTCACCTGCATGGTTCATAGACATTAGCACTCACCTGCTTGGTTTATAGACATTAGCACTCACCTGCATGGTTCAGAGACATTACCATTCACCTGCATGATTCATAGACATTACCATTCACCTGCATGGTTCATAGACATTGCATTCACCTGTATGGTTCATAGACATTAGCACTCACCTGCATGGTTCATAGACATTAGCATTCACCTGCATGGTTCATAGACATTGCATTCACCTGCATGGTTCAATGACATTACCATTCACCTGCATGATTCATAGACATTACCATTCACCTGCATGGTTCATAGACATTAGCACTCACCTGCTTGGTTTATAGACATTATCACTCACCTGCATGGTTCATAGACATTAGCACTCACCTGCTTGGTTTATAGACATTAGCACTCACCTGCATGGTTCATAGACATTAGCACTCACCTGCTTGGTTTTTAGACATTAGCACTCACCTGCACGGTTCATAGACATTAGCACTCACCTGCTTGCTTTATAGACATTAGCATTCACCTGCATGGTTCAGAGACATTAGCATTCACCTGCATGGTTCATAGACATTGCCATTCACCTGCATGGTTCATAGACATTACCATTCACCTGCATGGTTCATAGACATTAACATTCACCTGCATGGTTCATAGACATTGCATTCGCCTGCATGGTTCACAGACATTAACATTCACCTGCATGGTTCATAGACATTACCATTCACCTGCATGGCTCATAGACATTAACATTCACCTGCATGGTTCATAGCCATTGCATTCACCTGCATGATTCATAGACATTACCATTCACCTGCATGGTTTATAGACATTGCATTCACCTGCATGGTTCATATACATTAGCACTCACCTGCATGGTTCAGAGACATTACCATTCACCTGCATGGTTCATAGACATTACCATTCACCTGCATGGTTCATAGACATTACCATTCACCTGCATGGTTCATAGACATTACCATTCACCTGCATGGTTCATAGACATTGCATTCACCTGCATGATTCATAGACATTACCATTCGCCTGCATGGTTCATAGACATTAGCACTCACCTGCTTCGTTCAGAGATATTGCATTCACCTGCATGGTTCATAGACATTAGCATTCACCTGCATGGTTCATAGACATTAGCATTCACCTGCATGGTTCATAGACATTGCATTCACCTGCATGGTTCAATGACATTACCATTCACCTGCATGATTCATAGACATTACCATTCACCTGCATGGTTCATAGACATTAGCACTCACCTGCTTGGTTTATAGACATTAGCACTCACCTGCATGGTTCAGAGACATTACCATTCACCTGCATGATTCATAGACATTACCATTCACCTGCATGGTTCATAGACATTAGCATTCACCTGCATGGTTCATAGACATTGCATTCACCTGCATGGTTCAATGACATTACCATTCACCTGCATGATTCATAGACATTACCATTCACCTGCATGGTTCATAGACATTAGCACTCACCTGCTTGGTTTATAGACATTATCACTCACCTGCATGGTTCAGAGACATTAGCACTCACCTGCTTGGTTTATAGACATTAGCACTCACCTGCATGGTTCATAGACATTAGCACTCACCTGCTTGGTTTATAGACATTAGCACTCACCTGCATGGTTCATAGACATTAGCACTCACCTGCTTGCTTCATAGACATTAGCATTCACCTTCATGGTTCAGAGACATTAGCATTCACCTGCATGGTTCATAGACATTGCCATTCACCTGCATGGTTCATAGACATTACCATTTACCTGCATGGTTCATAGACATTAACATTCACCTGCATGGTTCATAGACATTGCATTCGCCTGCATGGTTCACAGACATTAACATTCACCTGCATGGTTCATAGACATTACCATTCACCTGCATGGCTCATAGACATTAACATTCACCTGCATGGTTCATAGCCATTGCATTCACCTGCATGATTCATAGACATTACCATTCACCTGCATGGTTCATAGACATTGCATTCACCTGTATGGTTCATAGACATTAGCACTCACCTGCATGGTTCAGAGACATTAGCACTCACCTGCTTTGTTCAGAGATATTGCATTCACCTGCATGGTTCATAGACATTAGCATTGACCTGCATGGTTCATAGACATTGCATTCACCTGTATGGTTCATAGACATTAGCACTCACCTGCATGGTTCAGAGACATTAGCACTCACCTGCTTTGTTCAGAGATATTGCATTCACCTGCATGGGTCATAGACATTAGCACTCACCTGCTTGCTTTATAGACATTAGCACTCACCTGGTTTATAGACATTTAGTCAGGGAAATCTAAGAATAAAAAAAATATTGTATTTTGTTGTTTGTTGTCAATTTGGTTTGTCACGCATGAAAAAAAGAAAATGGTCCATAATTTTTTTTAATGTTTCACAGGTCTGAAGAAGAGGCAAAGAATGCAGATGCTTCAGCTGCAAGGTCAATCAGCAAGACAATATCTTTTAAATCAGTAGAGGAGGAATCAAATATTCTAGGTTTGTCTTGCATTTACACAACATGAAAATCAACTTTGCCAATTTTTTTTGGTATCCAGTGTTTTCTTTTTTTGGAGTAGTATGGATGCACATTCAACTTTTTTACTCCAGCTGCCTGTTCAACAATAAAACATGAGATACCCCCTGAGAAGGACAGCCTTTGTCTCAAAAAATTACAGTGGAGAAAAATTAATTGTTGACAAAATATATTTCATGGTTTTTTCATTGTTTAAAATTCTTCTAGCTTGTTTCAATATCAGCCCATTTTGATTTTTTACTATGTAGAAAGCTAGAAATAGGTTCCAATAAGGAAGAAGTAACTCGATTTTATTTTAATTTTGCCCATTCTTCCTCATATGTCCTCATTTTTGTTTCAGAGTTTAATTCAGGGTTCAATCTGATCAAGGGATTTCAGCTGAAACTGAGTCAGATGAAAGCACTGGTTACCAAGCGCTACCTGGTGGCCAAGAAGCACTGGCTGACCACCCTCATATCTTACTGCCTGCCTGGCAGCATGGTCCTGCTTTACATACTGTTTGAGTACTCCATCATCAGCACGGAGAGAAAACAAGACCCCCTGTTGGTGTTTGATGTGGATATATACGGCCAGACTAAAGTGCTAATTTCTTATGACTCATTTTCGGAGAAAATTGTTGCTGTGTACAAGGAAAATTTTAAAAACAGCATCGTACTAGATGTAACAAAAATAAAAGTTAGTAAAAAAAAATAATTTTTAAATGTTGATGGCAGCGGGAGGAGCTATTTTACCTTCTTGTTCTTATATTAAGTTCATATTGACATTTATTTAAATGCATTCATTTATACTATTTTTTTAAGATAACTATTTTTCTGGATGTTTTTATTTTAAACAAACCCTAGTTTATAAGTTCATTATTTAAAGATATTTTCATTGGATAAAATTGTATTTTACTGTAAAAATAATTATTGGTACATATTGTCACTTTAATTTTTTTTATTCTTTATTCGGTGCTTAAAACTGTGTTAAATAGCTTAACATTTTAATTCCATAAATAAATATTTGACAAACATTTTTTATTGTATTCATATAAAATGTTATTCTTTAGTGTGCATGAGCAATAGACGTTTTGCTCACGCAATCCCCCCCCCCCCACTCCCCCGACATTGTGGCAGATTGATATCCTTGAAAATGTTTTGAGTCAAATTCTACAGGGACAAACTTGTATCATTGTTTTTGAATGTGGAATAAATTGTAAAAATATTGGCCTTGTACAAAATAACTTGTTTCTTTACATTGATGTATAGAATACCAGCACAGATGACTATCTTTTAAATGAAGTGTACAGAGTAGGAGCAGTGAACTTTGAAAAACAATATGTGTT
This sequence comes from Bulinus truncatus, assembly GCA_021962125.1. NCBI lineage: Eukaryota > Metazoa > Mollusca > Gastropoda > Planorbidae > Bulinus > Bulinus truncatus. Next base: position 3,384,016 of record JAGDYQ010000034.1, read on the forward strand.
AGGAGTGAATTTCACTTATGATCCATCTATAAAAGCTGTCACTCCTATAGCATTGTTCAATGGCCAGCCATATCATTCTTTGTTTGTCTCAGTAAGTAGTCCTATTCAGGTAGTTTATCAGTGACGGCTAAAGCGTTTGTTATTTATTTTTTTAAGTACTCTAAAACTATTCCAGAAATATTAATTTAATAGTTGTATACAGTAAAATCTTGGATTTTGAGCATAATTCATTCCAGAAAATTGCTTGTATTTCAAAGCACTTAGATATCAAAGCAGATTGATTTTAAAAAATGAAAAATTATCATATGGCATAATAATGAATACTATTTTTTTTAATACAGATGTACACAAAAAAAAATTGCAAATTTAATAATGCAATCACTGCTATGTTTTTGCTTACCCTAATCTTTTTCTTTTTGTTGGGCATCAACATGGAAGCTATCCAATGATACTTGTTTTTTTATTTTCGTAAGAATTTCACGGAGATATTGTTGAACAGATTCATTCCTTGCTCTGCCATGTCGTAAGATATTTCCTACTACATGTATTTACAAACCTCCCTAATTTCATTTGATGTTAAGGATTTCTAAATCTTTTTTTCTTCATAAAGCTTAATTTCACAATATTGGTAATACACAGAAACAATCGTTACAACACTATAGTAACAATATTCACTCAAGCATGTGCTTAGTGAAATGGAACATGGAAGAGAAGAACCATCTGCTCAGATGTGATAACATTAAATACACTACGTAGAATTAACAGCAAACAATATTGCTAGGCCTGGCTTGTATATTCAGTTGGAATTTATCTTCAATATTTTGCTTGTCTTGTAATACATTGTCGTATACTAAGACAAGAATTTTATTGCAAAATTTTGCTTACAAAACATTATGAACCATGTTTAGTCTTTTTTATGTGTCAAATTGTGAAGATTATTTGTATATAATTATGTTATATTATAATATAATATATTATAAAATAATATAATTATAATATTATAACTACCAATCATAAAGAAATAAAAACAATAATGCATTATGTTTAAAACCATTTTACTAGAGAGAGTTACAATTTAAGTTTGTATCTATAGTAAATAGTCATGGTAAACATTATCTCATTTTTCAAGGTTGACTTGGTGGTCAAAACCATGATACATTCCTTACTAGATGACTCTTATAACATCACTGTTGGTGTGCTCCCCATACCATTTAAGGGAGAATCAGAACTGGAGTATTCCATGTTTGAGAGCTTTCGTTCAGGTTTTTTTGCTGGGATGTTTACTGGGATAGGGATGGCCATGTACTCTGCCTGTGTTGTTCACTTTATTTTAAGGGAAAGACAGGTAATGGTTTGAATCTCATATTTTTTCTAAATAATAAGTGTTTTTAGAACTTGCAGTTGTATAGCATTCCATGCACTGTTGTAAGCATACCATGACCAGAAGCTTTAGGGTTCATTTGTGTTTAAAGCATGTTCTTTTATGATATGCATTTTTTTTTACAATTATTGTTAATTTATCGTTAATTGGTAAATACATTTTGTTCATGCCTGACAGGCTAATTTAATGGTAATAGCAATACACTTCAAGCATGTACATGTATATATATCGTTAACTGAGAATTATGAAGCTCTATGTCCAAAAACGAAAATTTTTCATCTGAAGCTACAGTATTATAGTTTGTCGTTGTGGGCTCCATCTCCTTTATTTTTGGTATATATAGTGTCAAAATTGAGTTCACAACATAACAGTTGTTTTCCGTTCAATATGTTCAAAGTAAACAAACGTGAACTTTAAATTTCATTTTACTCAAAATCACTTTTTGTGGACATAGAGCCCCATAATTCTCAGCTGATGATATTTATATATATATCTGTGAATGAAAGATGGGCATATTGGACAAATCTGCCCTGTTGTAAGCTGTTTTGGAGCACATCATTCATGTTATACGAACATAACAAACATAAAACATCTTAAAACATCACACTTTTTTTTATTGTTTAATAAAACATTGAACCATCCTGGTTAAAAACAAATAAATGCACACACAGATTGAGTGTCTAGTTTTATGCATTTGTTTTTATTATGGAAGAGCTTGGATTTTCATCATTTATAGAATTTAAAGCAATATGTATACCTATATATATTTCAAACACTTTTCATATATGATGAAACCTATCCACTGAGTTCAATGATTGAACATCAGTTTGGTCTTGGGATAAGCTAATAATAAAGAAGCATCAGGAAAGATATGAAGATGTTTCTGATTATATAAAGTTTTGACCTAATATTATTTGAACTATCTGTTAATTTTTTGAAAATATTATTTATGTCCGTATTAATTGGAATTATGTTGTTGCAATAAACATGAGTTTTCTTTTTTGTTTTGTATTTTCAGAATGGTGTAAAACATATGCAGGCCATTTTTGGTGTATCCATGTTTATGTACTGGTTCCCAACATTCATTTGGGATGCTATCAGCTTTACAATACCCACCATAATTTTGTTCATCATTTTCTTTTGTTTTGATCAGCAAGCCTTTTTCTCTGGGACCAATTGGATATTAGTTATTGTTGTTATATGTGCCTTCATCTGGTCCATCCTGCCTATCATCTATGCCCTTCAGTTTTGTTTTGAAGCACCATCTTCTGGGTTGGCTGGTGTCCTTATATTGAATTTGTTGTCAGGTGAGGCCAGCACCAATAGTTCTTCAAGCTTTATTGTTTACACTATTTCAATATATACCTGTATATTGCTTTGTTTGTTTAGTAGTTGAAAATAGACATGTTAACAAAAAATGATTTAAAAAAAAAAATAATTTCTAGAAATAATCTTTTAAGAAATTTGTTTAATTGGACTTGCTTTGAAGCATTTTGCTTTTAAGAAAAATCATTTCATAAATTAAAATAAGTGTATAGCAGATTTTAATAACTGTTGCTAAATGTATTGAGAGGTTGGAAATTTTTCCAATAATTTTAGCTTTACATCCCAAGCCATTTGATTTATACATTATATATGTATATATATATATATATATATATATATGTATAGTGCTTTATTTTTTATTCTACAAAGTTGTGCATACTTCTTAAGTTGCAATGTTCATCTATGATAATCTTACCTTTAATTTTGTCAGTTCTTTTCAGTGATGTGATAGTATTTGAGTTTGGCAAGCCAAACTCTGAGAACTTGCAGATTGGCAAGATTCTAAAGCTTGTCTTCACCATATTCTTCCCCTGTTTCAACCTCTCTCAGTGTTTCAGCTTCATCCTGATGAACTACAAGGCAGAGACAGAATGTCAGCCTTATCAGGAGGATTGTAAACTTGGGATACCGTCTTTATGTTGTATCAAACATCCAGGTAAAGTTGTGTCTGACATAGATTACATGTTGTTTTCTTCTTCCTATGAGCTCTATCTGACATCAGATGTAAGTGATTAAATTTGATGAGTTCACTGCAGTTCAGTGGTTCTCAAAGAATGGGATGCCACCCATTGGTGAGTCACAACCCACTGGTGAGTCACAACCCACCGGTGAGTCACAACCTGTTGATGGGTTGCTTGATGATTTGAAGAGGGTCGTGAAATATTTCAGAAACTGCATTAGTGAGAACATTTGCATTTGGATATTCTTTCTTTTATCTTTTTTTCTCCTTTAATTACAGGTGGTTTGCATTAAACAGTTTTCTTGTTGGGTTGAAAAGCTTAAAAGTTTGAGAACCACTACAATAGGTAGTCTGTACTAACTGCTCCTATAATGACTATAAAATTAAAAGGAGCTTCAAGCTAAATTGCAAAGAATCAAATAATTGTTTTTATTTTCTGCATGATTTTTTATCCGTACCCTATTAAAACATTTATTCTACAAAATTCTTTATTTTTTCCCAGATCTTTGCTATTCGTTAAATCCTGATGGCAAGTGCTTCCCTTGGACAGAATCTCCACTGTCTTTTGAGCATGATAATGGTATCGCCATCTACCTTGTGTTTATGATTATACAGGGGTTCCTGGGCAGTATAGCTATATTTGTCATTGAATGTGGCTTCATTGCTCAACTTTAGTAAGTTATATGGCAAAAGCTTTCCTCATAGGTCTTTAATATTGGTCATCATACAAGACTCACTTCATACTAGACTTGCACACTCATCATACTAGACTCATTTATCATACTAGGCATCAGACTAAACTCACTCATCATACTAGACTCATTCATCATACTAGGCATCAGACTAAACACACTCATCAAACTGGACTCATTCATCATACTAGGCATCAGACTAAACACACTCATCAAACTGGACTCACTCATCATACTAGACTCATTCATCATACTAAACATCAGACTAAACTCACTCATCAGACTAAACTCACTCATCATACTAGACATCAGACTAAACTCACTCATCATACTAGACTCATTCATCATACTAGGCATCAGACTAAACTCACTCATCATACTAGACATCAGACTAAACTCACTCATCAGACTAAACTCACTCATCATACTAGACATCAGACTAAACTCACTCATCATACTAGACTCATTCATCATACTAGGCTTCAGACTAAACACACTCATCAAACTGGACTCACTCTTCATACAAGACTCACTCATCAAACTGGACTCACTCATCATACTAGACTCATTCATCATACTAGGCTTCAGACTAAACACACTCATCAAACTGGACTCACTCTTCATACAAGACTCACTCATCAAACTGGACTCACTCATCATACTAGACTCATTCATCATACTAAACATCAGACTAAACTCACTCATCAGACTAAACTCACTCATCATACTAGACATAAGACTAAACTCACTCATCATACTAGACTCATTCATCATACTAAACATCAGACTAAACTCACTCATCAGACTAAACTCACTCATCATACTAGACATAAGACTAAACTCACTCATCATACTAGACATAAGACTAAACTCACTCATCATACTAGACATAAGACTAAACTCACTCATCATACTAGACATAAGACTAAACTCACTCATCATACTAGACATAAGACTAAACTCACTCATCATACTAGACATAAGACTAAACTCACTCATCATACTAGACATAAGACTAAACTCACTCATCATACTAGACTCATTCATTATACTAAACATCAGACTAAACTCACTCATCAGACTAAACTCACTCATCATACTAGACATAAGACTAAACTCACTCATCATACTAGACATAAGACTAAACTCACTCATCATACTAGACATAAGACTAAACTCACTCATCATACTAGACATAAGACTAAACTCACTCATCATACTAGACTCATTCATCATACTAAACATCAGACTAAACTCACTCATCAGACTAAACTCACTCATCATACTAGACATAAGACTAAACTCACTCATCATACTAGACATAAGACTAAACTCACTCATCATACTGGACATAAGACTAAACTCACTCATCATACTAGACATAAGACTAAACTCACTCATCATACTAGACTCATTCATCATACTAAACATCAGACTAAACTCACTCATCAGACTAAACTCACTCATCATACTAGACATAAGACTAAACTCACTCATCATACTAGACATAAGACTAAACTCACTCATCATACTAGACATAAGACTAAACTCACTCATCATACTAGACATAAGACTAAACTCACTCATCATACTAGACATAAGACTAAACTCACTCATCATACTAGACATAAGACTAAACTCACTCATCATACTAGACTCATTCATCATACTAAACATCAGACTAAACTCACTCATCAGACTAAACTCACTCATCATACTAGACATAAGACTAAACTCACTCATCATACTAGACATAAGACTAAACTCACTCATCATACTAGACATAAGACTAAACTCACTCATCATACTAGACATAAGACTAAACTCACTCATCATACTAGACATAAGACTAAACTCACTCATCATACTAGACTCATTCATCATACTAAACATCAGACTAAACTCACTCATCAGACTAAACTCACTCATCATACTAGACATAAGACTAAACTCACTCATCATACTAGACATAAGACTAAACTCACTCATCATACTAGACATAAGACTAAACTCACTCATCATACTAGACATAAGACTAAACTCACTCATCATACTAGACATAAGACTAAACTCACTCATCATACTAGACATAAGACTAAACTCACTCATCATACTAGACTCATTCATCATACTAAACATCAGACTAAACTCACTCATCAGACTAAACTCACTCATCATACTAGACATAAGACTAAACTCACTCATCATACTAGACATAAGACTAAACTCACTCATCATACTAGACATAAGACTAAACTCACTCATCATACTAGACATAAGACTAAACTCACTCATCATACTAGACATAAGACTAAACTCACTCATCATACTAGACATAAGACTAAACTCACTCATCATACTAGACATAAGACTAAACTCACTCATCATACTAGACATAAGACTAAACTCACTCATCATACTAGACTCATTCATCATACTAAACATCAGACTAAACTCACTCATCAGACTAAACTCACTCATCATACTAGACATAAGACTAAACTCACTCATCATACTAGACATAAGACTAAACTCACTCATCATACTAGACATAAGACTAAACTCACTCATCATACTAGACATAAGACTAAACTCACTCAACATACTAGACTCATTCATTATACTAAACATCAGACTAAACTCACTCATCAGACTAAACTCACTCATCATACTAGACATAAGACTAAACTCACTCATCATACTAGACATAAGACTAAACTCACTCATCATACTGGACATAAGACTAAACTCACTCATCATACTAGACATAAGACTAAACTCACTCATCATACTAGACTCATTCATCATACTAAACATCAGACTAAACTCACTCATCAGACTAAACTCACTCATCATACTAGACATAAGACTAAACTCACTCATCATACTAGACATAAGACTAAACTCACTCATCATACTAGACATAAGACTAAACTCACTCATCATACTAGACATAAGACTAAACTCACTCATCATACTAGACATAAGACTAAACTCACTCATCATACTAGACTCATTCATCATACTAAACATCAGACTAAACTCACTCATCAGACTAAACTCACTCATCATACTAGACATAAGACTAAACTCACTCATCATACTAGACATACGACTAAACTCACTCATCATACTAGACATAAGACTAAACTCACTCATCATACTAGACATAAGACTAAACTCACTCATCATACTAGACATAAGACTAAACTCACTCATCATACTAGACATAAGACTAAACTCACTCATCATACTAGACATAGACTAAACTCACTCATCATACTAGACATAAGACTAAACTCACTCATCATACTAGACTCATTCATCATACTAAACATCAGACTAAACTCACTCATCAGACTAAACTCACTCATCATACTAGACATAAGACTAAACTCACTCATCATACTAGACATAAGACTAAACTCACTCATCATACTAGACATAAGACTAAACTCACTCATCATACTAGACATAAGACTAAACTCACTCATCATACTAGACATAAGACTAAACTCACTCATCATACTAGACTCATTCATCATACTAAACATCAGACTAAACTCACTCATCAGACTAAACTCACTCATCATACTAGACATAAGACTAAACTCACTCATCATACTAGACATAAGACTAAACTCACTCATCATACTAGACTCATTCATCATACTAAACATCAGACTAAACTCACTCATCAGACTAAACTCACTCATCATACTAGACATAAGACTAAACTCACTCATCATACTAGACTCGTCATTCCTGTTTAATAAGTATGACTAACCTTGGAACATAATAAAAAACACTCAACACTGTTGGCAACATTGAAAATTGTCAGTTTTAAAAAATACATTTTTATCATGACGATTCAGTTGTTCTTTTTTTTTTTTGCCAGTTTTATGTTGTGTAAAAAAGAGTCCAAGTATGACCTATCTGTGAGTCCTGACCTAGCTGATGAGGAAGATGATGTTGTGACAGAAAAGACACAGATACTCACTACACCCATAGAAACACTGTCACAGAAATGTAATTATCTTTGCTTTTTGTTTTCAGTAGCTGATAATTTTTGTTGTTTTATTGAATTCCCTTATCAATGAATATTGTGTCTAAAATACATTCTGCATATTTCCAAAATTATGTTCTGCAGGCTAAAAAAAATTTTAAGCCAAAAGTGCCTTTAAAAAATGTAATAAAATATTAGTGACTTCTTGAAAGTAATCATGTTTAAACAGACTCCTCAAAGGTTATAGCCATAGCTGCCAACGGCAAGAAAAATATTTTAACTTAATTATGTACTTGTACAGTTCCAGTCATAATGGTCGACTTGCATAAAAGATATGGAGATTTCAATGCTGTGGACCACATCAGTGTGGGGGTACCAGAAAAAGAATGTTTTGGGCTCTTGGGCCAGAGTGGTGCAGGCAAGACAACTGTGTTCAGGATGCTCACTGGGGAGACAGCGGTCACAGGAGGGGATGCTTATGTCAAAGGCTACAATGTACGCACTGACCTCCGCACTGTGAGTACCAGGCTGCTGATTGATGTAAAACACTGAGAGGGGCGAAAGCTTCCATGGCTTGTAATGGTTTCAGACCAATCATTTCTCATCTGCTGTTTAGTTGTGTGGTGGTGTTCAATCCCTGGCTATGCCTCAATCAGCATTGTATTATACATTTATCACAAAGGGATATGTACAGGACGGGTTATCCAATAACTATTTGACTATCTATTTATAACACGAGTGTATCATGGGACAGGTGGTCATCCTGTGTAGAGAACTTGACTGTCGACCGGAGGAGTCCTGGGTTTGAATTTCACTGAGAGTCTTGCGTTTTTTCAGTCGTAGTGAAAGTCCCCAAAAAAAAACAACTTTAAATGAGTGACTGACTTTAAGTTTGGAGAGTAAAGGCTGGCTGTGTGTTATGCAGTCCTGTAATATGCAGTGGTTATTTAAACAGATAGTCTTGTGGTAAATCACTCAGCTGTTGACCTGAGAGCCCCTTGTTCAATCTCCGGTGAGGACCAGTGGATTTTCAGGTCATAGTTAAAGTCTCCGCTATATCTCCCGTGGTGCCTCCATGGCCATTGCACTATCAGCTATAGTTGGAATGAAAGTAAGGCACCATAAAAACAGTCCCATTAGTGGATTATAAGATCTAAGAGATTTCATTTCACCTTTACAGGGACTTCACACACACAGTGAAACAGATGAATTCCACTCTTCATTTGCCCTGTTGGGCCCATAGAGGTTTAAGGGAACTTGACTTTTACTGAGGAATTCTGTTTCAATACATAGTTATCAAAAATAGAGACCTTTACGAGTTAAACTTCAGTTGACAAGCATAATTCACTCGAGAAGAGTGCCCATAATCCAAAGCATTTGTATATCAAAGTAGTATTCCACACATGATTTAATGTAAACTCAGATGATTGGCTCCAAACTAAAATGATTCTTATGCATGATAATGATGCTATTTTATATTTTTTAGGGCTGCTGATTAATATGCATTAACAGGTGATTAACGCACACAAAAAAATTTGCGATTACAATTTTTAACTCAACACCTAAGTGCGTTATTTTGACCAAATTGCTGAAAGTTTAGAGTAGCACCACATCGATAAATAGCCGAATTTCACTCTACAATTTGAAATTAAGGTCCATTTACTTACTATGTAGCTATTTTCACCTCCCACCCAGTCGCAATTCGCACACACACCCTTACTTCCAGGTACACAGACAAAACCCCAACTTGTGATATAAAATGAAGAGGTTTTCTGTAGGGTTGTTGATTTACTGCAATTAACGCATAATTAATACGTTAAAAAAATTATGCAATTAAATTTTTAACTCAAACACCTAATTGCATTAAATTGTACCCAAATGCTGTTATTTCAGAGTTGCGGAAAAAAAAAATGAAAAAAAAATCAGTAAATAACCCAACTCTATCAATAGAAATAGATCACACAAGATTAAAAAAAAAAGCAAGAAAAAATACCCGAACACAGAAACAGTCACGTTTTCATAAAATCATAGCAGCTATATGAGCTTGAAACAATAGGATTGTCAATTCTTAATTCTAATTTATAACCCTAAATGATACAATTAACTGACTTCTTTAACATTGCAACAAACAAATTTACATATATTATATTGTGTCGATTAAAATGTTTGTTAATTTGCGATAAAATTTTTAATCATGCGTTAATTTTGATCAGTTTTATTTATCGAAAATAGTAGCTCTAATATATTTATTTTTTACATTTTATATCATGTGAATGACATCTTTTGATGTTACTAATGGAATGGCTACTAACTGTTTGCTCACCATAACTTTATCTATTTGTGTGGAGATACAAAGAAACTATCCAGTTAAACTAGTTTTAGCCTTTTTTGTAAGGACTTTGCAGAATTGTGAAATGGTACATGTATTGTCATTTAACAAATGTATTGCTTGTAAGATATTTCTCACATATTTAGCCCATCTGTTCAATATTAATGATAGTGATGGATTTCTCATTCTTTTTTTTCTTCATGGGTGGTATTATTGCTTCATTGGTGTAGTACTACAATTACTACAGATTCACAACAGTTACTATACTTAAGAAAACATTGCTCTTATATTATGGCAAATTTTATTTTAAAATTTTGCCAGAGCAATGACTGTATTTAACTTGGATTAAAATAAGAGAAACCATCACAGTTTATTTTTTTTTGTCAATGTAGGTTCAGTCGTTGCTAGGCTACTGTCCTCAGTTTGATGCCCACATAGAGGAGCTGAGTGCTCGTGACACACTTATCATGTATGCCAGGCTCCGAGGCATTCCAGAGAAAGATATTGACACCGTGGTCAATAATCTTATTGATGTTGTTCTTCTCAGGCCCCACGCTGACAACATGTGTGGAACATACAGGTATTGGTTTCTCAGATATGAAAAGAAGGTTATATAAGTGTAATTAATTTTGATTAACCATTTTATTTTGAAGTATAATAAAAATTTTAATTTGTGACACATGGAGAAATAGAGTTTTAAAATTGCACACAGGAATTCTTGATCCATTAATTATAAATGAACATTTTTTTGCGATCCACCTAAGGCTACTTCATGAATCACTGGTGGGTCACGTCCCACACTTTGAGAAACACTGGCTTAGATTACGTAAACTTGTTTTTAGTATGTAAAATATGTACTGTTTGCTACATGTAATTTGTATGTAAAGTAATATATAAAGTTGTATGGCATGTAAAATGTGTAATGCACTTTCCAGTGGTGGAAACAAAAGGAAGTTGAGCCTCGCCATGGCTTTAGTTGGTGACCCACCGTGTATACTCCTAGATGAACCCTCAACTGGCATGGACCCTAAAGCCAGGCGCCAGATGTGGAATATTCTGTCCAAAATTCGTGCCTGTGGCCGAACAATCATCTTCTCATCACACAGGTGAAGTTGGTCACTATTGTAACTGACACTGTTATTTTAGTTTCATATAACTTACATCATTATTGCACATCATCAATGCATAGCTCATATCACTACTGCATAAATTACATTACAGATGTTTGCTGTTCAGCACAGATGTGCTGTTTTAATTATAGATGCATTTAATTATTTTTTGTTTTTAAATAGCCAATGAAATTGTTTTCATACCATTTTATTTTATTGGTAAAAAAAAATGTTCATTCCATCAACACCTTTCAGACTTAATGACCAGTGACGTTTGAGCAAACTTAATGACCAGTGACGTTTGAGCAAACTTAATGACCAGTGACGTTTGAGCAAACTTAATGACCAGTGACGTTTGAGCAAACTTAATGACCAGTGACGTTTGAGCAAACTTAATGACCAGTGATGTTTGAGCAAACTTAATGACCAGTGACGTTTGAGCAAACTTAATGACCAGTGACATTTGAGCAAACTTAATGACCAGTGACGTTTGAGCAAACTTAATGACCAGTGACGTTTGAGCAAACTTAATGACCAGTGACGTTTGAGCAAACTTAATGACCAGTGATGTTTGAGCAAACTTAATGACCAGTGACGTTTGAGCAAACTTAATGACCAGTGACGTTTGAGCAAACTTAATGACCAGTGACGTTTGAGCAAACTTAATGACCAGTGACGTTTGAGCAAACTTAATGACCAGTGATGTTTGAGCAAACTTAATGACCAGTGACGTTTGAGCAAACTTAATGACCAGTGACGTTTGAGCAAACTTAATGACTAGTGACGTTTGAGCAAACTTAATGACCAGTGACGTTTGAGCAAACTTAATGACCAGTGACGTTTGAGCAAACTTAATGACCAGTGACATTTGAGCAAACTTAATGACCAGTGACGTTAGAAAGATGTAAATAGAATGAGCATTGTAATGAGCATTTTTTCTAACTTAATTCTGATAGGGAGCTAAAATTTCTCAGGACATTGTCAACTTGCAGTTTAAAAATTTCCATTATTTTTGTTTTTTAACCATCCATTTCATCACTTTCAAAGTAAATTTGTTTTCTTGTGACTGGTATCAACCACTGTTAAACATTACCTTGTCATCTAGAAATCCAAAGCCACAGCTATTACTGCATTTAAACATGCACAATCTATTTGGCGTTTTGCATCTTCTTGAAACTAAAGCATTTTCACAATTATAAATGTAAATTTATAGGTCAGTAAAACATCATACTCTGTTCGTTATGCAACTAATACCTAAGATACCTGCACCACAAAAGGGCATTCATTAAAAAACACTTTCACAAAATAATGGGTCATTATATAGTCATTTCTTATAGGCAGTCTCACTTTTCATTCAAAATAATAAAAAAAAATCAGATAAAGAATACATTCTGTTGGCAAAAAAAACTAAGATGGGACTATTGATTAGAATCAGGTATCTCTAAAGTAGGAAATCGGGCATTTATGATGTATAAAAGAATTGTAGCCTAATTTCATTTACTAAACTGACTCTGTTGGATTGAATTCTCAAGTTTCTGGCTATTTCTCACAAGTTAATTTTGTTTATGTATTGTAATAGAAATATTGTATCAGACTTCAGTGTTGAATGTTGGCATCACTCCATGGCTAAAAGTGACAATTTGTTTTGCTGTTTATCTTGTAGCATGGAAGAGTGTGATGCACTGTGCACCAGGCTGGCCATCATGCTGAGGGGACGGTTCACTTGTATTGGCAGCCCTCAACACTTGAAGAATAAATTTGGTCAGGGATACACCCTGATCATCAAGATGGGCCCCATGCCTGATGGTCAACAAGCCCAGACTGAACCAGTTGTGGAATATATTCAGAGTGTTGTGCCAGACACTACAGTATGTTTCTGTGTTAAATTAACAATAAACACAGTCCTCATAAACACAGGCCTAATACTTTACATTCGTTTTTGTTATAAAGGAGAAAAAAGTGAATCTGGACTTATATTTCTTTGGTAAAATTATATCTTCAAATGCTAAAAATGTACTGAATTCGCTGATTTTTGTTTTCCCTTTTCAGTTTTATATTTAATTAATATATTTTCTATTGTAGATAGATTATAGCTTGTAACACAAATCTTTGTCTAATGCTGGGGTGAGACAAGCAATTTTATTTGTTTTATTATAGAAAAAAGAAAAGCAAAACACTACATTTTTATAATGGAATTTCAAGTAAAACCATTTACTGTTATATAAAAGTTATATGGGGTAACAAAAATGATCTCAAAGAAAAACCCCAGATTGTTGAAAGCTCATGCCATCCCCTTTGTAAACAAATGTTGCAGGAACAAATTGATTCTAATTTAGGGCTCATTTTCTCTTGCACCCACTCTATTTACTTAATACAATCAACTAAACTAATTGTTAGTAATTAAATTGCAAATTTTTCATGTATATACAGTTGAATTGATTAATTAATGACTTTGACTGTAATGACTCTGCTCACTGTTAACAAAAGTTTCAAATATATAATTACATTACTACATGATCTGCTGTCATTCTTTCATTCTTCACATTCCCCTTTCGCTACACAATTCTTACTTGAAGATTACCAGGGTTGTTAGTATCGAAGTATCGGTATCGGCCAATACAGTATCGGCGATACTTTTTTAGTATTGGTTGCTGTATTGCCGATCCTTTTTGTAACAAGTATTGATTTGTGTATCGCCGATACATTTTAAACGAAAAATTTTCGATACTCGATACCAATACTTTTCTATTGCCACTATTAGCTATTTGCAGAAAAACAATAGCGATTTTAATGCCTTGTTTTAAGAGTAATCTAGGTTACATACATTAAATCACTACTAATCATCATAGCCAACAACCCCCACCAATACTAACACCACCCACCTCCCCACCAATACAACCACGGTCGGCGAGTTGAAGGAAAAAACAAATTTTCTTTTGAAGTTCTTGCTTTGCGCGCCTATGTCTATAAATGTTATTCTTATACTCTTTCATTCATTTACTTTCTTTCTATCAACTATTTGTTCAATGTTTCAATGAACGACAGAAAAGAACACTTTATTTCTTTTTTATCGATCTATCAGTAACTTATTTATATTTATATATTGTTTTTATTTAGTAATTCATTATTTTAGTGTTTACTACATTTCATTAAAAATAATTAATTGAATGGTATTAAATTCTAAAACTGCATGATGTAATTAAAATTGAAAACTGTGTAATAAAACAATATCATTTAATTAACACATATTATATTATTAAATTATATGCTAAGTTCAACAAACAATAAAATTATGGGTGGTTAATAACAATTAATTGAATATAAATACATGAAAATTAACAAATTAATAAAAAAAATATCTTGTAAAATGAAACTCTTTGATGCAACCGCATGGCAATTTTCAAACGTTCAAAGTAAAATTATTTTATTGATCGGTCGGCTTTCATTTTTCATTGTTTCATCTTCTGTTGTTCTTTCATGTGTCAACATTGTACATTCTTTCTTTTAATTATATTTGGTTATAGTAACAGTTGTTACAGAGTTGAAGAAAAAAAATCAGTAAATAACACAATTCTATAACCAGATCAGACAAGATTTAAAAAAAAAGGGAAAAAAAAACCCGTACACAGAAATTTTCACGTCTACATAACATTACATCAGCGATATGACCTTGAAACAATAGGATTGGAATTTCTTAATTCTAATGTATGACCTTGAATGAAACAATTAGTGAACATCTGTGTGTATTTTTTGTTGGGATGGGAAGTTGGGGGCGGGTGGGGGGTAAACAAGTCTTACGTGTGGGCGAAGTGTTACAAAATATGACAGAGAAGGGGTGAACATGGGTTGACATACGTCATTATATTGGGAACTATACAGCACGAGAATAACACGTGTTTGGCATTTTTGTTGATTAAAAAGAAAATATCGGTATCGGACTATCGGTAAAAAGGCATATCGGTCGCTCCCTAGTTGTATATTTTTATCGCATTTAAAACATTGAAGTACGCACTAGTCGTTGCACTCAGTCATCTGTAAGTAGTCATGGTAGAAGAGACAATTAATATTCCTACCAATTTTTTCAAATACCTGGGACCAGCTGAAAAAAGGGGCAATTCACTGTATAAATGCTTACACTGCCCGCCCGGATTGACTAACAAGTCTTTATCGTGCCATAACCAGTCAAGACAAAATTTGAAGAAGCATATAGAGGTAAATTTTAAATAAATGAATAATATAAATAAGGTTTTAAAACCTAAAACAACTAGAACGTTAGAATTTACAAAAGCTAAGTTAGCTTAATATATTTCTCATTATTTATTACTTGTAGGTCAATAGAACTATTTGAATAACTTTAATATGTTATTTATGGATAAGTTTTGACACTGCACAAATACAGTACTTGGATTATTATTGTTTCACAGAGACGCCATGGAGCATTACTTACCAAGTTTGAGATGGCTTGTAATATAATTCATGAAAAATTGATACGAAAGAAGAGACGCTCAACTGAAATTAATAGTGGAAGTAACAATAGCACTGACGATGACACTGGTGGTAGTTCTCATTGCAATGGACCAGCATTGAAACAAGCGAAGATTACATTTTGCCAGCCCGTCACTCAGCATTTATTAGATGAATGGGTTATGGATTATCTAATTGATTCAGTCTTGCCTTTCCATCATATCGACACCGCTAGTTTCAGAACGTTAATTAATAGACTTACCAGGCAACAAATGATGCCTCGCTGTCGACAAACATTGACAAAACAACTGGAACATAGATTTGAACTTCGTAGGCAGCAGCTGAAAGATAAGTTGGCTTCAATTAATACTGTCTGTACAACTGCCGATTGCTGGACGTCCAGACGAAGAAGTTTTATTGGTGTTACTGTGCATTGGTTAGAACCTGAATCACTTGAGCGAAAAGGCTGCTGCTTGGCCGTGCGTAGAATAGTTGGCCGACATACCTATGATTTAATCTCAAAACACCAGAAGAAATCAACAGAGAATATGAAATAAGTGACAAAATTTCTTTCACTGTAACAGACAGCGGATCAATTTTTTTAAAAGCAATTCTCTGTTTTGGACTGAATAAAGATGAAATGATGGACTTAAGTATAAACAATGTGGATTTAAATGAAGATCACAGTCAGGAGCAACAGGATGATGAAGATGTGGATATGGAATTTGAACAAATTGATGATTTACTGAATCCACCATGTGTTAATGATGACGAACATGAACAGATTATTTACCAGCTACCACCACATCGTAAATGTGCATGCCACTTGTTAAATCTTGTTGTTACGCGTGATGCTAAAGTACTACAAGAAGTAACCAAACGGTTGTCAATGTCAACATTTGCAAAGTTAGTAGCTATCTGGAACAAACAAAATCGCTCATCTTTGGCTGCAGATGCAATCAAAGCGGCAATTGGCACGTATCTCGTTACTCCCGGTGACACTCGGTGGAATTCCACTGTTGTAAAAATACATTGCTAACTATCCAATCCAGAATTAGAAGTTAAACTTGATATGTTGTTTGATGACCTTAACATCAAGAGACTGACTCCGAAGCAGAAAATATTCATAGCAGAATACATTGAAGTATTTGCTCCATTGTGTCGTGGACTTGACATTTTGCAAGGAGAAAATAATATTGGATTTGGCTATTTGCTGCCCACACTAACCGTTATAAAAGGCCAACTACAGGAAATGATTGTGCGACATAAACACCCGCTCACGGTGTGTGAACCCCTTGCCAGAGCTGTTATTGATGAAATTAATGCTCGATTCGATTATATATTTTCTGACCCAGAGGCAAAACTGGCAGCAGTTGTCAATCCAAAATTTAAGACCGACTGGATTGACAGCTCGGATCACAAGGCTGAAGTTGTACAAACCTTAAAGCGTTCGTGCAGTTCCAATTCAACTTACTCGGCAGGATGGTGCAGCTTCAGTACAGTCAGCAGTACCGATATCCGAATCTACAGATTTTTTTTGCTTGTTTTACTGCGCGGCGGATGGAGCAGGACGAGTTGCTTAATAGCAACAGTTCTGCTGAAGTAGGCATATATCTTGAAGATAAATCACCAGAAACGCTGTCATTAGCAGCCTACCCAAGTATTAAGAAACTATACCTGCAACTGAACACTGGACTTCCGGCTAGTGCTGCAGTTGAACGCCTGTTTTCTTTGTGTGGGCGTGTTTTTATGCCATTACGTTCACGGCTAACCAATGATCATTTTGAAATGATGGTCTTCTTACGTGCTGCCAAGTGGTGAAGTGATTGGCCTAAAAATTGTGCTTTGACATTGTATTTTATTGTTTTAACTTTTTTGAAAATTAAAATATTTTTTTTTGTTTTCAAAAGTATTGGTATTGTATTGGTATCGATTTTGGCAATACATTTTTACTTGAGTATTTGTATTGGTATTGGCGATACTATTTTAATGAAGTATTCGTATCGGTATTGACGATACAATTTAAGAGTACTGTTAGCAGCCCTGAAGATTACCAAAAAAAATGCTTTTAATTTTAATTACTTTTAAATAACCAGCAAATTTTGCTTGGATTTTATTTAATGTTTTGATAGATGGTTATATTGATTTAACATTACAACTGTGATTTCTGAAGCAGCAATGCCCATTGTAAACACTTTATTTAAACTGGAGTTGAGATTAACTTGAAATTTCCCTTAAAAAATATTGTTTTTAGCCTTTCTTGTAAATCATTTTTAAATTGAGTGTTTGAAATTTCCAGATATTTGATGATCACCAAGGGTATGTCCATCTTCAACTCAACGACACCACCATTGAAGTGGCTGATGTTTTCTCCTTGATGGAAGAATGTAAAGTGAAGTATTATGTCCAGGATTACTCTGTCCACGAGACCACACTGGAGCAGATTTTCTTGACCTTCACTAAGCTGCAGAAACTGGATGATGAAGAACGAATAGAATCCTGTATGTTCCTGCGTGCTGGCTTCTTCAATGAGAATTTATGTTACTGATGAATGAATTTCTTTGATTTAAATTTGTTTACAGCATACTAAAGACATTGAACTGATTGGCAAATATTTACACAAAGGTGAAGTCAAATTATTTACTTTCATAAAGCCATTCAACGTGGCCTATTATAGTCTACATTGGCATTTTAAAACTGGATTTTTGTGAACACATTTTTACTCGCCAAGTATGTTTTGAGCTGACTAATCCATGTTTTACTGATATTTAGATAAACATTAGGATGCTGTCTGCTTTGAAATGTATTGAAGAATGGGAGAGAATGTTAAATTATAGTTTGATTTTTATTTTCCATTGTTCAAGAGTTTGTGAATAATGAATGAGTGGAAGCAGAGTTAAATGCAAGGTGAATCCTAAAAGATGTTAAATCTTTTATTTTATATATACTGAGTACAGTATTTTGAATGTGTTTATATCATTCCATTTTTTTTATTTATCTGTGTAAAGTAAATAATGTCTTAGTTAAGTTATGTGTTAAAATATAATCATTTTCATGTCGACTTAAACCTTTTTAACTTGATGAAATAAAACAAAACACTTTTTTTTTCTTAGATTTCGAATCTAAAAAATTCGTCACTTTAATTCTCTGATCTAATGGGCAATTACCTATGTAATATCTAAGATGGGCAGGAATTACAGTGTAAATGAGAAATGTTAGTTTTACAGGGAAAAAAGATACTCTGTATCAAACTGTTTAATTCTGGGCAATTCAGATATCATTGGGTTAATTTCACAGAGTGAGACTTGTAGTTGACTTTGCCATAAGCAACTTTTTATGCTATTACTTCTTAGCATAGATATTATAAAGTTTTATTTATATAAATAATTTGAAGAAAAAAAAACAAGAGATTTTATTTTTTAACAATTGAGCAATTTATTTATATTTTTTTTTAAAGTTATCATTGAGCTATTTCTTTAGTTATATATTCTTAGTAAAAGACCTTTACTCTTACATTTAATTTATAACAATGAATGGGCATAATTTGTCCATGTTAATACGAAGTATGTTATTGAAATTGTCATTCAAGATTCATAATTCCCTCTGATTTTAAACATTTTCAAATAATCAAATTCTTTTTTATGTCAGAATTTTTTCTAGTTTTTTAAGTTAATTGATACAGTTATTACCACTTTGAAGAATTGAAACATTTCTGTCTTATGACATTAATTATAAATAGCACATTCTCCGGCACCAAAATGAAACACATTGCGATATCCACATCTTGCCCAGCGGTTAGTTGTTTGGTATGGCCAGGGACCTCCACCACTTCCTGTACAAACTGGACTTGAGACATCTTTCTCCCACGCCCCATTAACCATGGCCTTGACCTCAAAGTATCCATTTTCTGTTCTGGAGCAATCCATATCCACAGCCACCATCCAGTATCCAGGTCCAAACCTAGAGAAAAATATAATTTGATTATCACTGTTAATGCATTGTCACCTTTCAACCTGTGATATGTAAAATAAATACATGAAGTAAGAATTACTTAACTGTTTCTTTATTAAAATAAAATGATATTATTTGTACTGTACAAAAAATTAGTTTTAACATATTAGCTTATAGGTAGAAAAATATTTTACCTGCTCTTTCATTAACCAATATTATTACCAAAGTCAAAAATCCCATTCTGTGATATTTATCAAATGAATTTATTTTTAATTCTTTCTTTTTACCTTAGATTTCCCATACATCCTCTATTTTTATGAATATTTTATGGATATTCTATGTGGCAGCAAATACTGATTGAAATAAAGTAATAAATACTGATTGAAATAAAGTAATAAATACTGAAAAAGTTTGTCACTGATGCTTTTGTTTTTATTTTTTAAATGCTGTGGATGAAGTAAACATATCCACTACACTTGCTAATACAAATTTCATATCAACATTTTTACTGCAGAGATGTATAAGCATTAACACATTTTAAATGCAGATAAGAAAAAATAATTATTCGACCCATGTCAAAGAATATCTTCAATACAGACCTGGAAAGATTTTTCTAAATGAACTAAGAATGTCCACATCACTTCTTCTATTACATTTGCACTTGAGCAGTGTTATTACTTCCATGTACTAAAGTAAATGAATTATTGAAATAAAAAAAAAATGTACTTAACGTATTAAACTGGCTGTAGTCTGCTTGTCCATAAATATTACTGGTCAAAACTGAAGGTGTGCCATAAGGTCTTTGGCTATTGTACTCCCCTTGGTTTAACTCTGCTCCATACCAGTCCAAGTAGTTGTCTCCCTTGGCCCAAGTATCGAACTGGTGAAAATATTCATTAGATGATAAAAAAAAATTACATTGTTCCTTGTCAGTGCGTAGCAGAGGCGTAGCGAGGGGGCGGGCAAGGCAACTTGCGCCCGGGGCATTTTACCTTTTTAGCGCCCCCCCCATTCGAAAACCATATAATATTATATGAAAATATACCATTTGGCGCCCCGTAACCTCGGCGCCCGGGGACATATGTACCCCCCGCCCCCTAGCTACGCCTCTGGTGCGTAGTTTTATCATTTTACAATCAATGATGGTAGATACTCTTCCCCAAATTCGAATTAACATTCAGATACTAACAATGCGTATAAACTGTTTGAAATTATTGTAAAGATGTAATGAAATCACTTTATCGAATTGTTATAACTCTAAATTCATACCCCTTCTTACCCCGCTCCCCCGGGCCGAGATGTCTGATTTGTAATTGCGACTTTTGGACAACGCCTACTCATTGTTATTCCGGTCGTTCACCCCTGCCTTGATGAAATATACAGTGTCATTTGCCACCTACACTTCGAAAACCCACGCAATTACCTCAACCTACAGTTTCGACGGAAAACTTCCCACGCCACAAGCTGGCTTGGTTTGTCTATAAAAGGGACCATTATGTGATTCAAGTGGTCAGACACAGATCAGAAGAATAACCAGATAAAGCAGAGACGAGCCGACCCAAGTGCCAGATAAAGTTACTCCGGAGCGACACACTTAGAGGGAGT
Source organism: Bulinus truncatus (assembly GCA_021962125.1). Classification (NCBI taxonomy): domain Eukaryota; kingdom Metazoa; phylum Mollusca; class Gastropoda; family Planorbidae; genus Bulinus; species Bulinus truncatus. Next base: position 3,405,558 of record JAGDYQ010000034.1, read on the forward strand.
GGCAAGGTGTGTTGTCGCAGCGAGTTCATTATTGACACGTTGCCATAACACATTCAACTGGTCATTTGTAAGCACAACAGACCCTGGTTTCGCCTGGACTATTATAAACTGCACACTGTAAATAGACTAAATAAATCTTGTATTCAGTGCTTTTTTAGTAAAAAAAAAATAGGTGCCGGTACTCAATGTAGTGTTGTTTTCGTTGACGAAAACTAAAACTAAAACCTTCGTTGACGAAAATGTTGACTTTACGTCAACGAGAACTAAAACTAAAGCTAAAATTAGCAGCAAGACTAAAACTAGACGAAAACTGAAATTATTACAGAAAAAACGAAATAAAAACTGAAACTAAAATATAGTGTTGCTTTGTTTCACGAAAACTAAAACTAAAACCTTCGTTAACGAAAATGTAGATTTTTCGTCAACGAGAACTAAAACTAAAATTAGAAGCAAGACTAAAACTAGACGAAAACTAAAATCATTACAGAAAAAACGAAATAAAAACTGAAACTAAAATATGACCTGGGACTAAAACAACACTAACTCAATGATGGATTGCCTAAATTTTAGCTGAAACCCGGCGTCTAGTTTAGTTCTTATTGCGCACAATTTTAAAATAATTCAATTTTAACAAATTAATAATATAATAAATTAATAATAAACGTTAAAATACAAGAAAAGTAATAATTTTTTCCCCACATTGAAAAAGGTGCCGATACGCTGTACAGTGCGTACCGTCACAAACAAAGCACTGCTTGTATTATTCAACTAAAGAAACAACGTGTCCTTGAGTGCTTACCTTAGACTGCCTTAGAGAAATTCGAAACAGTTTAAATTAAAAATACAATCAAAATACGGCAAAAGCGGCCCTTCGGAGGCGGAGCGACTGCCGTCCCGGGGGGTGGGGGGGACTGGCAGTTTTTGTTACAAAACTAAATGTTCTTCTGAGGCCCTTCTTGTGACGCTCATCTTAGGCTCAGCTAATGGGCTCCCTTCCCCGTACTATTGAGCAGTGCCGTAGCGAGCTTAACTCGCGCCCGGGGCACAATACCTCTTTAGCGCCCCCCCCCCCCATAAAATATTATATGTAAAATATAAATTTGGCGCCCCATTATGAGTAGCGCCCGTCTCTGATTAGGGGGGCACAACGGAGATCTCTGTATAAGGGCACTCTGAAAACCGATGAAATACGTATAATTAAAATGGGGGCCCCTGATATTGGTAGGACCCTTCTGAAAGTGCCCTGCCAGCCTGTATATATCAATAATAAAGTTCATGTTTATTTCTCGTGGTACAATTACCTTTTCAAAATGTGAAGTATTGCCTAAAGCTATATGTCGTATTGGGAGACTGCATGCACTAGTGTGAGCATCTACATCACAACCTAGATAGAGGATGCGAAAAAAAAATTTGAACAGCTAAATGTGGTTGCCCAAAGCAAAATTATAATTAAGGGCTTTTAAAAATACATTTTCACGGGCGCCGGTGGAATTTCCCAGGCCCCTTATAATCCTTGACCTGTAGCCCGTCTGATCCCCCCCCCATATTAAATAATTTTATGTTGACGCAAATTAAACGTCCTGACAGGAAGTCATTTGGCATTGGGAAACCTGTCCAAATATTGGCCTCCCCCCCCCCTATGGTTGAATGTAGCATATCACGGTGTGTGCCTAAAAGTCAAACACAGTTCTCAGTGAAGTGACTCCGCGGAGACAACTGTTCCATCCTGAGATGTGCCCAATGCCCGTGCAGCGTACAGACCTCTCAACGAAAAATATTTACCAGCTCTGTGTTTGTGGTCAATCCCTCCACGTATAAACAACTCTTGACCACCAGCAGCGCTTGACTTAATGAAAATGATGGTCCTCTTGTAGTCAGAGACCGATGGCGGCTTGTACACTGGCTCTGAAGGGTTCATGGCTGAAGTCCTAATTGAGTCTTTGCTTTCTAATAAATAAAACAAATGATAATTTGTGATGAGACAAAAGACCGAAAATGTTTCATTAATATGTCTTAAAACGTTTAGTAAATATTTTCAAAATGCAATGTAGGGTGCGAGGGAATCAAGAATGACGAAATATTAAAAAGAGAGATGTTGTATTCAGTAAAGGACAATGAAATATTAAATTTAAAGTAGATAAAAAATAATATACTTTTGATCGTGCAGTATGTATGAGTCATGGTCAACTTACTCGGAGTGAAACTACAAATGATTATATATAACTTATTTGTAGAAAAAGCCTATATACAGATCTATGGGTAACTTACGTTTAGTAAAAATCCTACACACAGATCTAAGGATAACATACCTTAAGTAAAAACCCTACACACAGATCTATGGACATCTTACTTGTAGTAAAAGCCACAAACGGATCATGGACTACTTACTTGTGATAAAAGCCACAAACGGATCATGGACTACTTACTTGTAGTAAAAGCCACAAACGGATCATGGACTACTTACTTGTGATAAAAGCCACAAACAGATCATGGACAACTTACTTGTAGTAAAAGCCACAAATGGATCGTTTCCATCGTAGGGGCTGATGTCGGCCATGCCGTTGCTGTCGACATGAAATTTTTTGGCGCAGTCACTGATCAGGTCACAGTAGTCACCAGCAGGTAGACCTGGACACACAGAAATATCGAAAGAACAGCTTATTTTGGCTGGTCTCGGAAGGATTTTTAACTCCTAACATCATTTACACATCGCCTGCTTGTGTGTTTAGAACCACCGAACGGTGTGCTAATATTATTGGTTTACACATCGTCTGCTTGTGTGTTTCGAGTAACCTAACATTGCGCAAATATCATTGGTTTACACATCGTCTGCTTGTGTGTTTGGAGTAACCTAACATTGCGCAAATATCATTGGTTTACACATCGTCTGCTTGTGTATTTGGAACCACCTAACGGTGCGCAAATATCATTGGTTTACACCAGAGGTGTGCGGATCTTGAAATTTAGCGTCCGCGTCCGTCCGCGGATTTCTATCAATGATCCGCGTCAGCAGAATCTTACAACATTGGTCCGCAGTCAGTCCGCGCGTCCGCATTGCTGAAATTTAGTTGTTTAAATGACTTGAAATTTTTTTATGGTAACGCTAAAGAAGATCCGCGTCAGTCCGCAACTTAACCATACGAAGCGTCCGCTGTCAGTCCGCGGATTCGGAAAAGTCTGCGGATCTGCGTCCGCAAGCGGACGCGTCCGCTGTCCGCTCATCTCTGGTTTACACATCATCTGCTTGGGTGTTCGGAACCATCTAAAGGTGCTTTAACATCATTACATTTTTTAGTTTAGAATGACATCAATTTATCTATTGATATACACATTATGAAATGGAATTACACCAATGCACAGCATGACACCCAATAGTACAAGATAGCTTCCTCACACTTTATAGATGTTTCCTGAGTAGAGCTAACGTCATCCCCGTAGCATCTGTTGCTCAGTATTACCATTCGTGTACATGTACACATGTGATAATTTTTTGTCACGTGACGTACATTTTATACATGATGGTATCCGTATAGCGACCAATGCTACCATTATGTTGAAGTGTTTGATGTCACCTGTACAAATTGTGGTTGAAAAACATAATTACATCTACAGTCAATATATGTATTTCACGTTGCAGTCTGGATCGCCTGCCAATAGATTCATGTGTCAGTGAGTCTTTATCTGATGCTAATAGCCATAAAAGGCTAATTGCAGCTAACGTTTTTTCCTAATACCGCAGTTAATTCAGAACAAGTAATGCCAGAAGAAAAAAACTCTGAATCATATGTAAATTAGCCTCCGAAATATAGCATTTAAAAATGTAAGTGCACATTATAATTACTACCCACGCGTTAGTATTTTTAGATTAATGTGTGCTATAAAACCTAAAGCTTTCATTTGGTTAATATTTACATTTGTATTGCACATATCTCACCTTTTTGCTGTTTTACTGTCAGCGTACTATTTTGTTAATCACGCCACGATATTTGGCGCTAAAACTAATTAATTAGCCGGTATGGACAAATACAAGCACATGGAAAACAAATAGGATATAATTCCTCGAAATGGACACATGTAGATAGTACTTTTATTTCCGTTTTATATCTTTAAATGTAATGCTGCTAAGCAGTGGCGTAGCGACCTTAACTCGCGCCCGGGGCATAATACCTTTTTAGCGCCCCCCGCCCCAATTCGAAAACTATATAATATTTTATGTAAAATATACCATTTGGCACCAATTTGTGAGTAGCGCCCGGGGCTTGATGACCCCCCCTTGCCCCCCCCCCACTGCGCCACTGCTGCTGAGACAATTTACCATATGGATTCAACGGGAATTTTTGCTTTCTGACACCATTTTCAGTGATCGCCATGGAGATTACTTAAGCTGCAAGTCATATAATGTTATATTAAACACATTCTTATGCATATTTGGCTGCTATAGAGTAAACAAATGTTTATACATGTATCAATATGTTACGTAAACGTTGACTAAACCTTTGTTCATACTTGAATAACAAATTTATAATCAAACTAACTAAACAGATGTTCCTACAGAAACCGCATCGCTATTTTAAAAGTCTTCTAAAAATGACTTAAAATGACGTAATTTGTGTTATTTTCTTTTTTAATAGTGCAGCACCTATGCACATTCTGTATAATTTCTACTCTGTGTTCCTACCTGTATTGATGTGTTTATTGTACATTTACTAAACATACGTTCCTACCTGCATTGATGTATTTATTGTCCACATACCAAACATACGTTCCTACCTGTATTGATGTGTTTATTAAAGTTGGATTTTCCCATAGCGAAGAAACCAACATTTCCTCGACTAAACCACATAACGTCACCCTGGACGTTCCAGTTTTCAATTCCAGTGTTTAATACGTCATTCCTGTACCTCACCATGTTGGTGATCACTTTCCATCTGTCAAAAGTAACAATAATATTCAGCTTTCCCGAAGTGGCAGATCAGACTACACCAATCGCCACAGTAACGCCTCAACACATATCCACTGGCTATCAATGTCACAGACAGACGTATGTCTAAGAGCCCCGAACTTTAGCTGACAGAGTGAGACAAGCCCTTCTTTAAGAAATGCACACTAAGCGACTGCTTAGAAACTGAGTTTCTAAAAGTATTAACTCCTATTTAATCTGATGCTATGAGAGCGTCGATGGGTTTAGTTTCACTTCGTTCCATATTGTTGGCTTAGTGACGAATGGTGCTATTTAAGACGTTCACTATTGTTGGCCTGGTGACGAATAGTGCTAATTAAGACGCGTATTCGTTCACTTTGATGTTTGTTTAACTTTGTTTTATGCAACAATTGACATGTTATTAAATAGACATTTTAAACGAAAATAATCATTATTAAAGAGAAACCATACCTGTGCTCACAGACCCATCCATTACCATAGACCATCCCCATAAAGACCAGAGATTTACCTGTGTTCACAGACCCATCCATTACCACAAGAACCGTCAGCGTTGATGGTCACATCTTTGATGACGTCACCATCGTGGGGAGGTGGCTGTGAGTGTTCAGTAAAGTAATAGCTACTCATCACACGTGCAAACCCATAGTTGAAAGCCAAGGTGAAGGCCACAGCTCTTTTATATTCAGCAGGACTCTGATGAAAGATGATTATTTAGGCAAATAAGTTTTTGATATCAATATTTCAAATGAAGTTTTAAATAGGTTGTCCACCTTACCTGTCTAAACTAGTTTTGTGTATTTTAAGTGTACCAGAAGTGAAACTATCGTCATTGGAGCCCGGAGCGGACTCTGAAACTGCGGCCCCAATCATGTACCAAATAATACTTTGAGGGACGAAAATGCCGCCCATTGCTGTTTGCAAAATAAGTACCGCCTAGGGGCACTGCCACTCCATAGTTAAACCCCTTGTAATGCTGTGGTTATATCCGAAAATGTCCTGATAGAATTTAGCGTCGTGTCCAGTATGTAAATTATTGCGGACTTTTATGTTGTCAGCTTAGTCAAAATGTAGACTAGACTGACTGTTGACATAAATATGCTGTTGTTTTATAGATAAGACTGATTATTGACATTAATGTACTAATGTTTTAATTGACTTAAAACAAGTATGTAGCCTCATCTATAAACATATTATTCATTTTATTACAAGTTACGAACAATCCAATAATCAATCATTAAACGTCCATCCAAAAAAATCAGTGCGGGCATATATTTGGTCAACAACTTTCTCTTCTATAATTGTTACACTGACTGCTGTCATCTCCGTCCAAGTCTCTATCTGCTACGTTCAATTGCTTACTCCAAATACCTTTTCTTTTATACTCCCATCAATTTTATGTTTAGTAATATTTGAGATTTATTAAATACACACACGCGCAAACACATTGAAGGAACGCCTCCATCAAGAAGAAGTTACAGTATCGAAGGCCTTGCGTCTGTTTTGATTTACTTATATTCTTTTTTAGCTCCACCCTAATGTAGATACATGTAGATAGTACTTTTATTTCCGTTGTATATCTTTAAATGCAATGCTGCTAAGCAGTGGCGTAGCGACCTTAACTCGCGCCCGGGGCATGATGACCCCCTTTGCCCCCTTGCGCCCCCCCCCCCATGGAAGCATGTACACCAATCAGGATTTCCGCTGCAGAGCATCGAAAGTTTCAAGTTTTGCACACATACCCATGAGAGCTGCATATATACCTTGTTCAATGTGCAGCTGATATAGATGTACACTAGGGTGATAACTATTTTCATTTTTTTTTGTAACGAAACTGAAACCCCTTACATTCGAGGAACATTTGTATGTAGATGACAGTAGCAACATTATTTTTTTTTAAATTGAAAAAAGTTCCCCCACCTTTTAATTTTTGTTTTCTCATATCGCGCAGTTTGACGCTCGGTTTCAATTTCACACTGAATTTTTATATGACTTTCTAAACTGCTTTTAAGCACATTTCAGTCATCTGTTTCCAATTGTTTATAAACAAGGCATTTACTATGCTCATCTTCCCTCATCTTCTAAACAGAAGAGGTATACAAGAATTCTATCTGTTGAAAAGCTAATCAATCTCACATGGATGCCAACAAACCGTCAAATTCTTGGATACTTCACTTTTCTGTTCAATAGCCAGAAACGGCGACTGGATCGAATCAAAATTATGATTACTGATATAGAATTGCTCTGGAGGGAAATTCAAGACTTTCCACTATTATCCATCACACTAATCAGAATGAAACTCAATGGTCTAATTGATTTATATGACAAAAACAAAAAGAAACCATCTGATAACACTTTCTCAGTTATTTGATGTCACCAACGTTAATGGAGAATGGAAAAGCACAGAGGATATAGAGCTCTACCAGGGGCAAGTTAACAGTGGAAGAAAGATTGGTTATTCAATTGTCAAACAAGCCCCTTTGGAATCATTCCACTCGAGAAAACGAATCCGACTATCAAAAACTCAATCTCAAGCCAGCTTTTCTCAATCACAAACTACAAAAACACATACAACTGTCTCAAAACCTACACAAACACACACAACTGTCTCAAAACCTTCAAAAACAAACACAACTGTCTCAAAAACTGCACAAACACATACAACTGTCTCAAAACCTACACAAAAACATACAACTGTCTCAAAATCTTCGGATTCTGAAATCTCTGTTTCTTCACCCGAGTCGCCAACTATTTCTTAAACGTCATCTTCTGAATGCAAACCGAAATACCAAAGAGCAAGCACTAGAACGGCGGGTTTACTAGTACTGAAAAACATTTCCACACATAAAGCGCATGACGTTCTTGCAACCATTGCTAAACAGGTAATTATGTGCCGGTTCCAAGTCAGGCGGGTGTCTGGAAACGAGTAATCTCTGAAGGACGGAAAATGAAAACTAAAATTGTTCAAAAATTTCAAAGCAAAGATCCCTAATGTCTCCAGTTTGATGTTAAAAGAGTGCAAGAGGAAGAGTATCAAGTAGTTCTGCTGAAAAAGATGACAACCGAAATCAAACTCGGTATTCTTAAATGTGAGAGTGGTTCTGCCGCGGCCATTCACAATGAACTACATCAGCTAATTGATGAATATGATGCTTGGGAAAGTATTTGTATGTTAATTTGCAACACGACCGCAGAAATACTGACCACTTGCACGGGATTGTAAAGCTCATACAGGATGATGTCTTGAGCAATGTCTTTCAGAAGCTACAATATATTGACTGTCAGCACAATGTACTCGACCTTCTTCTGAAACATGTCATGAATTTTCTTATTCAAGAGCCAACGAGCAAACCAGAACTCAACTATTCCTTCATGGGCAAATTAACACAAAACTATGCCACTCTTCAAGCTGATTACCGTTTCTTACGACAAAAGATGTTAGCACAGGCGAGAACCCACGTTGGCCTCGCATCAGCTGGAATAAATTACCAAATTTACACCAGGCAAGATGGAACTCACGTGCAATATTTACTGTTATAGCATTTTTTCTGATACCAGAGTGGCGCAGCATTCTCGCTTCTGCCTGCAACTTCATCTGCTACGAATGGGCAATTGCTTGGTTCGATTCGCAATACTACAATGAAGCGTCCTTCAATGAACTGTTTATCTCACTCATCAAGATAAAATGCAAGAAGGCAATTAAGTGTTTAAAGACCCATTGGTCAGTCGAGAAGTCATTAATTGACATTCCCAGATCTAACCAAATTGCTGAACGTGCTGTGAAACTGATGGCGAAACTTCAAGCGAAATCGAGAAAAATTGAATTTTTGAATCTGATGTTCATAGGACAAAATATCTTTTAAACATTTCTTGTACATTCTTTACATATTACTAACTGATCTGTAAATTATTTGTTAATAAAAGTTGATTAGTTATTATTAATACCCTTTTGAATTAAGCTAAAAAAAAACATGTCTTTTTAAAAAAAAAAAATTTTTTTCACTTTTTTCTTCGAAAAAATGGGGAGGTGGGGGAACTTTTTTCAAAAAAATTTAAAACGCTATTTATATTCTTAAATTACACATAAATGTTCTTCGATTGCAAGTGGTTTCATTAAAAAAAATTTTGTTATCACCCTAATGTACACCCCATACACGCATTAAACACTATGGCCCACACGTCATAGTGCAGCAGAGATAGACACACCTCATTACACACAGATAACTCCAAGACCCACATATACACTCACGTCATAATGCAGGAGAGATAGACACACCTCACTAAACACAGGTAACACCAATACCCATAGATACACTCACGTCATAGTGCGGGAGAGATAGACACACCTCACTATACACAGATAACTCCAAGACCCACAGATACACTCACGTCATAGTGCAGCTGTCCGTTCCTCTGGTTGTCATGGTTGTCAACGAAAACAAAAGCGTGCTCCGTGGGGGCCATACCCCACTCCAGATGAACCACGCCCCTCAGGTTGTTAAAATTGTTCACTGCCTCCCTGACCTGGTTGCCGTAAGTGAATTCTGAAACAAAGAAGGCTGTCTACAATTGTGGCTAGGTGGCACTTGAGTTGTGAGCCTGATCAGCGAGCCACATGTAAAGGGTTCAAACCCCGTTAACTCCAGCCACACGTCTCATGTGGTACCTTATTTGCTACTGCAGTCTTGGCCATGGTGAGGAAGACTATTATTTGAGCGACCCACCGGTTAAGAAAAACTAGTTAAAAGTGAATGTGTATATTTTTCTATACAGAGAGAGAGAGAGAGAGAGAGAGAGAGATAGAGAGAGAGAGAGAGATAGAGAGAGAGAGAGAGATAGAGAGAGAGAGAGAGAGAGAGAGAGAGAGAGAGAGAGAGAGAGATTTTCTTACTTTACTTTGTCACATATAGAGAAGAAGAGTTGTAGCCATACATATAATTATCTAATCCTACATTTTAATTTAGTCGAGACCCAGCTAAAATTCATCAGCAAACCACAATTTGAGAGATCCTGGTCTGGTCTAAATGAAAATGAACGAAAGTTTTAAGCTGCATACACAGAATAAAAATTAATTCAATAGTGATGGCCATAAAACTTTAAAAGACCATAATTAGAACAGCACTAACTGCCACCAACTTACCTAGAGGAGAAAAATATGAACCATTAACAAGGACGTAGATAGATGAATAATTCAGAATGAATACTTTGAAAAACATATGGGCTCAAGAAACAGTAAGTATGGGTGAGCACAAAAAAATCAGAACTCAACGAGCTATAAAAGAAGTCTAACATAAAATATGAAAGCTAAATAAACAGACTGAAGTTAGGTGGGTACAGAGAAGATGGAAAGAGCAGAGGTATGGAGGTAGTATACCTAACAATACCTGATAAGCATTGACCAAAGAGTAGACAAGAGTCGCACATGAATGGAAAGACACGGAGATAGACGTCCAAGAATTGGGGAAGGTGATACTGTAGGTTATATACACAATATAGCGCAAGATTACTTATTCTTCTTTAGGAACTTAAAAATCATTTCCCTTACAAAGACACTAAAAAAATTTCCATACAGGGACAGAAAAACATTTTTAAAATGTAACCACAGCTGCTAACATTTTGAATCACACTTTCTATAACCTAACCCCAGTGCCGCCGAGGGGGGTAGGGTGGGAAAATGCCCAGGGGCCCGGAGAGTTTTAGGGCGAGTTTTAGGGGCCCGGACTAAGTAGGCCAATCAACCTTTGAAATATTATTATCATCACGGGGGGCCCGTGACAGCCCTGCCCAGGGGCCCGAAATTTCTGTCGGTGGGCCTGCCTAATCCTAGCCAAGGCTGTTAGAAACACATGGGGACAGAAGTAGACAGTAATATAAAGTTTCTGAGATTCGATTCCTTCATCCTCACCATACACAACTGAGTATCATGTCCATCGCCATCGAGTCATTCCTAGGTTATCTAAAAAGTTAATTAAGCTCAGATATGAAACTTTCCAAGTCTAGTGGAGGTCGGTAGATCATGCCTGTTTAATACAAACCATCGATAATGAACAGTTTCTTTGATAATTTACACATCCATATACACAGAGCATATTCTAATTGTATAACCGGGCGACATTTAGACATTTATATTATAAAATGTATGCTGCCCGTAAAATATATGCTGCCCAGTAAAATATATGCCGCCCAGTAAAATATATGCCGCCCAGTAAAATATATGCTGCCCAGTAAAATATATGCCGCCCGGTAAGTTCAAAATTCATATTCTCGGTGACAAGTTATTTATTTTAACACTTGCCTGTCCCAAATAGCTAAGTACTGTAAGATGACATCATTGAAAATGTAGTCTAATGATTTTTATTTAAGTTATCACCCATTATTTGTAGTTTTCTTTATGAAAAAGATAATTGGATGTCTCCCACTGTCTCCCAATCAAACTACGCATGAACACATTTAAAGTTACTTAAACTAACAAAAAGCTTGTGATACTGAGATGTATTAATCATGTTTTTTTTACCTGTAACGTAACCAAGACCGAAGTATTCCGAGGATGGAATAATACCTCCAGCATATACTTCCAGATAGACAAATGGCGTGCCTCCATCCACTCCATACAACTGTAATACACACAGATTGTAATAAAATAGGAAAGAAAATAAAACACTTTAGAATAAAACACAGAGCCAAGATAAAAGCAAATTTAGTGCTCATTACTACACGTACTCTGGACCAAATGTTTGCCAAATCACCTGGCCACATATGTTTGGCTGCATCAACTCTGAATCCGGCCACCCCGATATCTATCAGACTGTTCATATAGTCGGCTATCTTCTGACGGACCCAGTCCTTCTCTTGGAATAAGTCTGTCAGTCCTCCCAGGTTACAGTTCCGTATGTCATTCACGTCGTCAAAGCTGTTTTTAAAAATAAAATATTTTTTTAATCTATTATGTTTTAAAACAAAGCTTTTTTTATAAGCTTTTCTAAGTTTCACTTTCTTTTTTTTGTATGAGTGTGTGTTTTCTCAAATCTTGTAACTCACTTTAGGAGTTCGGTGCATTTTCTATTTTAGTGAGGTCTCAAATTAGGTACACATGTAAAATCTACATGGCAAAACACAATTTTAATGGTCTCGAGCAAATGAATTAAAATCTTGTCTTGTTATTTGTCTGTCTCCTTGTCTTGTTATGTGTCTGTCTCCTTGTCTTGTTATGTGTCTGTCTCCTTGTCTTGTTATTTGTCTGTCTCCTTGTCTTGTTATGTGGCTAATGAATGGCTAATGAATTTTTTTAGTATGTTTAAAATGACAGAAAATTTGCCTTAAGGTCTTATATATCTAGAGATTATAATATCAAATTAAATAAAACGCATATCACAAGAGCACAAAGCTGTGAATCTTTTTTTTAGTCTTATATAGACTAGCTTCATTAATTTACTTATGCTGCAGTGTGCAATATGCAATAGGAAGTTTCTTTCAAAATTCTTTCAAAACTAGAAAATAACAGATTAAGAATAGAAAAAAATATATAAAAGCTTTATAAAAATGCTCTAAACAGTAGAAAAATCTATATATAACATAATGAACTAAATATAACTTTACATTAGTTAAAAGTAGCAATAAATAATATGTATATATATGGGCAACCACTCTTATATTTCAGTATTTGCATAACTCTATTAATATATTTTTCAAGTTAAATTTTATAATGTTGTATACATAGTCTTAACACATAGTCTTATTTTCAATATTTTATGCATTAATGATATTTCTCTCAAATGATTCATTTATGTCCATTGTGGTAAAACAAGAAAATACTGTTGTTTATTTTTAGAGCTAGATAAAAAAATATAAGTAAAAGTAAAACTCTAAATAATAAACCAGCTTTTGTGAACTTACTTGTGTATGTTGTTGTCAGGGTTCGGGCATCGTCCCACCATGTTGAAGTCTAAAATACTGTAGGGTACTCCAGGAAATTCACGCTTGTTGGCATCGAACCTGCTTCCGGCAGATCCAGTACCGGAGAAGCCGACACCTGCCATATGATTGATGACGATATCCACGTAGACTCTGGTATGAAATCATGCGTTTAATTAAGTTGTCTGATATAGCACAACATGCTTGAATAACTAGACTGTGTTCAATAACTGAGATGAAAGTAATAGAACTACGAGTTATAGAATAGTATTGAGTTGTTATATAATATAATAATAGCGATTTGGGCGCTGCGTTAAATCGAAAGTAAAGATTTAATACAACAGTATCCCAGTTTAAAATACAATCATGAAAAAAAAAATCGGATCTGCCCGAAACCAAAAAATAACGTCGCCTGCCGATCAAGCCTAAGGGGATATAACTCTATGCAAAGGTTTTGCAGGGTACAGCTAGCATCTGAATAATATAAATAATGTGAATATCTATGTAGACTGTAGAGCACAGAAGTGACAGTGGCCGTGTTCACATATTACCAAGTATTGGTTGCCAAGGTGTGACGCTCTGTGACAAGAAAAGGTAAGGATGTGAGGGAGGGGGGTCTAAATAGGAAGAGAAATAGTTTCTGAGTGACCCCACACCCATCCACACACTCATAGAGCTAAGGGCCAGAAAAATGTATCTTTCTGAATTTATGTAACTTTTAATGAAAGTTGGGGCGGGGGGGCTCAAAATTGTACTGAAGGTGGGGGATTCAATGTTATCTTACCAGCTTTGTATCTATGTATCTCTGTATCTATTATCTCTTTCTGTGACTTCCCGTTGTTTGTCTCTTTGTGTCTGTCTCTCTGTCTTGTTATGTCTTTCTCTGTGTCTTGTTATGGGTCAGTCTCTCTGTCTTTTATAGGTGTGTCTCTCTGTTTTGCTATTTATCTGTGTCTCTGTCTTTCTCTGTATTGTTATGTGTCTGTCACCTTGTCTTGTTATGTGTCTGTCTCCTTGTCTTGTTATGTGTCTGTCTCCTTGTCTTGTTATGTGTCTGTCTTCTTGTCTTGTTATGTGTCTGTCTGTGTCTGTCTCTATATATTATAGATTATATCTATTACCTGACTCCTACCCTCTTACATCTGATGACCATATCTCTCAGTTCTGCTTCAGTTCCACTTCTGCTGGTCAGTTTGTAGCTGACGGGAGCATATCTTTCTGACCACGGCCGTAGAGGCTGTTCTACTAAATGTTCGTTAGGAGGCGAGATCTAGAAAAAAAAGGACAATCGGTCGAAATATCCAGGATTAACAATATAGATGGTCAACAATATCGATGACCAACAATATTGATGACCAACAAAATGGAGGATCAACAATATCGATGAACAACAATATCGATGATCAACAATATCGATGAACAACAATATCGATGAACAACAATATCGATGATAAACAATATCGATGATCAACAATATCGATGATCAACAATATCGATGAACAACAATATCGATGATCCACAATATCTATGATCAACAATATCGATTATTTTCAACCGTAGGGATATGCGCTTTATCCCAGATGCTCAACAGTCTTTGCACGACATCAGAAATAGTATCTTTCTTTGCCACTTTATTAATTTTGTGTAAATTAAAGTATACACTCAAAACATTTGTCGCTGTTGGAAGAACTCGTTCAGAAAAATCTTCAGATGGTTCACCAATAAAATGAACAGCAGTTTTCGACCTAGTAACTAAGTGAATATTATTTATATAGCCGCAACACTTGATCTTTTAGCACTTGATTTTTATAACTAAAATGAAATGCACTAGTGAAGCTGGCTATTTTTTATGAAAATCAAAACTTCTAGAGTTTTCTAGAATTTCCCGGAACTTTCTAAAGGTTTCCATGTTTTTCTAGAAGTTTCTAGAACCTTCTAGAGATTTCATAGAACTTCTAGAACCTTCTTGAATTGTATAGATTTTTCTAAACCTTTCCAGAACTTTCTAGCATTATCTGTGCGCTTTATATATACATACTCACATTCAAAATTCGTTTAAAATGATTTAAAACTTCAGTGTCGATAAGGCAGTACTAAATAAAGTCATATATTCATGAAATTTTTTCTGTGCTGTTTTTAAGTCAAAGGAAACACGAAAAACAAAATGCTCCAAAAAATTTGACAAAAAGTTATTTTGGGCCACCCTAATATATATATATATATATATATATAATGTTTAGTGCCGATAGCATTTCAATTGTTTCTGCAAATGTGAATTTCTACAGAGAAACTGATCTTGACTTAAATCGAATGATTATGTTCACGTCGGATGGTGCATCTGTGATGCTTGGCAAGAATAATGGTGTTGCTGTCATATCACGCAAGTCTGTTCCTCATCTTGTTGAACAACACTGTGTCGCGCATAGAGAAGATTTAGGATTAGATGATGCATGGAAAAAAATAAAATTAATGATACAACTAGACACTTCAATACGAACTGTCTATACATTGTTCAGCAGGTCAAGTGTAAAAAAGGCTAAATTTGCTGAAGCTGAAGATTGTGATATTGTTTCTTTCAGGCCATTAACGCTGTTTGGGTATTATGCTGTTAGTGCTTTGATAAAGAATTAAGATATTTTGGTTAAGTACCGCAGAGAGGAAGTAAACGAAGATAATGACCCAGTGCACAAATACTGCCTTGACAAATTAACAAAACCAGAGACTCACGTTGCATTAACTATCCTTTGAAATGTTATTGGTTGAGTGAGCAGAATTATGTAAGACTTTCGAGAGGAGCAACCTCAATACAGTCGAGACATCTCAGTTTGCCAACGCCAAAATTAAGAAATTACACAGTATCTTGGGAAAAGTATATATTTTGAGGAAGAAGTGAAAAATCTATTATTATCATATAATCATTCAGTCAACACACATAACATAGTTAATTTTATTAAAGAGACATGTGACCACATGGACAAAAGATTTCCAGATCTGGAATTACAGACTGGTGTGTGTTTGATAAGGGTGTTTTTTTTTTAAATCCATCAAACTTGGACAATTTTGGCACTTCGAAGATTAGCAAACCTTTTTGCTTGGGAGGTTAGAAGAAATATTCAGAGGTGATGCTACATATTTGTGGAACTTTTCAAGCTTCAAGTGCAGACTGCGAGAGAGGATTCAGCTTGATGAATGCAAATAAAACAAAAATGCGAAATCGGCCATTTGGAACATTTAATGAGAATTAAGTCATATTTATTAGCTAGAGATGTTATTAACACATATCATAATAATATACCTGACGCTACTGACCTGCACACCATATTAATAATATGCCTGACGCTACTCACCTGCCCACCATATTAATAAAATGCCTGATGCTACTCACCTGCACACCATATTAATAATATGCCTGACGCTACTCACCTACCCACCATATTAATAATATGCCTGACTCTACTCACCTGCACACCATATTAATAATATGCCTGACTCTACTCACCTGCACATCATATTAATAATATGCCTGGCGCTACTCACCTGCCCACCATATTAATAATATGCCTGACGCTACTCACCTGCCCACCATATTAATAAAATGCCTGAAGCTACTCACCTGCACACCATATTAATAATATGCCTGACGCTACTCACCTGCCCACCATATTAATAATATGCCTGACGCTACTCACCTGCCCACCATATTAATAATATGCCTGACGCTACTCACCTGCACACCACAAAAACCTTTAGGTCCCAGAAAACGTTCACATTCTAATGCAATGTCTGTCCACTTCCAGTTGAACAGATGGACAATGACCTGTTTGTTACCGCAGTGGGCGTCATGGTAAGGCAGCTGACTAAATACACCTTGAACAGGACATATATATAGTTTAAACTACTAAGTAAATACACCTTGAACAGGACAGACATATTGTTTAAAATACTAAGTAAATACACCTTGAACAGGACAGACATATAGTTTAAAATACTAAGTAAATACACCTTGAACAGGACAGATATATAGTTTAAAATACTAAGTAAATACACCTTGAACAGGACAGATATATAGTTTAAAATACTAAGTAAATACACCTTGAACAGGACAGATATATAGTTTAAACTACTAAGTAAATACACCTTGAACAGGACAGACATATAGTTTAAACTACTAAGTAAATACACCTTGAACAGGACAGACATATAGTTTAAACTACTAAGTAAATACACCTTGAACAGGACAGACATATAGTTTAAAATACTAAGTAAATACACCTTGAACAGGACAGACATATAGTTTAAACTACTAAGTAAATACACCTTGAACAGGACAGACATATAGTTTAAAATACTAAGTAAATACACTTTGAACAGGACAGACATATAGTTTAAAATACTAAGTAAATACACCTTGAACAGGACAGACATATAGTTTAAAATACTAAGTCTCTATATCATTCAATTATTTATATACATTATCATTGGTTTAAATAAAAGACTGGCTGCCCATCTAGGTATATAGATTACGTATTTATCTATTACTACTAATTACTAATGTAACATCATTCTTCAAAGATGTAGGATTTCTTGTGTGTGTGCTTACTATCCATAACCCTAACCTAAACAGACATGCAAACACAGTTTGAGCAGGAGCCATATTATGTTTTTGTGTACTATGGTGCAATAATTTATTGTCTACTTTTACATTGTCCTATGCAATTTATTTATTATTTGTTTATTACAAATACAGAAACTGGCGAGTTCATTTGTGGCACGGAGAATTTAGGGTCTTGCCGTCTTGGGGCGGTGGGTTGGTGGTCCATGGGTGGGCGGAGTATACATGGAAGCTGGCACAGGGGTAGGGATAAGGAGAGGTCGGGAGAATGAGAGGTCGGGATAAGGAGAGGTCGGGAGAATGAGAGGTCGGGATAAGGAGAGGTCGGAGAATGAGAGGTCGGGATAAGGAGAGGTCGGGAGAATGAGAGGTCGGGAGAATGAGAGGTCGGGATAAGGAGAGGTCGGGATAAGGAGAGGTCGGGAGAATTGGGGGTCGGGATAAGGAGAGGTCGGGAGAATGGGGGTCGGGATAAGGAGAGGTCGGGAGAATGAGAGGTCGGGATAAGGAGAGGTCGGGAGAATGAGAGGTCGGGATAAGGAGAGGTCGGGAGAATGAGAGGTCGGGATAAGGAGAGGTCGGGAGAATGAGAGGTCGGGATAAGGAGAGGTCGGGAGAATGGGGGGGTCGGGATAAGGAGAGGTCGGGAGAATGGGGGGTCGGGATAAGGAGAGGTCGGGATAAAGAGATGTCGGAAGGGGCGTACAAATTCACTGGAGGCCCTACGTCGTATACAAACACGTGACAAATAATTAAAACAGCAAATAATTATGTTGACATAGTTTCCCTCAATTCAAATTTTTTTTATTTTTCTTCTTATTCAAAATTTTAAGACATTATGACTCCGGTGCTACGCGCGTTATTGAATATGGACAACCACAACGCGTGGCCGGGTACAGCTAGTATATAATAAAACTTGCTTTATTTTACATTACACATAGGCTACAAGTCTGTACTTACGACCGGTGAGTACACAACCAATCAACACAGCTAGTAACATCCTTATCAATTGTATTTAATTTTGTATTTGTGCGCATCTAATGACAGAACACATTCCCATAGTTCAATGGTCAAGTTTTATCTTTATTTTAAAATATTTTATCTGTTAGAAGTTTTTTTTATCTATCTTTTCATTTAAAAAAAAAATAATATCCGGCAAAACTTAAACGTAAATTTGTCAATTTTTTTTTTTAGTTTCAATTTTTTTTTAAATGTATAAAATAGGCTATATGTATTGTGTCTCTTCACAAGAATAATTTTAAATATGGTTAAATAATTAAATTATAAACTTAAATTACTGTGATAATTACATTGGAAAGAATGGTGAGTCACAGTTTAGTAATCAATTAATAAAAAACAAAGTGATTCATAAGTAGCGGCACTTAAGACTGCAAAGAACCATGGCGTTGAAAGAATTTTTTGTCAGAAGTAATCACAAAGTGTTGTGTATTCTTGTTATACTTAAATACTTGAGAAAATCTTAACACTCAGGCACTAAACGATCAAAATATGGGTAATTCACATGTTATGTAAAGCTAAGTAAAGTTCCCTTAGCCCTAATGGGCCATCGAGGCAGATGAAGTGTAGAATTCATCTGTTTCTAATAACTTCAGCATTTAAAGGGATTATGTGGTTAACACAACGCCCACCCACCTTTCTTTCCCCAACTTAAGTCAGGTACCCATTTATAGCTGGGTTGACTCGTAGGACGACTTTGAAACACATTTCTCTGGCAAAGTTCTCACCGAGGATCGAACCCAGGACTCTCAGGTCGACAGTCGAGTATCTACACCACTCGGCCACCCGTCCTAAAGTTATCCATAATATACCCACCCTCAAAGCATTATATTAATATGTCAACGACCTCATATCACAAATAACACAAACAATATCAAGTTAAATTTATTAAATAATACACACACCAACTACATTTGATTGAACTATTAGAATTATTACTGTACACACCAACTACATTTGATTGAACTATTAGAATTATTACTGTACACACCAACTACATTTGATTGAACTGTTACAACTATTACTGTGATGTTAAAATGAATGTATGGAGCAGTCTCCACCATCAAAATGAAACACATTGCTATATCCACATCTTGCCCAGTGGTTAGTTGTTTGGTATGGCCATGGACCTCCACCACTTCCTGTACAAACTGGACTTGAGACATCTTTCTCCCACGCCCCATTAACCATGGCCTTGACCTCGAAGTATCCATTTTCTGTTCTTGAGCAATCCATATCCACAGCCACCATCCAGTATCCAGGTCCAAAACTTAAAAAAAAAACATATATTATTATTTTTTTAAATATTATTGATACTTAAGTCTACAAACGTTTTCTAGTTAAAAACAGGTGATTGAAGAGAAACTGAGTTATGAATATCTTAAGTTTTACGTCATCAAAACACACACACACACACACACACAGATTAATTAGTAATAAAATCGCATTTAAAATGTTTAACATCTTATAAGAAATGTTCACTTTGGCAGCCTGCTCACGTGCTTCCTCTAGGTCGGGGCGGGGGGAGGGGAGCAAACTGTTGAGTTTTAGCCCACATTGGGCCCGTCAATTTGACCATCGGGCCGGACCATGAACAGATGGACCGAGTGTTGGCATGAAATAACACGAATTAAATGTAAAAACGCCACAAGATAAATGGTTAGTGCTGAGCCTCTGGGTATAAAACAATCTGGCGGGCTGTATTTTGAAAATAGTTGGTCTAGGCTGTACACACATCTATTTGTCCATAGCTGGTCTAGGCTGTACACACATCTATTTGTCCATAGCTGGTCTAGGCTGTACACACATCTATTTGTCCATAGCTGGTCTAGAATGTACACACATCTATTTGTCCATAGCTGGTCTAGGCTGTACACACATCTATTTGTCCATAGCTGGTCTAGGCTGTACACACATCTATTTGTCCATAGCTGGTCTAGGCTGTACACACATCTATTTGTCCATAGCTGGTCTAGGCTGTACACACATCTGTTTGTCCATAGCTGGTCTAGGCTGTACACACATCTGTTTGTCCATAGCTGGTCTAGGCTGTACACACATCTATTTGTCCATAGCTGGTCTAGGCTGTACACACATCTGTTTGTCCATAGCTGGTCTAGGCTGTACACACATCTGTTTGTCCATAGCTGGTCTAGGCTGTACACACATCTATTGGTCCGAACTTTTGGAAATAATTTGCCATTCTTTATGCACGGGTTTTTATTTTGATGAAAAAAAGTTGTTTCAATAATCAATCAGAAAATATGTAACATTCGATATTTAGCCAAGACGTTGTATTTGTTACTTGTTTATAATAGTATTTTAATTTTAGAGATGCCTAGGCTGTTTTTTACAGCTATGTGTTCAATAAATAGTGTTCCATATGTTAATGTCCTGGGCTCGAACATCTGTTTTGACTTATCATATTTAGTTCAGTAATTGTAATCACCCACGCTTTTCATTTTAGAAATGATATTCTTATAAAAGCTTATTTTTAAACAGGCTTTTTATTTATTTATTTATACTTTTAGGTTTTGAAAGAAATAAACACACACGGAGGCAATGTTAGGTTTGGGTCCGGAGTAATAGTTACATTTTGGGGCCCCAGGAAAAAAAACAACTTTCAAGGCCGCGGCATGCAAAGCGTAGACTCCCTAATATATATATATATATATATATATATATATATATATATATATATAAAACACAACTTCGAGAAGACGCATGACTATTTATAGATTGTGGAATTCCCGAATAATGTTGTTTAAAGTGGGTCAAGATGGATCACAGCAAGCGTGTTGTTTAGAGAACTCATACAAGATTGAAGTGTAGACAAAAAAGGCAGTTATTATTACAACAACCTGCAAGACTATTTATATAAGAGTTTTGTGATTTCATTGCAACTCGCGACAGCGGAAAGATGGATCACAGCAAGCGTATTGTTTATATTGATTGATAAGGCGGCGTATTACGACGGGGGACGACTAGTATTCTATAATTACTAGGTCTTTCTGACCCTGCAGCTGTTGAAGTAATTGTAGTAATAATAAAATAAAAGTCCCTAAAGGAAGACCCCCCTTACCAGTGGAGGGATCCTTGGCATTAGCCTATTTATAAGATCTGCTCTGCCTTACATTGTGCTAATAAAATGTTTTATTGTAGACTGTTTACTTTTTCTTCCATAACTCTACTTTGAAACTGGGCTTCACTGTATGGTGAGTCACTTTGTTCGTGTAACATATTTACATAACACAAAGTTATCTGTAAATACAGATCTATTCTTACGTTTTAGAGGGCCCAATGCTGAAATACATTTGGGGGTCGTAGAAAATAATTAATTTGAGTGCACTAAAAAACATGCACATTCTGAGGGCACCTGGTTGTATGAATGTATTAGTTAATGCGTCTCAACATGTAACTTAAAGATATGACCTAAGAAAACACATGTGGCGTAAACATATATTAAGGTTCTTTGATTTACTGACCTGTTAAATGGACTGTACCCAGCATCCCCGGTTACATTGGTAGTCAACACAGCAGGTGTGCCGTAAGGTCGTTGGTGATTATATTCCCCTTGGTATAACTCAGCTCCGTACCAGTCTAAATAATTATCTCCCTTAGACCATGCATTAAACTGGTTAAAAAAAATACGCTATCATTAATAAATATATAGATGACCAGAGCGTATTTTCAAAGAATTATGACCACTGGATGAGGGGGGGGGGTAGTAAAGGAACCACCATTTTATTTTTTTATTTTTTAGCCGAAGTATTGCACGCAATGATAAAGTGAGGTAAAAAAAAAAAAGCGCTATGAGGGATGGGGGTGTCAAAATCAAGAAACAAAAAAGCGTGACGTCATATGTGAATGCCCCCCCCCCTTATAGGTGAATGACTTAGTGCTTTTTGTCATCAATGCTGCACACTTGATATAGTTGATGGATATAATCATCATAATCAGGAATGCTATAGATCAGATTCTATGTGTACTTTTCCATTCCAAATATGAATGTATTGCATGTACAGCTGTTAAAAAGTTAAAAACCATTTTCCACCAATCATAAAATCTCTATAGGGTTAGTTGGGTGGCTGTAAGACGAATCAAAATTTTAAAAAGAATCTTAGTAGTCTCAATTATAAAATAAAGCTATAGTTGTTTGAAAAGGATTGTTTGTCTGTGATTGTAGTATGCCATGACCTTGACAATGTACTTACTTGGTCGTAGTACGAACTGTTACCCTTCACTAAATGTCTGATGGGGATACTGCAGGCACTTAATTTGGCATCAGTCTCACAGCCTGAAAATAATTAAAATCACGTCTATCATTAATAGGTGGCCAATGTATATCATTAATAGGTGGCCAATGTCTATCATTAATAGGTGGCCAATGTATATCATTAATAGGTGGCCAATGTATATCATTAATAGGTGGCCAATGTATATCATTAATAGGTGGCCAATGTCTATCATTAATAGTGGCCAATGTCTATCATTAATAGGTGGCCAATGTCTATCATTAATAGGTGGTCAATGTCTATCATTAATAGGTGGCCAATGTCTATCATTAATAGATGACCAATGTCTATCATTAATAGGTGGCCAATGTGTATCATTAATAGGTGGCCAATGTCTATCATTAATAGCTGACCAATGTATATCATTAATAGATGACCAATGTCTATCATTAATAGGTGACCAATGTCTATCATTAATAGGTGGCCAATGTCTATCATTAATAGATGACCAATGTCTATCATTAATAGGTGGCCAATGTCTATCATTAATAGGTGGCCAATGTCTATCATTAATAGATGACCAATGTCTATCATTAATAGGTGGCCAATGTATATCATTAATAGATGATCAATGTCTATCATTAATAGATGACCAATGTCTATCATTAATAGGTGGCCAATGTATATCATTAATAGGTGATCAATGTCTATCATTAATAGGTGGCCAATGTATATCGTTAATAGGATGCCAATGTATATCATTAATAGATGACCAATGTCTTTCATTGATAGGTCACCAATGGTCATACTGTGCAGAGTGTTTGACAGTCAACCAGAGAGTCCCAGGTTTGATTTATAATAAGAGACCCAAGATTTTACTAGACACTACCTAAGTTCCCAGGTCCACACAGTTGTTGGTGAAGTAAAACGGCTGGGCATCTACTAGCCACTCAGTTCCTCAATAGCCCTCACATTGTATGTATGGGTGATAGGATTACCTCTTAGGTCAGGGGTGGACCACCAACCACAGTCCGAGTGAGGGTCATGTAACTGTTAATGAAGCACTATGTTCCTTTTATGTGAAATATTACTTTAGCAGTCAGTTCATTAGCTTTCACATTGCCATCTATTTCTTTCACATTGCCATCTATTTATTTCACATTGCCATCTATTTCTTTCACATATCCATCTATTTCTTTCACATTGCCATCTATTTCTTTCACATATCCATCTATTTCTTTCACATTGCCATCTATTTCTTTCACATTGCCATCTATTTCTTTCACATTGCCATCTATTTCTTTCACATATCCATCTATTTCTTTCACATTGCCATCTATTTCTTTCACATATCCATCTATTTCTTTCACATTGCCATCTATTTCTTCTTGGTGCAGTCCAATCTTTTTTTTTTTTGAAAGCCCTCGATTCAAAAATTGTGCTCACCCATGTCCTAAATCCAATAAACCAATAATAAGTCGATATTTATACTGTTCTTCTTTCATCCTCACCATCACCAAGCGTCTGTGGCAGCACAACGGGAAACAGTGTTAGTGGCTTATAGTCTACTTCAGTGTTTCTCAAAGTGTGGCTCACGAAAAGTTGTTTCATAAAATGGTAGAGAGTCTAAATGTGCATGATACAACTCTACATGTCACACAACTATAAGTTTGGGAATCTTCAAAGTTAATCGAGAAATATATATATATATAATTACCCTTTTATCAACTTAATTTTATTGTGTTTTTCTATGTTTTTGAATGGTGGGTTGCGAAACAAAAGAAAACTTATCAAAATGGGTCGTAAAGAGTGCAAGTTTGAGAACCACTGGTCTAAATATAGAAAGTCCACCAGTCAGCTCTTTCTTACCTTCTCTGTGACTGTGGTCAATGCCTCCACGTATAAACAAAAACTGGCCAGCAGGTAAATCGGCTTTGATGAGAACCACTGTTGTTCTGTTGTCAGACTGGTCAGGAGGGACGTACACCTGATGGGGCACTGATGTGACTCTCCTGGAAATAGTTTTGCTCTCTGTAATGAATCATTACAGTTATGAACATAAAATTATGTGTAGGATTTTATTTTAAATTAGCAATTTTAACCTTTAAAAAAGTTGAACGAGTGAATAACACTTGAATAATATATGGTACAAATAAAGACAACATATAATTTTGTAAGAGTCTTGTGGATACATATGATTATAATGTGTGACAATGGGCAAAGATGTGGAATGTAACAAATAAATACAAGAATCCTTTTAACAACTGTCTGTTGTATTTTAACATAAAAAAATATGGTTGACAGACAGTACAAATAAGCGCTGAATTTTGTGGAGTAAAGATTAATAAGAACAAGCAACTTACTTGTTGTAAAAGCCAAAAACCGATCTATGGACTACTTACTTGTAGTAAAAGCCACAAACCGATCTATGGACTACTTACATGTAGTAAAAGTCACACACGGATCATGGAAAACTTAGTTGTAGTAAAAGCCACAAACCGATCTATGGACAACTTAGTTGTAGTAAAAGCCACAAACCGATCTATGGACTACTTACTTGTAGTAAAAGCCACAAACGGATCATGGACTACTTACTTGTAGTAAAAGTCACAAACGGATCATGGGCTACTTACTTGTAGTAAAAGCCACTAACGGATCATGGACTACTTACTTGTAGTAAAAGCCACAAACGGATCATGGACTACTTACTTGTAGTAAAAGCCACAAACGGATCATGGGCTACTTACATGTAGTAAAAGCCACAAACGGATCATGGACTACTTACTTGTAGTAAAAGCCACAAACGGATCATGGACTACTTACTTGTAGTAAAAGCCACAAACCGATCTATGAAAAACTTCATTGCGATAAAAGCCACAAACGGATCATGGGCTACTTACTTGTAGTAAAAGCCACAAACGGATCATGGACTACTTACTTGTAGTAAAAGCCACAAACGGATCATGGACTACTTACTTGTAGTCAGTGGCGTCACTAGGGTTGGTGTCACCCGGTGCGGTAACTCATGGTGTCACCCCTCTCATGACACCCCGGTCTCCATATTTTTTTTCCATAGACCGTATATATGTGCGCATGCGCTACTTTATTTTTTTTCCGTTTCCGGGGTCAGGATTTTAGCGATAATTGATATCTATAGGTCAGTGCAAGTATACCAATAATTTCATTAAAATAATAATAATAAAAAGTACGCAGTGTCTGTTAATAATCCGAGATATTTTTATGTTTGGCACTAATTTTTTTTCGAAGCCTTATAAAGTCATTTGCTGTTAATAATTGGTATAATCGGATATATTTTTATTTATTTTTTAAAAATTAAATACGGCTTTGAATTATTTTAAATTACAAAATAAGAATATAGGCCTAAAACTAGATACTTTGCATTTTGGTGTCACCCCTTGTGAGGGTGTCACCCGGTGCGGTCCGCACCCCCCGCACCCCCCTAGTGACGCCACTGCTTGTAGTAAAAGCCACAAACGGATCATGGACTACTTACTTGTAGTAAAAGCCACAAATGGATCGTTTCCATCGTGGGGGCTGATGTCGGCCATGCCGTTGTTGTCGACGTGAAATTTCTTGGCGCAGTTACTGATCAGGTCACAGTAGTCACCAGCTGGTAGACCTGGACACACAGAAAACAATGTTTTACTATATAAGGAGGGGACTCTTGTTACTGTAAACAATGGACACATATAACATTGCAACCAATTTTACAATAGTTACAAAGGTAAAACTGAACACAGAAAACATTATTAACATAAGTCTGCACTATGTAGATGTTTAATCTGGACTCATTACAAACACATTCAGGTCAGTCAATGTTTGAACAGAAGTAAGTTACATTTTAATTATATATTTTTGGGTTCATTAGCATTTAACTAGCTATCAAAGTTATGCTGATAAAACCTTTATAAAGCTTTGCTGATATACCTTTACTCAACATACGTTCCTACGTGTATTGATGTGTCTGTTAAGCATATACTTCACATATGTTCCTACCTGTATTGATGTGTTTATTAAAGTTTGATTTTCCCATTGCGAAGAAACCAACATTTCCTCGACTAAACCACATGACGTCACCCTGAACATTCCAGTTTTCAATTCCAGTGTTTAATACGTCATTCCTGTACCTCACCATGTTGGCAATCACCTTCCACCTATGGATATAATAGAACAGATAAAATACAGACATATGCCATTAAAATAAACGGTGATGATGGAGTACAAACTAGACCAAATGCCAGGAGCATTGACGGCCATGATGGAGTACAAACTAGACCAAATGCCAGGAGCATTGACGGCCATGATGGAGTACAAACTAAACCAAATGCCAGGAGCATTGACGGCCATGATGGAGTACAAACTAAACCAAATGCCAGGAGCATTGACGGCCATGATGGAGTACAAACTAAACCAAATGCCAGGAGCATTGACGGCCATGATATTGACGGCCATGATGTACAAACTACACCAAATGCCAGGAGAATTGATCTCTTTAGAGTCCGTGTACATGAAAATACAATAAATTTGAAACAATATGGAGAACAAAAGGCAGACCAAGCGATAAAATGGATGTTAATGATCAATGAATATCATAAGTGATTGTAATAAATGAATATCATAAGTGATTGTGATACTCATGTATGTCTCAATACAAAATCACTCTGAGTTGGCAGTCACCCGACGACGTTCAATGTCCACTTGTGACCAGCCATTTCGCTACTCACAAACCCAAAATGCTTTAAAATGTGTGCAAGGTTTTTAAAGAATTTCTATGATTGTACTGTTTTGGTCAGAAAAGCCCTACCCCCCCGGAAACCAGGTGACCGTGGTAAACATCCAATCTTTAAGTGGAGTGGAAACTAAGAGGCGAAAGGGGGTTGCATTGGCGATGTTTATTGCTGGAAGGTTGTAATATAACTAAACAAATAATCTATTGATTTAAAAATTAAATATTCCTGGAAAAAACAACTGTAAATAAACATAGGCATGTTTGATTTATATAACCTGTGGTTTGAATATATTTATGATGCGGCTGCGATGAAGCCCATGCTAGACATTCAAAGAAATTTCACTACAAAAATTTACCAATAATTGTTACAAGCTATGTTTAGTATCAGGGGAAATCAACGACACATCATCCAAATCATAGATTTACCTGTGTTCACAGACCCATCCATTACCATAGACCATCCCCATAAAGACCAGAGATTTACCTGTGTTCACAGACCCATCCATTACCACAGGAGCCGTCAGCGTTGATGGTCACATCTTTGATGACGTCACCATCGTGTGGAGGTGGCTGTGAGTGGTCAGTAAAGTAATAGCTACTCATCACACGTGCAAACCCATAGTTGAAAGCCAAGGTGAAGGCTACAGCTCGTTTGTACTCCACGGGGTTCTAATTAAGTGAAAGGGAAAATGTAAACATATTTAACATGGAGGTTTCTCCATTAAATAATTTTTAAGGTTTTAACGTCAGCTATTGCTACCTATTTATCTTCTATATACATATTTATCTATATAAATAATAGCGGTGTGGGTTCTGCGTTAAATCGAAAGTTAAGAATACAACAGTATTGCAGTTAAAAATCGTCAAACGTATACAATAGTAATAAAAATCATGAAAAATTAGGATCTGTCCGAAACCAAAAATAACCTAGCATACTTGTCAAAACTAAGGAAATATAACTCTATGCAAAGGTTTTGCAGGGTACAGCTAGTCTATCAATATTTATCAACTATCTTTCCATCAATCTTCTGTATCTTAGTGAATAATATTTGCCTTCCGTGGTGCCTCCATAGCCATTTCACACTCGGATATTGTGAGAATGTGAGAAAGGAACAACAAAAACGGCTCATTATTGGTTGATAGGATCAAGAGATAAACATCTTATTCTTACAGGAACATCATTGATCTACTAATACACACACAAACACACACACACATATATTTATTTATTTATATGTGTGTATATATATATATATATATATATATATATATATATATATATACTTAATTATCTAATAATAATTTAATTTACCCAACCATATACTAACATCAAAATGTAGCTGGCCATTTCTCTGGTTGTCATGATTATCCATAAACACAAAGGCGTGTTCTGTAGGCGCCATACCCCAGTCAAGATGGACGACACCTCTGAGATTTTCAAAGTGGTTGATGGCGTATTTCAATTGCTCTCCGTAATTAAACTCTGGGAATTTTAAAAAATGAGCAAACGGGTACACAGATTATTGACAGTTGCCATGTATCAACAATGTTTGACAAACATGTGTAATTTACTTAACGGACAACTGTTAACTATATACGCTTTTAATACACTGAAGGTAAATCCATTTTTACAAGTTTAAGTTTATGATTTAACGAATTAAAGAGTTGTCGGCTGGTTGGCTTCTATTAGGCTTTCCTAAACAAGCATCATAAACCTCTTACTGAATCCGGCTTAGGAAATACGTTTATTGCACAGATATCTGGCAAGATTTGTTTTTATCGGTTTTGGGGGCTTTTTTGTCATACCCCCCATCCCCTTTCCCAACTATTCCAGGGCTGGGGACATGCCAACAGATATATGACATGAAGTGAAATGAAAAGGGCCTTTAAAAGCCCAGTGCGCTCGAGACCTGTTGCAGAGTCTCTTGCCACACAAGCAGTTCAAGGAATTTATGTTAAGCAAGTAAATAAGCAATGTGACGGAACAATCTGACCACTTGTCAGGTGAACAGAGGTTCATAATTGTTTGCATCATACTGGATACATATTATTAAGCGTTCAACCGCATTGAGGTTTATATTAACTCCCTTTCTCTAGACAACGGCAGAAGTCATCACTGAGTTGTTGGTGGTTAAGAAGCTTCGTGAAGCAATGAAAATATTATATCGTGGTATAGGTTGAACAAAAAAGTCTGGTGCACTTTAATACTTCATAGTGACTAGAATGTTGTACTTTAATACGCCATTGTGACTAGTATGTTGTATCCAACTTTATTAGAATATAAAAGTAGAATGAGAAAATGTCCATCTGTGACTGCCAGTATTTCACCAAAATAATATTTTCCCATAGATAACAGATTAGATGCCAGGGTCAGTACTTCGAGGTCAATGTTTATATTTAGAAAATTAAAATAAAACACATTGCCTAAAGGTTAAACACGGACTAATTGTGCACCTAATTTAAGACAGCAGATACACAAACTAAAATAGAGCGCGTAATTTTTTACTGTGAAAGAAACTTCATGTAGACATGTAACCCACGGTTAATATTCGTAAAATATCTAGTTTGAACTGTAGACACAGTAAATCTTCATAAAATGTCTAGTGTGATCTGTATAAAGAACTTGGCAAAAATATTTTTAAAATCCGGTGCTAAAAATCCTATCCCTTTCCTTTAACACAAATTACTTGAGTGGCTAAAAATATAACCCCTTTCCTTGACCGCAAATTACTTGAGTGGCTAAAAATATAACCCCTTTCCATGACCACAAATTACTTGAGTGGCTAAAAATATAACCCCTTTCCTTGACCACAAATTATTTGAGTTGCTAATATATAACCCCTTTCCTTGACCACAAATTACTTGAGTGGATAAAAATATAACCCCTTTCCTTGACCACAAATTACTTGAGTGGCTAAAACATAACCCCTTTCCTTGACCACAAATTACTTGAGTGGCTAAAAATATAACCCCTTTCCTTGACCACAAATTACTTGAGTGGCTAAAAATATAATCCCTTTCCTTGACCACAAATTACTTTAGTGGATAAAATATAACCCCTTTCCTTGACCACAAATTACTTGAGTGGCTATAAAATGCCGCCCCTGAAGAACGGCATGGTAAGTGCCGCCCTATGTGGACTGCCAACCCCCTTCCTCCTCCTAGTTACGCATCCCACTATCTAAATTTGAGCATTGTCCAAGCGAGGATTGTTACATGACTCACTTTCTGATTAATTCATAACCAACGTACTTAAATACTTGCACTATGACTTTCGTTACCATTAATACATCACAAACAGTAATATGACAAATGACTATAAGTATCACTACCTGTCACATATCCCAGGTGATAATATTCAGACGCGTGGACTGCTCCACCTGCAATAACTTCTTGGTAAAAAAATGGCCGCCCACCATCGACATTGTGCAACTATTGGGATATATTACACATGTGTATTTTGAATTGAGTTTTCATACACATTTCATAAAACATAATAAAAATTAAGAATGCACAAGCAAAAAAAAGTCTATGCATTAACCAAGTATAAATAAAAATTGTTTATTGAACATCTCATTTATTATGTTAGGAATGAGCTACGTGCTGTAGTGTTAAGAATTACGTGCTGTAGTGTTAGGAATTACGTGCTGTAGTGTTAGGAATTACGTGCTGTAATGTTAGGAATGAATTTAAGTGCTAAAAGACGTCTGCAAATGTTGTCATGTTGAAATATATTTTTCCTTATCTACTTTGATCCTGATAATTTTTATATAAATACATAGGGCTTCATTTCTATAGTACAGAAGCCGGGTAATCGTAGGCCAGATAATCGAAAGTCTTATAGGGCTAGCAAGTTCATTAATTGTCAGAAAAACCAATATATTTGGACATCCCGGCCGTAGTAAAAGAAGTGCTTACTCTTGACCAGATGACGTCCAAGTCTCCGGGCCACATGTGTTTCGCCGCGTCCACCCTGAATCCAGCCATGCCCATGTCGATCAGACTGTTTAGATAGTCGGCGATCTTCCCTCGGACCCACTCTTTCTCCTGCCACAGGTCAGTCAGTCCGCCCATGTTGCAGTTTCTGACGTCATTGACATCGTCATAACTTGAGGAAGTAAAGTTACAACAGTTCACAGTCAAAATTTATAACAACTCACAGTCAAAAGTTATAACAACTCACAGTCAAAAGTTATAAAAATCTCACAGTCAAAAGTTATAAAATCTCACAGTCAAAAGCTATAAAATCTCACAGTCAAAAGTTATAAAATCTCACAGTCAAAAGTTATAAAATATCACAGTCAAAGGTTTTAACATATCACAGTCAAAAGCTATGAAATCTCACAGTCAAAAGTTACAAAATCTCACAGTCAAAAGTTATAAAATCTCACAGTCAAAACTTACAACAGCTCACAGTCAAAAATTATAACATATCACAGTCAAAAGTTATAAAATTTCACAGTCAAAAGCTATAACTGCTCACAGTCAAAAGATAAAGCCGTTCTTATAGATAAGCAAACTGTGTGACTAAGAAAGCAGATCGGGTGAAGGTTGCTTTGGGCTTAAGGTTTGTTGTCAAAGAGGGCAAAATGACCAAACATTTAACAAATGTGAGTTAAACTGAAAAACGAGGAGTGATTTTATTTCAGGACTTTAGGCTTTAGCCCATTAGCCTAATGGTCAATTCAGCCCTTCTCCTAGGGCCCCCTTCCCCACAAGGCCAAAAGTGTACCTTCCAGAACCAATGCCTACCAAATATGATAGTGCAGGAACCCTGGCCAATGATTTTGCCTGTGGCCAAGTTGCTGGAATAACCTAAAAAAAAACATGTGTCTAAGCATCAAGGAAAGAGTGGGCACCATGCACACAGAAATCATCTTTTCAATTTCGAAATTCATCTACTTTATTGTCGGTCAAATTTATAATACAAGTAAAACATAAAAATCAATAACTTTAGTTAATTCTGTTCGTTGATATGAAGCTGTATGGTGGCACATTAAAATACACAACAAAAAAACACCATTAAGTTCAGGTCTCTTAAGATGATTGGTCAAATTATGGTTCCGATAATGTAGGCCTACAATAATTTTTTTAAAATAAATATTTGTGTCAATTAAGCCTACTTAGTTAAAGAGCATGTGGGACGGGTGGCCGAGTGGTGTAGATACTCGACTGTCGACCTGAGAGTCCTGGGTTCAATCCTCGGTGAGAACCATGTGGAATTTTTCCAGGTGAAATGTGTTTCAAAGTCGTCCCACAAGTCCACCCAGCTTTAAATGGGTACCTGACTTTAAGTTGGGGAAGTAAAGGCGGCTGGGCGTTGTGCTAACCACACAATCCCTTCAAATGCCGAGGTTATAGAAACAGATGAATTCTACACTTCATCTGCCCCGATGGCTCGTTAGGGTTAAGGGAACTTTACTATTTACTACTACTACTAGTTAAAGAGCATACCCCATGCCCGACAAAAGAAAAAGATCTAAAGCCAATTCGGTTCACTTTATATTCGTAGATGAGAACAAAGGAGGACAGATTGTGAAGAGAGTTACGGTTGTTAGAGAGTTCATGTAGTGGGTTATGAGTTCATACAGCGTAGACACATGTGGAGTAATGTATTCATGGATATTATAGTGAGATGTTATTTATTGGTGAACTCCTCAGCTGTTAATCATTTCATTCTATTTATTTGTGCATTCCTCAATTGGATTATCATCTTGTAACACACCATATTTATTATGCTGTTTTTATTCTGTTTGTCACTTTTGATCCCCACTCTGCCACCATATATCAGATGCTTACGGCATCAAGAGAACTGCAGACCTACTCAAAAGTAAAACACCGCCATTTTGTTACGCCTGTGACGTCACTTATCTTAATATACAATGAAATTTAGGTAAAGAAAATATTTTTAGGTAACATAGAATTATTAGCGAGTAATTTTTTTTTCTGTCCATTTCACTTGGTTCAAGGTAAAACATTTGTATAAGGATATGAAAGAATCGTTTATCTGGTGGTTGGACTGTCGTTAAAAATTACCCTTCACAGTAAAGACAGGTTATAAAAATTCTCAGTCAAATGATAAGTCGTTGCAAAATACAATAAACAGCGTATAAAGTGAATGAACATTGTTTGTGTCAACTGTTTTTGTTGATGTTGTTTTTCTTTTTTTGGAATGTCTAGTTTGCAGCAAGGGTAACAGATGGTAGGTCAGAAATAATGGGCGTCAAACAGTAAACTTCATCATCCACAGAGGGCATACTGACGCCCACAACCACTCGCATTCATTCAGCCATATTAGACATAGCTCATGTAAAGAAACTCACTTGTGAATGTTGTTATCGGAATTAGGACATCTTCCGACCATGTTGAAGTCGGATATGCTGTAGGGTACTCCAGAAAACTCCCGTTTGGTGGCGTCAAAGTGACTTCCGGCTGAGCCAGTTCCACTAAAACCAATACCAGCCATGTGGTTGATAACAACGTCCGCGTAAATTCTAGAAACAAAAATTTAGATGAAGCTTCGAAAATGGTGACACAATTGGTATTCTTTCTCTCTCTCTCTCTCTCTTTGTCTCTCTCTTTCTCACACACACATTCACACACACACACACACACACACACACATACATATATATGTATACATATATATATAATAGGTATACAATTATAAATCAAAGGATGGTTTGGATGCAATGTTAAAACCACATGGTTGTACATTTCGGAACACATATGCATACTATGAC
Source organism: Bulinus truncatus (assembly GCA_021962125.1). Taxonomy (NCBI): domain Eukaryota; kingdom Metazoa; phylum Mollusca; class Gastropoda; family Planorbidae; genus Bulinus; species Bulinus truncatus. The sequence goes on from JAGDYQ010000034.1 coordinate 3,439,765, forward strand.
ACTCATATGACTTAACAGTTGGATGCAATATAGACTTGAATTGTTTGGCAAACATGGTTTCCGATTAGGCGGTATTTTCACCACTTTATTGGCACTGGAAAAATCGACATGTTTGATTTTTTTTTTTTCAAATTTCCCCCGGGCGCAACTTGAGCTAGTTACACCACTGCTTCTTCTGCAATGTCTGGCTAGGCTCACCTGACTCCAACTCGTTTACACATGTTAATCATGTCCCTCAACTCCGCCTCTGTACCACTTCGGCTAGTGAGTTTATAACTCACAGGAGCGTATCTTTCAGACCAAGGTCGATTGGGTCTTTCAACCAAATGCTCGTTGGGTGGGGAGATCTGTTTTGATTATAGAATAAATGATGTTGTACTGTGTCAACATATCTATTGTTGTACTGTGTCAACATATCTATTGTTGTACTGTGTCAACATATCTATTGTTGTACTGTGTCAACATATCTATTGTTGTACTGTGTCAACATATCTATTGTTGTACTGTGTCAACATATCTATTGTTGTACTGTGTCAACATATCTATTGTTGTACTGTGTAAACATATCTATTGTTGTACTGTGTCAACATATCTATTGTTGTACTGTGTAAACATATCTATTGTTGTACTGTGTAAACATATTTATTTTTATGCTGTAAACATTCCCTTTTTGTATCTAATGTTGTAATGCAAACATACCAATTGTTGTACTGTAAACATACATATTATTGTACTGTAAACACACCAATTGTGTCTTTATTTTTTTTTTAGCCCTGAAGAGAATGTTGTTTGGCTAACAATTGATATGGGCCATTGAATGTGTATCTCACAAATTATAACTAGCATTAGTTGTGGTTGTATTATCGTTGTTGTTTTTGTTCTGATCATTTCTGTTATGAATGTTACTAAACAATACCTGCCCAACATATTAATAATATGCCTGACGCTACTCACCTGCACACCACAAAAACCTTTAGGACCCAGGAAACGTTCACATTCTAATGCAATGTCTGTCCACTTCCAGTTGAACAGGTGGACAATTACCTGTTTGTTACCACAGTGGGCGTCATGGTAAGGCAGCTGACCGCTGACCCCTGGATAGCAGGTAGAGAAAGAGACTTCGGTCATTTTTTTTTTGTATCAACAACAGTAAAACATTTTAAATAGAACAGAAAAAAAACCCAGCTGGAGTGGGCTATGCCGAGAGTTGGGGAGAGGGGTGGAGTACTGCACTGGGGCCAGTGAGAGTATCATACCCGGGGTGAAAGTTTAACTTAGTTGTTTCTAGATGCTAAGATAGTCTTCTGTGGTACGACCGTTAAAGTAGAGCCGGCTTTCTCAGTCGGGCCCCCAAACGGAAATGACTGGTGACGTCATGACAGTTATGTGGATCACTAGGAAATTGCAATGGGCCCCTGGACAAATCAGTTTCCTACAAACTCTCATACAGTAGGTGGTCAGCTTGCATCAAGTCTCTGGGCACCCAGAGTAAATACCAGCAAACCTGGCATTAAAATGACTTTGAGTTGGTCATTGAAACATGTTTTACAGTGTGATTTACTTAACATAAGAAAAAATAAAGACCCATGCAGAGCCGGCGGTCAACCTTTAAAATATCCTTTAAACCACTTATGGGAAGTTTTTCATCCCCACCATAGCCGATAGTGTAATGGTCCTGACAGTACCTCGGGAGACTTATGATGGTGACTGGGAAATAGTAACCCACAGCATACCGACCCTCAACATACAGACCCACAGCATACAGATCCACAACATACAGACCCACAGCATACAGACCCACAACATACAGACCCACGGCATACAGACCCACAACATACAGATCCACATCATACAGACCCATAGCATACAGACCCACGGCATACAGACCCACAGCATACAGATCCACGGCATACAGACCCACGGCATACAGATCCTCAGCATACAGACCCACGGCATACAGATCCTCAGCATACAGACCCACGGCATACAGATCCTCAGCATACAGACCCACGGCATACAGATCCTCAGCATACAGACCCACGGCATACAGATCCTCAGCATACAGACCCTCGGCATACAGATCCTCAGCATACAGACCCTCGGCATCAGCATAACAGACCCACGGCATACAGATCCTCAGCATAAAGACCCACGGCATACATCCTCAGCATACAGACCCACGGCATACAGATCCTCAGCATAAAGACCCACGGCATACAGATCCTCAGCATACATACCCACGGCATACAGACCCACAGCATACAGATCCACAGCATACAGATCGTGTTATAGAATCAAGGTCCGGCTCGCTACCTAGGCGTCACCAAGCCACCCTTACAGGGCCGGCCTTAGACCGATTTTATCGATTTCTCCAAATTTTGCCCCCGCGCATGGCAGGGCGCCTGGAAAATTACATTTAGTATTAATAGTAATAGTTGTTATTGTAAAATAAATGGAAGAGTGGCGTCGCAAGCGTCTGTTTAAATTGGGCCCAGCATTTCGTACGGCCGGCTCTGCCCCCTTACATATCGTTAGATGTGTTCGTTTAGCAGACAGTCTTATTTAGTTAATAAACAGCACAAATATTTTAATGAACGATTTCAACACAGTGCTTGGGGCAGCCAATGGCAAACTACGGACCAAAGGCCTAATCTGGCCCGCCAGACTGTTTAACCCAGCCCTAGGTCCGTCAGTTGTTTCATGGTGAAGCATAACACAAACCTTTTATGTTATGAGTTGAGTTATGACGTTTAATGTGTTTTAGTTTCATGTCAACACTCGGTCCATCTGCTCATGGTCCGGCTCGCCGGTCAAATTTACGAGCCCAATGTGGCCCGCGACTCAAAAAGTTTGCCCACCCCTGGCTTAGGGCCTTCACATATTTAAATATTTAGTGAAATAATTATACGTTGCTATGTTTCATCAGTAGGCCTAGACTCAAAATTACATTTAACTTGCACATCCAAAAATAAAGGTTTCTGCATACAAGTTATAATTGTATTACAGGTTACTTTTGAAAATTGTGAACTGGTGCACTCATTTTTTTTTTAAAATAGGTCTAAAAATTAGAAGTTAATTTTGATTCCTGAACAAAAAATAAATACAAAGCTTTCGTTGTTAACGCGCATTAATAAACAATTAAAAAATAGTTTAGAAAGAAAACCAATCAACTAACCAGCAAAACATAGAACACTTAGTATTACAATAAACATCGCAGTCAGGATTTAATCTTATCTCTGGTAACGTACAAATACAAATGAAAAGTTCTCTTCTCAATCATGTTTTATCTGTCAAGCTGGTTAGTTCTTTTTACTATTGATTCGCTTACACCGAGATATGATATGACAGGCGAATAGTTGCAGTGGACTGGCCCGTGATATGACAGGCGAATAGTTGCAGTGGACTGGCCTATGATATGACAGGCGAATAGTTGCAGTGGACTGGCCCGTGATATGACAGGCGAATAGTTGCAGTGGACTGGCCCGTCTGGCCCGTGATATGACAGGCGAATAGTTGCAGTGGACTGGCCCGTGATATGACAGGCGAATAGTTGCAGTGGACTGGCCCGTGATATGACAGGCGAATAGTTGCAGTGGACTGGCCCGTGATATGACAGGCGAATAGTTGCAGATATGACAGGCGAATAGTTGGACTGGCCCGTGATATGACAGGCGAATAGTTGCAGTGGACAAAAAAAAAAAAAAAAAAAAAAAAAAAAAAAAAAAAAAAAAAAAAAAAAAAAAAAAAAAAAAAAAAAAAAAAAAAAAAAAAAAAAAAAAAAAAAAAAAAAAAAAAAAAAAAAAAAAAAAAAAAAAAAAAAAAAAAAAAAAAAAAAAAAAAAAAAAAAAAAAAAAAAAAAAAAAAAAAAAAAAAAAAAAAAAAAAAAAAAAAAAAAAAAAAAAAAAAAAAAAAAAAAAAAAAAAAAAAAAAAAAAAAAAAAAAAAAAAAAAAAAAAAAAAAAAAAAAAAAAAAAAAAAAAAAAAAAAAAAAAAAAAAAAAAAAAAAAAAAAAAAAAAAAAAAAAAAAAAAAAAAAAAAAAAAAAAAAAAAAAAAAAAAAAAAAAAAAAAAAAAAAAAAAAAAAAAAAAAAAAAAAAAAAAAAAAAAAAAAAAAAAAAAAAAAAAAAAAAAAAAAAAAAAAAAAAAAAAAAAAAAAAAAAAAAAAAAAAAAAAAAAAAAAAAAAAAAAAAAAAAAAAAAAAAAAAAAAAAAAAAAAAAAAAAAAAAAAAAAAAAAAAAAAAAAAAAAAAAAAAAAAAAAAAAAAAAAAAAAAAAAAAAAAAAAAAAAAAAAAAAAAAAAAAAAAAAAAAAAAAAAAAAAAAAAAAAAAAAAAAAAAAAAAAAAAAAAAAAAAAAAAAAAAAAAAAAAAAAAAAAAAAAAAAAAAAAAAAAAAAAAAAAAAAAAAAAAAAAAAAAAAAAAAAAAAAAAAAAAAAAAAAAAAAAAAAAAAAAAAAAAAAAAAAAAAAAAAAAAAAAAAAAAAAAAAAAAAAAAAAAAAAAAAAAAAAAAAAAAAAAAAAAAAAAAAAAAAAAAAAAAAAAAAAAAAAAGGCGAATAGTTGTATAAGTTGGCCCATCTAGGTAGGTCCTATACATTTTTTTTATTGCCATTGAGTCTTCTTGATGATATCTTTTTTAGCTAGGATTGTGCCTACAGTAGACCTGCTTTGCCGTACTGCCTGGTAAACATCAGTCATTATTTGTCCACTCTCTACTTTAGTTATGTGCAATCTCTGGCTTTGGTTTTTATGGTGAGCACAGTTCTTGACACCCACTCTTTTTCAGGTCCCATAATATTTTCAAATTTTCAGGGGTTTTTTATAAGACGTTTAGAGAAGCACATACGAAAACCACAAGGACATAAAAACCAACTACACATGTATGGTAATAATTATTGACGATGTGTCGTCGCACACTACCCTACGCGTCGTATGGTGCTGCCTCACTGCTACGTAGTATGAATGATGACGTCAGTGCACGCGCGCATCCATTTTCAGGACACATTAAGGACTGATGTCGGTGTTTGAGAGCCGAGACGTTTTCGTCAGAATTAGTTTTTGTTCGTTATTCGAATTTTGTTCGTTGTCCGAACACAAAAAAATCTTTCCTCGAAAGTGTTCGTTGTCCGATTTGTTCGCTTTCCGAACAGTTCGTTAACCGAATACACACTGTACTAGATATTGCTTCTCGGCGTTGCCCGGGAAATCTAGGTGTAATGTTAAACCCCTTCCTAATCAATTTAATTAATTTAATTAGATGCTGATTTATGCCACCTTCCTAATGTGCAGAAATGACCTACATTTCATACGTCAAGATGTGGTTGCCATAACCAACAAACTCCATCATCAAAAAGTAATCCATCGAGGGAACAATAACCTCCAGTACACAATGTTAACAAACTATAATAACTGAGCATGATTATCAAATGCGCAGCCGACTTTGTTTTTACGTGCAATGCGTAGCCGATTCACGTGAAATCAAGTGCAGAATTTTTTTTTTTTATTTGACGTCACAGACGATTTTTATTTATAGAGTTTTGCCCTGAATTTATTTATAGTTAAAATAAAAAACAAAGCATTAAAAAAATGCACTGAAAAAGTAAAAAATAACTACTTTACTATGGCACGATACAGCACTCATCGGGAAATGACGTCATAGAGGATTTTTTTTATTTATAGCGACGGCGCTCCCATTACATCGGGACGTCATAGGTCATAGGTTATTTACGAACGCGATCGCTAGTGACCTAGTCTGATTAAAATGCTATCTGTTGTAATAACAACTAAAATAATTGGAATGATACCCGGGTCCGTTATATATTATTATTATTATTTAATATTTAGGACTTTTACAGAAACTATTTAAAACTGTAGATTTACAAAAAAAATAAATATTGAATCGAATCGCCATTTTGAATTATGTTTAATCGTGAACTCGCTGGTCATATTATTCTATGAAATAAAAAACTGTTTTAATTTATATATAACAAAATAACATGCCATTAAAAATTAGAAGGGTATACAAGATTTATAACGAACGGAAAACAATTCCCCACTTAAAGATTTCTTTCATTTCTAATTATATAAACGCTGTTACTGTTGTATTGTTAGTAAAAATGACAGTATTTCAAATTGTAGATATAAACAATCAAATAAATTTTGAAATTTAAAGCTAAAAAAAATTTGCTGTAAAAAAAAAAACATTTGGGAGCCGTGGAGCCGCCATATTTTTTCGGCAACGACTCCACCACAAGCTTAGCATGACGTATTTAAAAAAAGAGAAAAATAGCGATGTTGCATCTCGAATCGTCTGCTTGACTCCCCTTTTTTCTGCAACCATTTGGTTTATTCCCACCCCTATCCCAACCAACCTCGGTAATATAGATTTGATAGATTAACAATCAGTCTATATACAAAAATGCTTTTTATATAATTCATCCTAAAGAAAATAATCCTCATTATGGGTACAGAAGCTTAACAAAAACAGCCCCCGACGATTAAAACTTTTGAATCTAACATCCAACTTTACATAATTTGCGCATTCTAACTTTACATAATTTGCGCACACTACTCATATCATTTAAAAATCTTAATTCATTAATAATGAAATCCTTGTTGTGTTTAGAATTCCCAGCATTTCATTTTTTATTCACGAAAGAGCCATTTGATGAACGAAATGCGCACCAAACATACTCTCATTTAGTAAGTTGCCTCTTGTCAGTTACCATAATTCTGTAATTCCCCAGACTATTTTTATACTGGCGGCCGACGCGCGCTGTTTTTTTAACTCCGCGAAGGTGTGACTCAGACTTTTTTATAGCTATTTACTCTTTTCAACTCGTGCGTGCCGTGTATTTGTAACGTGCAGACATGCGGCTTTTATTGCCATGAACATCCTATAAGCCGCACGGTGTGAAAGTCTGTCGAACCACCGTCTATGTTAGCCGATTATGTATATAGAAGACTAGTAGAAACTCCAGCGAAGCTGGCTGAACGAAATCCAACAGAAGGGATAACAAAGAAACAATACTGCAAATAGAAAAGAACATTGGCTTTTATTGTCATGAACGTCCTTAAATACAACGCAAACACTGCACGATATGAAATCACTCCACAATTACACGCATACACCAAATGATATGAAACCTACTTGAGGGAGACACACGTGGTTAGACGATTATGTATTTAAAAATTTTCCACTTTTTAGTTTGAAAGAATTAAACTTTTGATTGTCTTATTATTATTATTATTTTGCACACAATGACATTATTTAATTTAGAAAATCTGTGTAAGACTAAAATAAAACTTAAACTATTTCACGCTCTTCCGTACCTGTGTCATGCATTGTATTTGTTTTGTATTAAACGTGACAATTTCAAAGGGATTTTTTTCCCAATATAAACATTAAGGGACGGACTCGTGTCATTTAAGGCCCTGGACACAGAAGAAAATATTGAGCCCTTTAGAAAAAAAAAAGAAATAGCAAGGAGTTTACATTTGGGCTCTGTGGGGGGCCCTAAACATTCGTGAGCCCTGGGCGCACCCGTCTGCCATATTTTCTCCTTACCTTTCTACTGTGATACTTGGACACATGGTTTGGTGACGAGTCACGCAGCAATTTGGCATCATTCTTTAAAGTATTGGATGTTTTAAACGAAAATTATATGTCGCTGCGTTCCTCTGGATAATCTTTCTAGTACTACTTGGCGTACGAGTACCACCGGTTGAGAACCTCGGTGGTAGATTGACCTGACCGTTGGGGGTTGGGGGGGGGGAGAGACTAGTTATCAAAATTACTCAGTGTCCCAGAATTAAAACCTTGTTTTTTAATAGTATTTTTTTTTTTTTGGTTTAGGTAGCCTAATGTCTGTTTGTAAAGAGCCCCCAAAAAGTACATCATAACCACAAAAACATCATAACGTTACTTATTTTTTATAAAACTCTGGGGGGGGAAAAAAAAAAAAAAAAAAAAAAAAAAAAAAAAAAATAATCTCTTACCTTTTTTTAAAATTTTGTTGAATTACTCCTTTCATGAACGTGGCAAAAAAAAAAGAATTAATTTTATTCTTAAATTGAATAATTGCGACTGGTTTAATTTTTTGTTGATAGGATCTGTTCTTTTGTTTTCTAATATTTTATACTACACACAAATAGCTAATCTATATTTGTGCATTTTTGTCGGTCTTCCTACCCCCCCCGATAATTTCTTCTGCCCCCCCCGATAATTTCTTCTTGCCCCCCCCGATAATTTCCCTTTCCCGCCCCCCCGATAATTACTTCGCCCCCCCGATAATTTCTTCTGCCCCCCAGCCCCCCCTTCTTCGAAGATGTCTTCGCCCCCCCCGAAAATTTCTTTGCCCCCCCCCCCCACCCCATCCAATAATCCTGGCTACGGGCCTGCATGGTTACTTTAGGTCTGTGCTTTTTAATACAGAAAACAAAAAACCTAGTATACATGGTTTATATAGGGTACCAAAAAAATAGATTCTGAGATCGAAATACTTTCTCTAATTTTAGCTTAAGGAGTTAGAAACGAATGTGTATTGAATGAGTCATTGACATTAATAATGTCATTATTATTAGTCTTTTTTAGATTATCAATTAGTACTTCTACTATGTGTGTAAGCAAACCCAGCTATTATATTGCGGTAGATATATTTATTCGCTGCTCACAAGTTTCGTGTTGCTCGGCACATCTGTGCTCGAAATATAAAATAATACACAATGAGAGCATAGTGCTCCTTCACGGTGCACGTAAACTGTACTAATAATAGCATTTTGTGGCCACCGCCCCCTTTTTAATGAGCGTCAAGGGAAATAATACTATTTCCAAAAATTAACTTTACATCGATTATCCCTGATTGTTGTTAAGGGCTAAAGTAACTTGCCAGCCATTACAACCATATATTCCGCATTTTATAAATAATATATCGGCTAAATAAAAGTCCGGTAAGCATAATGTTGTCGGTTCATAACATAAATCATACAGAAAAAAATATTGTTTTTTAATGTACCTTTCTTAAGCTGTTAGTAGTTACATTATATAGCATCCAATGCAACTGCAAGGTTGTATTTTTATTGTTATTCAAAAGTTATTGCTATACAAGTATATATTATACATTATTTGCTTTTTCTCATTGCATCTGACTAAAACCCTTTTATAAATACAGTTTTCAAAATGTCGCATGATTTTTATTTTTAAAATAACCAATCTCAGTGGTATAAATATTTTATTTGCATTTTGGAATTAAGCAAAGAAATATGATGCAAAATGACCGAATGACAGTATCACAGTGCCGAGTGGACTGTGTAGGCTATACGATTATTGTGATTGGGAGCAATCATATTACGATTTATTCTGGGTAAAATCGGATCTTATGGGCAATTATTTTACCTAATTATTAATTACTCATTCCCATTTTATGAAAATATTATAGCTGTGAATTTACAGACTAGAAGTCTGATCAAATAGTATCTATCTAAAATATTAGATTACCAATTATTTGTACGCAGTACGGTACTACTACGGACTTTTCAGAAATTAAGTCTTGAGTAACAGTAAATTTCATTTAAATTACATACTCTTCTACTTCTTTGATCTAATTGGTAATCATGTGTTATTAAATTTAAATATAGCATTAATGCCATTAATAAGTCTTCCTTTCTTTTCATATTTCACTTATAATGTTATGTAGTCCCAACACAAAAATAATTATTATTTTGTTCTTATTATAAAATTAATTATAAATTTAAATCATCGGCCTAGTCTGTTGCGTTATGTATTTATGATTGTAAAATTTATGAGCTGCAACCTACATGTCATTTTTAAAGTGATTTTTCATAATCTTTCATGCTAGTTGTCGGTTTTAAAATAATAAGGATCCGGCCGGGTAAAAATAAATATTGCGAGGAAAAATTTGTTTACGGCAAATAGAACTTATCAGATATTATTGTAATGAAGGTTGAAATCCTAATTCTGTAGATTGCAAAACTATAAGTTAATTTAATTTGTTTTATTGATTAATTTAATGATTAAACAGTGTTTTTATTTTAAATGTAAGTCATATTTTGACCAGATTTTTTTATAAGCTGTTAGAGTTTTAAGTTGTTTTTTGATCTCATGGTTTTTTAACATACTTCAAAGCAAGTCAAGATCTGTTTACAATTAAATACATTGTGAACTTTACATATATTCCCTCGATGTGGTTGACCTATTTCACCACTGTTGCCTTTAAGCTGTGTGCACACATACATAATACTACCAAGCACACAAATGTTTCATTTCCTACTAAGTCTAAAGTCGCCCCCCAGCCAATATCTTTTTTGTATACAATCTTTGGAAAATTAGAGGGAAGATTGCTTCGGACAGTATAGTTGTATAGTGAAGAGCTAATATTTTTTTATATTAAGCTTACCTTGTCATTTTATTGTTGTCTTTTAATGTACCTTTCTTTTGCTGTTAGTAGTTAAATTAGCTAGCATGCAATGCAAGGTTGCATTTTTATTGTTATTGCTATACATTATTTGCTTTTTCTCATTGCATCTGATTAAATATATAAAACCCTTTTTTAAATACAGTTTTCAAAATGTCACATGATTTTAATTTTTAAAATAACCAATGTCAGTGGTATAAATATTGTATTTGCATTTTAGAATTAAGCAAGGAAATGTATTAAATGGTCCCAAGTTTATGTGTGCAGATGTAAGGCTTTATGATCTGAGAAAAATGCGCTTCAATGCCCGTGAATTGTCCTTAGTGGTACAGCAGACGTCAAAATATGACAAACAAGGATATTTACTGATGAAAGAAAAACAAGAAGGTTTCTTCAAAAAATCAGAAGGTAAAATTTGCTTTGAAAAAAAAATTATAGTAAAACATTGTCTTTTCTATTTAATGTAAGAATCATGAGTTTGAAAAATGTAGCTAGTTTTCACCAGATTATAAGAAATTTAAAACCTATTTTTTTCAATGGGATTTCTTTAAAGGAACTTATCAAACATGTATTAATTTGTATTGTACTTGTAATGTAGTGAAGTTTTCACACATTGTCTTTCCATGACAACTCATCTTGTTTGTTCTATCAGCTGATAGGATATTATTTTTGATGAGTTGGTTTAACTTTTTTCTGCTTTTATGCCTTTGAATTTTATTTGCACTGCACTAGCATATAACAGCTCAACATCTTATTTTTTTTTCATTTCGGCCTTAATCTTAACCTACAAAACTTAACTGACAAATTACTTTTCCAATTTGACTTTGAAATGCCTGAAAAGAAAATAGAAAAAAAGAAATCAGTAATGTTTAAAGAAAGATTATTGATTAAAAAAAATTCCTAAATTTTTAGTTTGTAATAATTGTCTTTTATTACATTAAATGTGCTTTGAAATATTTTATTTCAATATAACGCTGTTAAAACTGATAATAGCAGGATGCTTTTAGAACATGTAATAGACAAAAATATTAACTTTATCTTTAATTTATTCACAGCCTATGTTAATCGGTATGTTAGATTGAAAGGAAATCTTCTCTTTTACTTTAAAAGTAAAGATATTGTAAGTGTTCCCTTTGTTTTTAAATAATAATGTTTAGTATTTTATGTCTAAAGTATATCAGGTATGAAATTTCATGCAATTTCATGACTAATCTTTCAGAAATCAGAACCACTTGGGGTGATAGTTCTTGAAAGATGTGCAGTAGAGCTGGCAGTTGATGAAGAAACCAACAATGGATTCCTTTTGGGTTTGTTAACCTTGATTTGTTTCTAACTTTCATATTGATTATTTCATACATGTTTAAGACATGTATTTATATATATATTGAGGGTTAAGAATTGATGACATAATTCTAAAAACGCAGTTGTTACTCGACCAGCAAACTGGAATAAATATTTATTTTTTTTGCCGACCAGCAATAGATGTGTACATGCGCGACTAGACGGATTCTGTATTGTTTTTTTTTAGGGGTCCGTCTATAGATATTGCGCTTGCGTGACTAGATGGACTCCATATTATTTTTTTTCAGGATCCGGCTATAGATATTGCGCCTAACCCTAACCCTAGCCCTGAAAACAAAAAATATGCAATAATATGCAGTCCGAGTCCGTCTAGTCGCGCATGCGCACATCTATTGCTGGTCGGCGGAGAAAAAAAATACTTATGTTACTGGTCGAGTAACATTTGCGTTCTAAAAATTCTCATTTAAAAATTATTATTTTTTACTAATCAACTTCAGAATCAATTATGGCATGACAATTTAGTCAAATAATTCAATTTTAATTGGCTTTTTGCATCTACAAAAAACTAGTGATTATTTTTTTATTTTCTTGATTTTGCTAGTTTTTGAAGGTGAAGAGCAGCCATTTCGATTTGACGCAAGCAGTGAGGATGTAAGAGATGCATGGATCCAGGCCCTGCATATCGCCAGCCATGAATGTCTCAAGATGCAGCTTCAGAGCCTACGAGAACAGCTTCATACCAAAACAGGAAGTGACCCTGTTCAGCTCCCAAATGAAAGCAATTCCACTGTTGATTTTGAGTCTCATTCAGGTTTGTTATTTTTAGTTCCTGGTTTTTAATTTTGTTAAGTCCTTGTTTGGTTGGGTTTTTTGAAACCTTTAGGGATGTTTTTTTATGTGTTTATCATGAACTTATTGAAGTACTAACTGGTCATTACATTCTACGATTCTCTTTTATTTTCTATCAGATAACGCAAGCCAAGAGCCTGTTTTAGAAATAGCTTTAGGTAAGTTGAAAAGGTATTTCTTTTCATTAATACTTTTCATCGAATATCAAAAATAAGGTCCCTGTATAGTACCCCCACTTTCAAGAATACAATACTATTGACTCTAAATATTTTCTCCTCCCAATCAGAATAGTGCACATTAAATAGCGCACAATAAATAGCGCTCATTAAATAGCGCACATTTGATGACATTTGATGCCCCTTCTAAGTTTGGTGCCCTGTGCGGTCGCACAACTCCTTGTTACTGAATACAAATGTCAAATCAAGGTTAAAACTGTATTTACTGTGTTTGATAACAGTTTGTCAACATAACTTACTTTGAGAATAAATAAGATGTCCTTTAGTTACTTGAGCGTTGTATTTCTTTCTTTTGTTCTATAGCATGTTCCAAGCTCCCCAATGACAGCTCTGATGTGCCCCCTAATGCTCTTGTTGTCATCCACACAATGGTGCCACCACAGCAGCAGATTTGGATGCATCACAACCATACTGAAATTATTGAGGTCTGTATGAGTTGATTCAGTTTGTGTGCTGAAATTATTGAGGTCTTTATGAGTTGATTCAGTTTGTGTGCTGAAATTATTAAGGTCTGTATGAGTTGATTCAGTTTGTCTATCTTATCATTCAGTTCAATGTAATTTAAAAATCATCAGTGGAAGAAAAACAAAGAAATGTGGAAGACAATGAGGGTGAAGTAAGATGAACTATTTTGGGACCAGACAAGAATCTAAATTATTTGGTCTTTTTTTTTTGTATCTGAATTGTAGAGTATCCATCCAACTCCTAAATCAATTCCTTGCAATTGAATCTTTGAGCTTGTGTCCATTTCTTGAATTTCCCATAAATCCTGTTTGTTCTGTGTTCCTGAATCAGGAATTGTATAAGAATTTGAAAAAAAAAAAAAGTTCCCTTAGCCCTACTGGGCCATTGGGGCAGATGAAGTGTAGAATTCATCTGTTTCTATAACCTTGGCATACGTAGGGATTGTGTGGTCAGCACAACGCCCAGCCGCCTTTACTTCCCCAACTTAAAGTCAGGTACCCATTTAAAGCTGGGTGGACGTGTGGGACGAATTTGCACCAAAAAACACCAGGAAAAATTCCATGGTTCTCACCTAGGATCAAACCCATGACTCTCAGGTTGACAGTCGAGTATCTACACCACTTGGCCATCTGTCCCACTAAGAATTGGAAGCTAAGAGATAAATATCAGGCCCATCACTACGTTTCACTGATACATACAAATATGTTACAAAAAAATGTTCTAATGTCTGGCAAAACCATTACGTGCATTATTATTATTGCAGAAGAGCAACAGTCCACATTTTCTGAAAACCATTGGGTTTGGTGATAAGTTTGGCATAGACACAAGTACTAGGGTCAGGTTGACAGTACACAATGTTATGGAGAGAATGACAGGAACTGTAAGTAGGGCATACCTTGTAATACACTATCATCAGCCTTTTTTAATCGTTGAACGGAAAAAAAAAGATAAATTTCAGTTTATAAAATAGAAATAATATTACATTAGTTGCCTTATTCTAATTTATTTATTCACTGAGGACATTTCTCTCTATATACTTAGTATTTACTGTCATAAATGATTTTATTATTCAGATTGTTTATACTATAAAAAAAATGACTGCCTTTGACAACAAGTCATTAAAATAACCATTTATTTAGATGTCCCAGATTGGCCAAACTAGTTTCACGCTTCACGACTTGTTAGCAAGCCAGGATTTAACTTTGACCCTCCCCTTAAAGTAAGTCTTTTTTTCATTCTTATTATTTGATAGATCATTTAGTTCACTGGCCTCAGAACAATTCCACTTTGATGGTACAATATCTCAGTGTGTAAAAAGTCAGTTTATACGTTTCTTCTTTAATATTACTACATTTATTTCACCTATATGAGGGTTGGTTAATTCAAAGGCATAATTTATTATCTAATTTGATCAGGGGTCATATGTCAAAAGAGTCTGGGAAGGTCACAGTCACAGCTTGGATTAATGATGATAAACTGTCCCTGTCAGAGCTACAAGCTCAGCAGGTAAGTCCTATGTCTTTCTTAGCTGGTAAGTCCTCTGTCTTTCTCAGCAGGTAAGTCCTGTGTCTATCTCAGCAGGTAAATCCTGTGTATCTCTCAGCAGGTAAGTCCTGTATCTATCTCAGCTGGTAAGTCATGTGTCTTTCTCAGCAGGTGTCCTGTGTCTCTCTCAGCTGGTAAGTCCTGTGTTTCTCTCAGCAGGTAAGTCCTGTGTTTCTCTCAGCAGGTAAGTCCTGTGTCTCTCTCAGCAGGTAAGTCATGTGTCGTTCTCAGCTGGTAAGTCCTGTGTCTTTCATTAACAAGCTACTGCCCAGAGATATTTCATCATTTTTTTGTTCACATATAAAAAGGTCGACTGTTTGTATTTTAATCAGGAACAACTCTATTTCTACTATACTGATAAAATGTATGAAAAGTCGTATGATGAAATATGTGTAATTTTGTGGAATTAATTAACTGGATTGGCGTGGAGTATGGTTATAAGTTCAGTTCTCAAAAAAGTCATGGTCTTTTTTGTAGTTTCCACTGCATTTGCAATTATCGCAATTTGGTGGATCTAGTGTGTTACAAAACTAGTGACCATGGGTGCTATGAAGGACAGTGAGATAACAACGACCTGATGAAATGCCATATTGGTTTTACATTAATGTTGAAAAAAATCCAAAATGTTATTGATTTCTCCATCTCCATCTGTTTTAAAATTAACTACATACCTCAGAGCATGTATTTTTTTTTATGATAATGTAAATAATTTTACAGTGTGGAACGTACAGCAGGCGAACAAATGCTGCTTCTTTCAAGAGTCAGTCCCTCAATCTGCAGATGCATTTCAATGACATCATAAAGAGGTCTTTTCGATTTGCTACCAACAGTGAAATATCTGAAATCCTGGTCTCAGATTACATGGCAGAAAGCAAGTGGACATTTGAGTTACCGATACAGTTGCTGTACTGTAGTCTTGTCCATTCATTTATATTTTAGATTTATGATTGAATGGTTTGCAATTATTTACTCCGTGGCTATTTTGAGAAACTGTTTGAAATGATGAAAAAAACTGAAAAAGTTAAGTTTTAAATCAGAGGTGGGCAACTGCAGCTTTCAAGGCTTAAAAAAAAAATGCAGCCTTCATGAGATTTGTAAAAAAAAATAGGTTGTGTAGGGCATTGAGTCAACTGCAATTGGTAACATTTGTGTATAAAATGCACATTAAATTATACAGTTATTAGAATATTTTCTGTGGTGGAAATTTTTTTTTATATATATATGTGTGCCCCCACATGAACCTGTGCCTAGGCTCCTCAAAACCCAGGGAATGGCACTGATATTATCAAAGTGTTTCTGCGTTAAATAAAATGGTTTCAATTAAGTTTGAAAAAAGAATATCTCATCGACTGCTATTATGTTATGTTATTGCAGTAGTGCTCTAAGTACAACTGGGTTCATTTCACCACTCACAGTCAAGTTTGAGACTCGATTCTTTGACTTTTTGTCTGCATGAGGAGCAGCTGCGATTATTTACTGGGCCACATTTACTGAGCTACATTTACTGGAACCAAAGACTGTACCAGATATGTTTCAAATGAAGCTTCTGGAGTTTAGTAACTTACAATCTCTTGCTATATGCTGATGCATTAATCAGTTTTTTGGTTGCATTCTGGAGAAGCATTGTTCAGTTTATGAAATCTTTGCAGTCATGCTTGTCAATACTTACTTTCCTTGTGAGCACATACATGTGTGAAACTGCTTTTTTACTCATGCAATATTTGAAGAGTGATTATTGCACTGAAACCCATTAATGAGATCATTGGCATTTAAAAACTCCACAAACCTTGTACTTTGTTTTGCCTAACGATCTATATGTAGACTAAGACGAACCATTATAAGGAAAAGCTTGATCCTTGACTAGGAATTTTAATGCTAGGGCTGTATGCTTTTAAGTGGTAAATGGAAAAACAGATAATAATTAAATTGCAGCCTTTGACATTGTTGATTTTTTTTACTGGATTTAGACTTCCCCTATTTTAAATCATCACCCGGGGCTCAAGTAATTTTTTTGCATTTCTTCATTTACTAATGCACTGGTGGTCATATATTTGCTTTAGACATTGACTTAAATTGACGATTTGGTGCTGGATGCATTTTGGCATTTATTATACATGTAATCTAGTAGTAAAATGATACTTATACTTTTTCTAAAAAAACTATAAATTAGAAGGTTTACTTCGTGGAAAATGTTGAGGTTTATTGAAATGAAACAGTTTTATAAAATGACGAACAGAAAGAAAATATTTAAAATAGTGAACAAATTAAAGTCTAGAAAATGTTTCTATTTTACCAGTATTTAATGCTTTACTTCATTTATTAAGATATGACTGTTTAACATTAAGAATGAAGCAGCCAGATTTATGAAATAACCATAATTTGTCCTATTATAAAAGACTAGAGTATTGACTGATGGCTAATAATATAATTGGTTGAACAAGATTAAATTAATAGGTACACTTAATAAGGCTGAGTTATTAATTTAGACTTTCATGATATATTATTATTTTTGCAAAAACATTATTGTAGTAAAGTTAACTATTTCAAAATTGTTTCATTGTTGAACATTGCCAAAGCTGGAATTCAATTTTCACATAAATTAAAAAAATACTAAGACATAAAAGTTTTATTTTTGGACTTTAAATATTTTCTGTGCTTAATGGTTTTCATAATAGCTGTAATGTTCAGATTAATTTATTCTAGACTTTGAATCTCACATATTTTAATTTCAAAATAAGTTATTTACATACCCATTTCTGCTTTTTTTTTTCAAATACTCTAGACGTCTTTGGGTGAAAGAAGAAAAATGTATGATTGGCATACTACAAGACTTAGGGGAGGTATGCTACTTTTATAATAATTTCAATGTACCATTTAAGAAACATTTTTTTTGGAAGTGTTTTATTACTTGCTCAAGTCTGGTTTAGGCCATTTTACCCCCCTTTAAAAATTTGGACTGAAAAAAATTGATCCAGTGTATAAATGAAGTATTTCCTGTTGACAGTTAGTAACAGAGTGGGAAGAAGAACAGCTCATTTGGATAAGATTAGGTGCAGATAAAGCAGCATCTTACACCAACACATTGGATGGGTTAACAGAGAACTCAGGTCACTCTCATTGGTTTGTTTTTTGCATCAGTTACACTGTGGAGCATTTCAGCATGCAAGCATGAACTTTTTGTTTCTAAATAATTTCAGTCCCTTTTGCATGCTGAATTTTATACTTATCACAAGAAAATTATTTTTTTTTTAAATCATATTTATAGATACTGGCATATTGGCAAATTATTCTGCAATTTAACAAAGGAATTTTAAACAAAAATAAAATTAATCTACAAATTATGAAAAAAGCTATTTAAAGCTTTTGCTGTTTAGGAAGTATTTAGGCAAATCCACTTTCTAGTTATCTACACATTTTCAACTAACTGTCCCTATACGGTATTAAAATCATACTAAAAGCTATAACAAATGAATCGCCCCGGCAACAACATCAGGATGCAGAAGAAACAATGAAAAGAAAGGGAACAAAATTATAAAAGATAGAGTACAAGGGTTTTTATTAGTCTAAGTTAAAAAGAAGATTGAATTATTTTTTGGTCATTAAAAATTATTTTTTGGTCATTAAATTCTCATTTAATTCAATAGTCTGTATTCTAACTTTTTTTTTTTATTAGTAATGAATACTTGCTGGAAAAGTATTATTAATCCTTAAGTTATAAAGCAACTTAAAGAAGCTTCATTCTTACGTTGATCTGCATAGTATCCGTTTCTTTTCCAGTTTGGTTTTGATGAGAACTTTGCCAAGAAAGAAGCATCAGACTATTGCATGAGTGTGATTGCATCATATAGTCAGCATGTAATACATCTTAGCGAGTATGCAGGTGATATATTTGGCAACATATGAATTAATCTAACATTGGATTTTCTTTAAACAACTGACTCCAAAAAAAAAATGTCACAAAAATGTAGAATGTAACATATTGTGTCAAAAAAATCTAAAATTTATTTATAGTTTATTTTTCTTTTGTATTGCATCTATTTTTATTGCTTATTTTAAATTGCAATAGCATGTGACATCTCAAATTTCTTTCTCCAATAAAAATGAGTAATACTTATCATAAATAGCGCCTTCATTTTGCAAACTTAGATTTCCTTGAAAATTGACCCATCCCACACTTGCTAACACTATACCATTGTGTTTTTCCTTATAAAATCTCAAGAGTAACTTTTCTTTGGTTTATTCTGAGCTAATATGAAACATTTTTACCTTTTATTAACAAAAGCTTATTAAATTTTGTTTGTTTGAAATTGTAGGAGTTCAGTTATTTCAGGAATGGCGTTTGTTGAAACTTATTTTTCAAGCATTCATTGATGACAAAGTTTCTTTTTTAATTTAAAATATGACTAGAAATACATCAATCTGAACAAATTGTAAATATTCTTCACTATTAACTTTTCAGCTTTAAAGCAACAGCTTGTGACTTGTGTGCATCAATGGTTGTTTATTTTGCATACCTTTAGATTTGGATATCTTGTGATAATATATTAAAATTTTTTCAATCCTTGACAGCTTCAATTCAGAATCATGAGTGTACCAAAAATCAAATCTTAATTTTGTCAGATATATTCAAAAAAGAAATAAAAGTTGTCTTTACTAAAAATTAGAAATAAAAGAAATCTACGATTTAATTTTTTTTTTAATTTTTTTTTTTTTAAAAAAAAAAAAAAAAAAAGTGCACACTTTGGTTCAATGGTACGTCTGTTCATCTGCCAATCAAAATGTAATATTGAAATGGTAAATTTTCTAATCAGACCTGGAGATGGAAGGCACTGGCAAGTGTCTTCTGTCCTAAAGAGTTTCTGAATACAATGGCTTTGAGAAGGCCTTACCGTTTACTATTGTCAATGACATTATGATAAATCAAATAAGGCCCATATGATTTTTTTACTGATCCATGGAAGTTAACACACAGAAAAAAAAAAAGGAATCTAGGACTTGCAATCTTTAATTTGTATGAAACATAAGAATTTTTTAACACCATACAATAAGAAGATCAGTTGTAACAGTTTTTGAATATTTTTACCATATTATAAATGAAAATGTCTTTGTTGATTGGTAGCATTTAGTTTTAAAAAGCATTTTATTGATATTTGAATATGTACAACCAGTATTAATGTCTATTAAATGTTGTGTCATGAAGACTTCTGTCCAGTATTGATATCTATTAAATGTTGTGTCATGAAGACTTCTGTCCAGTATTGATGTCTATTAAATGTTGTGTCATGAAGACTTCTGTCCAGTATTGATGTCTATTAAATGTTGTGTCATGAAGACTTCTGTCCAGTATTGATGTCTATTAAATGTTGTGTCTTGAAGACTTCTGTCCAGTATTTTAGACCTAAGAACGGAATTGTATAAAACTATTGTTTATCATTCAGAATATATGAAATAATATTGCTTATCATTCAGAATATTTTATTATTTCAGTATTAATACAAATTTTAAAAAAACTTGCTTTACTGCTGAAAACTATTTCTTCATACATGCTTCCATCCTGTCATGGTTATCAGGTATTACATTCAAAAGAAGCACTGACAAAGGGAAACAGGACCTTGAATTTATTCCAATAAATCTTCATGTGGAAAGAATGGTGGTCTCATCCAACAATTCCTCGCCAGGTACATTGTTATGTTTTGAATGTTATATAGTGATGGACCAGGTACATTGTTATGGTTTGAATGTTATATAGTGATGGACCAGGTATATTGTTTTATGATTCAGAATGTTATACGTGAGGACCAATTATATTGTTTATGATTCAGAATTTATACAGTGAGGACCAGGTGCAATAATATTTTTTGAATGATTCAGACATATATGATGGACAGGTATTGTTTATGATTTAGAATTTATATAGGAACCAGGTGCATTGATCTATCATTTAGAATGTTATATGAAATACCAGGTGTATTGTTTATCATTCAGACTTATATGAGGAATCAGGATATCGTTTATCATTTAGAATATATGAAGCAGATATTGTTCATGATTCAGAATATATGAAATAGGTATATTGTTTATGATTCAGAATATATGAAGGACTATATTGTCTATCATTTAGAATATATGAAATAATATTGTTTGATCATTCCAGGGTATAGGAAATAATATTGTTATCAGTTAGGAATATATGAAATAATATTGTTTATCATTCAGAGTATATGGAATAGTCATTGTTATCATTCAGAATATATAAGTAATGGGCATAGTTTATCATTCAGAATATATGAAAGAATATTGTTATCATTCAGAATATATGAGGGACAGGTATATTGTTTATCATTCAGAATATATGAAGGAGATATTGTTATGATTTAGAATGTTTTATTACATCAGTGTTAATGCAAATTTTAGAAAACTTGCTTTATTGCTGAAAACTATTTCTTAATGTTACATAGTATACCAGTCCTGTCATGATAGTTATCAGGTATATACATTCAAAAGAACGCTGACAAAAGGAACCAGGATCTTGAATTTGTTCCAATAAATCTTAATATAGAAAGAATGGTGGTTTCATCCAATAATTGCGGACCAGGTACATTGTTATGTTTTGAATGTTATATAGTGATGGACCAGGTACATTGTTATGATTTGAATGTTATATAGTGATGGACTTCTTTATTCATTAAGCTCATTTCTCGATAAATCACTAATTTGTAAACTAATTTTTTATTATGAACAACATGCAATTAATATATTAAATCAACTACTGTTCTATAAATACATTTTACCTCAGGCAAACTCCATGATATTACTACTGTTGGTGCCTTCTCGACCCACTGTAGAGATGTGAAAAATGGCGGCCTGAAGCGTCTGTTACATCAGATTAAAAGCCAGCTTGACACCTGGACAACTGCTCAACAGTATACAAAAATATAGCGGGCCTGTGCTTATCTTAATGAGGTGACAAGACTCAAAGGAGAACTGAAAAGGCTCGCAGACCAACTCTGTCTGTCTGCAGCTAATCAGAAATCTTCTCTTCAAGATGTGATGTCCAGTATGAATGAGAAGGTCAGCGACTCAGTTGTTTTTGACAGTAGTCACCAGATGATATTCTAGTTATTAAAATCATTTTAGTTATAGTTTTGATTAGTTGTTTGTTAATGAATTTTTATTATTATTTAGTTATAGTTTTAATTCTATTTCCAGTTGATAGTTATAGTTAGTTTTTTCATCAATCATTTTTATTATTATTTAGTTATTATAGGTTATAGTCTTTATATCTATGGTTATAGTTATTGAACACTTAAGCACTGCAAGACTACAACTGCCCATCGTTACTATTGAGATATGCCATTAAATTTCATCATTCTTACTTTTCCATACACTACACTTTCACACTACACATGAATTGAACAAAAAATAAGTAAAACAAATCTTGATAACTTTATTAAGTTTGCAAAAACCATAGTTAAAGTGAATTTAAAGTTCGAATAAAAAATTCTAGATGCCTGGTTTAAACTGATACATCAAAGAAGTTGTTAGCCTAATTCACTTTTATAAAACATTTACGTTCCAGCAAAGTCACTGTGACTTCAGCACAAATTTCATTTTCAGTGACTCTCTGTTTAGGTTTCCTCTCAGAGACAAATCCTACAAACTGAAAACAGCCGCATTCAATAAATGCTTGAGAAGCAGGTGCTGCTAATAGTCTAGAGCAATAGTTGCACAATTGCATTTCACCCTCATTTTCAAAAAATCTTTTCCAGCATCAAATTGAATATCTTGAATTATTGTTGATGATAATGCTCTGAACCATAAAAATATAAGGACCACCCGTCCAGAAATCAAATAGATCCGCCATTTTGAAAAGTGCTATCTTAGCAGCCACAAAGCTGTTTTCTCAACCACAGTAACGCCATAGAAAACACCGAGCAAAATTTAAATCAAAAGTATCTACAATAAGCTGTAGCGATACGGAAACGAACATTCACTTTCAAGCGTGAAAGATTTCAGGAAAACAGAATACAAAAACCAAAGATAAAATATACATAAAAAATTTAATTTCTTGCGAATCTAAATATACTTAACCAAAAGACACTATAGATGCAAAAAGTGCAGAGAGCTTTTTATAGAAAATAAAAACGATCTATTTGTAAACCGTGAAGTATATCCAAAAATTAAAAAACTTTGTTCTGATTAGTTATGAAAGTCTTTTTGGTTACTTAGTTATTATTAGTTTTTAGCAAGCATTTTATTATTATTTAATTATAGTTAAAAAATTCTTTCTAGTTTTAGTTGCCAGTGCTTAGAGTCAATCATTCTAGTTATCGTTTTAGTTATAGTTAACTGACCAACACTAATAGTCACAAACAAAAAAATCATAAGTTATTTTTAAAAGGTTTGTTCTTCTAAAATAGTGAGGTGTCCAAAATAAAACATACTTCTCCGCGTACTTCACTTCATTCAGATATGCTTACGAGTGAACAGCCTGTGAAGAAATGTACATGGTTGCAGCTGCTGAGGCTTACATGTCTGCAAGGCGTATTAAAAATATCAGTGATGGGGGCGATTCATCCTCTTTGAAAAACATGTCCATGGAACAAAGCCAAAACAGTGAACGACTGGAAATGGTCAAAGGCAGTAACTCGTTCAAATCCTCCACCATGGAGCCCTGGGTCAGTTTATTCATTTGTCATTTGCTCTTAAAAAAATTTTTTTTTATTTAGCGATGGCATTTTTAAATAATATATAATATATTTTATGTAATAATGGATTCAACTAATTTTTACTTCTGTTGTATGTTTTCTCCATGATTGTAGGTCATGTGGTTGCACTCTCACTAATCTAGGACTGTATGATTTGACTTCTTTTGTTTATAACATTTAGTTTATGTTACTAGCAAAAACCATTTTGCTTAAAATTTTAGAAAAATTTATTTATGTCTTCGCAGGAAGTAACTTGTGTCAATTTGAAGGCGGCCTTTGTCTGTCTTCAGTCTGTGATAGAAAGCGTTACTAAATCTGAGAGAACCCCTGAACTCGTTGAAGAAATTCGCCCGACATTGACAAAGATGCAGGGCCTCCTAGACACTGTATGGGCCAGGCTTTCCCTTTTTCTTACATTTTTGTGTATCATGGTGAGTACGAGAAAACAAATCAATTCATTTTATTATTTAATCCAGTCATACAATTAAAATATTTCTGGAAACATTTTTCATTATTGTAAATATAATTTACAGGAAAACAAAGGACAGGTGAAACTAGCTCACGAGGCTAAAATCAGAAGAGATATTGTGAATGCACATGCTGTAAGTGTTATTTTTTTTTGTCTTATGCGAAAGCAAAGTGAGACAAAACCTTGATGTTATTTGAGGCATGAAAAAGGAATTTTTGTTTTATACTTAAACATGTCAATGAAAAAAAGAAATGTTTTTGTTTGTATTTAATTCACTCTCCTTGAAGAAATAAGTAAACAATGAAATCTATATTGGTGATATACTGACCTGTGGCTGTAATGTTTCCATATTGAATTATTCTAAACTTAAACTTATAATTTTTCAATAATGAATCAATGTTGCTTTTTCATTATACACTAAACTATTGATTTTCTGCCTTCCAACTAGATTACAACTTTAGTGAGCCCGTTCGCTGCCATGACACTGACAGACAAGATGAAGCAACCTCAGTTTCTTAAACAGTTGTCCACCATAGGCATCCTGTGTGAGCTAGAAGGCCTGCTCAGCTGCTATGGAAGTGAGCTGTGCATGCTGGAGGACACCATGGTGGCGGTGGATGACTTGAACTTTGTCTCTTTCAAACTGGTGCTTTCTAAGGGCAAAGATGACTACACGCCCACTGCTCATTTGGGGAGGTATGATTTTTTTGGATCTTCTTAGAAATTCTGGTTTTTATTTCATTTGCTTAATACGGTATCCATTAGTGAACAAGTTAAGTTTTGTCATCTTTTTGTAATACTATTTACCTTGATTATTTTTTTATCCATTTCCTATAAAATGTAAAGTTCCCTAAGCCCAGGGCTGTTTCTGTAACTATGGCATATAAAGGGATTGTGTGGTTAGCATAACGTCCAGCCGCCTTTACTTCCTCAACTAAATCTGTGTTAACTTGAGGGACATTTTACCAACTTTCTCCAGGACCTGGAAAAACTCCATTGATTCTCATTGACGATCGAACCCAGAACTCGTGGTAGACAATCGAGCGCTCTGCACCACTCGGCCGTCTGTCCATCTATTTACTAATAAGAGAGACGTATAAACTTTAAAAATAATTCCTCAATTTATCCTTGAACTCCCATTTTATTGATGATCAAGTAAATAAAAATAAAATCATCCACAGTATTTAAACCACATAACCTTGGTAATATCTTCAGGTGTCATGTAATGACCAGGTGGACCTTTATGGCCGGGGGGGGGGCCGTTCTATATAAAAATGAATTTACAACTATTTCACTGTGTGACTGATAGCTGACCAATCAGAGATTAGGATTAAGAGCTAACCAATAGACATTCATACATTATAACTTGTTTATAAACCACAATCATTTTTAGATTTCCCCATCTTTTATCAATCTTAGCACCGACATCAAAATGTTTCAAGTTTTCATTGGCATTCATGTTTTTCTAATTTACTCATTTATCTTCTAAACTTTACTTTCCTCAGCTTTGTAAAGGAAGGCCTTTATCCAGACTTTTATAGGTACAGTAGAGTTTACTTGTTGTTTAAACATTATCATTAAAGTGCTGGTTAAAAGAGAGATTTGTTCACTGACTGAAATAAAATGAACTATAAAATGAAAACTGTTTTGAGTTTGATTCACTAGCTGAGTCCACCATTGTGCTTACCTGGAAGTCTTTTTAAATCTAACCTGCTGTTAAAAATTAAAAAATAATTTCGCAGCAATATAATAAGTACTGTTGATAGGTGAATAATATTTTTACTTGGAATATTTTATTTTATTCTATATTCTTGGTAATTTATTTTTGTTTGAATCTCATGAGATTTTTAAAGTTTTATCAGGATCAGCATTTTAACATTTCTAAACTTTTTTTTTTTGTTTATTTTCTGTCAGGCATAATAACATCATAAACATGCCAGTGTCTGAAGATGTTTTCTCTCTACTGCCTAAAGAACTTCAGGCTGGGAAGGAAATTCCAGTTACTGCTCTAGCATTTAATATTGGTATAAATGAGCAGGCTACCCTTGCTGAAAAGTTAGTATTTTGTGGGGATTTTTTTTAATAATCATACAGTGACACCTCTTACTCTAAGCCTTATCGTTACATGTATCATTGAAAAAATTGTGAAAATCATGCTTGATGCACTGACTACAAGTAGAATTCTCACAGAATTAATGCCCGTTGAGATTTTTTTAGTCAGACTCATACTTGTTCAGATTTTGTTTGTATGACTATCTTTAAATAATAACAATATATAAATAAAATAGCTCCAACATCAATAATAATGGTTATCAAAACAATCTATTCCTTTCCTTTTTAAAACCACAACCGTTTGTTCATCACTCCTTTTCTCACTTCCATTCAACATAATAATCCATGTGGTGCACTGTCACAGGGTATTCCCTGTTTAGTAGAATTTTTCTACTTCAAGTTTTGTATGTAGTTAAAAAGAAAACTTTAAAAATACATGTATACTACTGTAATATTGCTGTAACAATTCACAAACAATGCATTCAACATTTTTAATGTATGAATAAGTTTTTAATTTTGAGAAAGCTACCTTATACTCAATGTTTTTGACCAGATTCGGCAGCACATCTTTACAAGATAAACTAAATGTGAGTTCCTTCACCAAACTGTATGAATATTACATGCTTTATGTTAAACACTTTGATGATCCATGTAAGTATATGGACTACATTATAAATTTTCTTCATTTGTTTTGATTTGATTAAAAAATCTTCCGAATACATGTACATTTGATTTGTTCATATTTATATTTGTAAAATATTGCCATTAGTTTTTCCTTGAAATTTTTTTCAGGTGGTGTATGGATGCTTGTTTATTAATGATTTATAACAAATACCTCTTATTGAGAAATTAATATTTGCTTATATTTCATAAATAATAGCTATAAATAGTCTTTTGTTTTTTAAATATTGGTTCTCACATCTATATTCTGTATAGATGATATTGATGCCAATAATACAATAATTTACATTGTTGAGAAAAAGAACAATACATGTATCAGTATTTGTCGATGTCACTGAGCTATAAATGAATTATGTGTACGATTCTTTACAGTTATTCACTACTCATCATTTTTTTGCATATCTCATCTTGTGTTATAGTGGACAAGAATCATGGAGTTGGTTCACTTAACCACATGATTAAAATGTTACAGAGCAACATAATGACCAAAAAAAGTAAAAATGTTGAAATTCTTCATGTGGCTGCGGAGGTCAGATTTTGTGTATTTTTTTATTTTACTTGTCATTGTTTTGAAAAGGTTAAAAAAAATATTTTTGTTATTTTTATGTTTGAAAATTTTGTATAAGTCAACATCAGCTAATAAAGATTGCTGCATCAAAAGCAGAAACTTTGTTAAAAAGAATTACTTCAAAAATATTTTCTGCTTTTTAGAAATCTCAAGTTTGTCTTAATTTGGTGCTCATTCATTTGTTTCTCTTATTAAATTTAATTGCAGAAAATGTAACTTATTGAAATAAGTGTCATAAAAAATTGTATGTTATTATTATGTATCAGAGTTGTTTTTTTTTCTTCAATTAATGGTTGTTCATATTTATTATACATTGAAGCATGTTTTGAGTACATGTGAAAAACACTAAAATGGATAAAATGAATTTTATGACATTTTTTCTAACAGCAGTTAACTGAGATTATTATTACATATAAAACTGGAACAGGGTTCCAGAAACATGCAGGAGATGATGCCTGTTTTTCCATTGGACTCCTCCAGTATCATCCTCATAATTTTGTTATTATGTTATTTGAAACCCTGATCATTAAACTGTTGGCTATGGGCTCAGCAATCATCTTACAAAGAAAAAGGTTGT
The DNA here is from genome assembly GCA_021962125.1 of Bulinus truncatus. Lineage (NCBI taxonomy): Eukaryota > Metazoa > Mollusca > Gastropoda > Planorbidae > Bulinus > Bulinus truncatus. The sequence goes on from JAGDYQ010000034.1 coordinate 3,467,643, forward strand.
GAGCTACATGCCATTAAATGTTGCATTTATGTTGTGGCCTGTTTGAAGGGCACTATAAAACTGTCACATGGCTGATAATAAATAATATCTAGAACTAACATCTAGTCCTTACAGGAATAATATAAGTATTTACATCTAAAGCATTATTTAAGCATTGAGTATGAACTATTTTCCATCAGGTCACAAGACAATTAAATGGCCTGAGAATAACATTCTGCAAAAGTGGTAAAGACAGAACATCCATGGCAGTTACATTAGAAATGGTTCACATCCTTCAGCGGCACCATAATTTAGCATCACATGAATTTATTCAGTCCTTGGATTGTTTGCGAAGGTAACTTTTTTTTTATTTAGTCTCCTTTCAAGTTTAGGCATTAATACAATTTGTATAATTTAGTCTATTTGTACCCTGCAAAACTTTTCCTTTTAAAAACATAAAGGATATATTATTATTAAAAATACATAAAGGATATATTATTATTAAAAATACATAAAGGATATATTATTATTAAAAAAAAATAGTATCTGTGAGAGTGGAAATCGGATCTCAGCAGACAACATATTATGACATTTCCTTGACCATTTGGCCATTAAATAGCACTCTAAAATTGAGGTTTTTTTATAATTATATTGAAAATAGGTAAATTATTTTCATAAAAGAATTTGCAAAAATTTTTTTTAACTAGAACTTTGATTATTATAATAATTTTCCTTTGACTATTTTAAAATGCTCTTTGTTGTAAAAAAGACAGCAATAATTTGAGTGATAATATTTTATTACATTTGAATATTTTTAGACTTAAACGTCTCATTTTAAAACCACAGAAAGTAATTAAAAATAACAGATTGTAAAAACACTTTATGGAATCGAGATCCAGGCAAGAAGACATTAATATTGAAACAGGAAACAATGTTCTTCATTCTTACTTTCAATCAAGAGCAGATAGACTGAATTATTATTTTTGATATTTAAACATCTAAGAATTGAAAATTTAAGTTTAAAAAGTGGAGAAATGTAGTAAGAACTTTTGTTATTGTTGACAGTAACAACTGTGCTTACTTTCTAGCTAGACTTACAAATAAAGAGATATGTGAAAACATTCCATTGCTGTTCTTTTGGAAGTAATTAATTTATCTTTACATTTGTCAATAATTGGACCATTTTTATGAAATAAAGAAAAATATTATAGTAATTGCGTTTAAAAACATTTCAAAGTATAACATTCTTCATTTGCCTTATGTCTTTATACTAACACAAACTCATGCTTTTTTTTTTTTTCTTAAAATCTTGAGCAAATAAAAAGCAAATCTTCTGAGATTTATTGTTTGTTTCAGTGTTGGCTGCCGTCGAGAAAACACTTTCAAAAACACAGGAGTCAAGAAATATGCTTTCATCAGTCTACAAATGTTATACATTCCAAAACTGTACAGAGCACCCAGTGGAACCTATGGGAATGTAGTCACCTGATCAGGAAATGTAGTCACCTGATCAGGAAATGTAGTCACCTGATCAGGACTAGAAACTGTCTCTGTTGTTTTTTTTTTTTTGCTTTTATTGTTTCATGCTCTATTAAGCTTTGTGTTTTAATAAAACACAATTTGATGTTTGTAAAATAATGGTTTTCTTTATTATAAAAAAATGTTTTTTTTTTGCTCAGAGTTTGTAGCTCCATTGCTATTGTTGCTCCATAGGAGTTCCTTAAATTTTACTAGGGCTTTGATCAGGGTTAGGCAAACTTCTGTCAATGTGGACCACAATGAGTTCTTAAATTTCACAGAAGGGATGTACAATGACCAGACGAATTGAGAGTTTGTATGAAATGTTGAACATGAAATGTAAGCGTTATAACATTAAAGGTTATGGTGTCAGGCCTGATCTGTCACCTAGCCCATGAGCTGTAGGGGTGCCTATTCCTGCCTTAGATAGTAAAAGTCAGTATTCAGTATTTTGAAAATGGATGTAATTGTAATGCTAATTTAGCTATAATGTTTTTCAACTACTGACATTTTATTTTTTTTATTACATTACTTTGTGTATTTGTGCTAGTCACTTTGATTATTGCCCCTTCTCTCCTGCTATCACACATGAAAAGATTTTTTTTTTTTTGGAAATAAATTTTTTAATATTAATTCATGGTAATTCACTGATCATCCACTCTGTCTATAACATTTTTTTCTATACTTTAGAAGCATTTATCACAATAAAAACAAAGCACTTTTTAAAGCACTGTGAAAGACTTAATTATGAAACATTGCATTGTTACTTTGACTAATAACAATAGTTTTTGGTTATCAGTCAAACTGTGGCTGCATTTTTGTATCCTATAGTAACATAATTAACCTTCATATTTTTATAAAAGCATTTAAGCCTGTTGTAATCCTCTTTTACATTATGTCCATTAAACACAGTTTAATGATAAAATGATGTGAGATACAACATTAAATCTTGAAATACAGATTAAATTTCTGATTAATATTATGTTTCTATATTTTTATAGAGAAATACAGTTACGCATAAACAAAAAATTTCTCAGTACAGCACATGTTTGAATAAGCTTTTACATTTTTATTTCAAGGGTGAAATAGCCACAACAGTGTTAATAATTAGTGAATGTGATATTAATAATAATTTATCAATAGGATGTTATTCATAGTTATTTCATTCTATTATTAGTTTTTTTTGTTTAAGCGGAAAACATCCACTTAAACAAACAATGTAAATGTTGAATATTTATCCATCAAATTATTTTGAGTTTCTTCAAAGTTATCAGTGACTGAGATCTGATCTTTTTGTTGAGTTTATAATTCCTTTGTACAGCACCAGTACTGATCTAAACTATGTACAGTACCAGTACTGATCTAAACTATGTATAGCACCAGTACTGATCTAAACTATGTATAGCACCAGTACTGATCTATACAATGTACAGCACCAGTACTGATCTAAACTATGTACAGCACCAGTACTGATCTAAACAATGCATAGCACCAGTACTGATCTAAACAATGTATAGCTCCAGTACTGATCTAAACTATGTACAGCACCAGTACAGCACCAGTACTGATCTAAACTATGTACAGTACCAGTACTGATCTAAACGATGCACTTTTATTTCTCTGTTGACAAAAATATTAGCCATAAAAAAACCTTTCATCTGGCTCTAGTAGACGGCCATAGCAATGTTAAAATTTGTTGATCTGTCTTTTAAGAAGTATTTGATTAAAATACTAGTTGGTTAGTGATGTTATTTTATGCTATGCCTGAATTTTGAGACATTTTTTATTTTGTTATCAATGGCTTTTAATTTGTTAATGTGTTTATAATTGGTTAATGTCTTAACTTGTTTTTTTCACTTTATGTTTGCCATGATATTTTTAATGCATCATTATTTAAATGGAACATTGCGCACGATGAGTAAAGTAGATTGTTACGCATAATAAGAATCGATCAAAAAGGGCTTTTCCTTATGCCGTTTTATTTTTGAAAATGTTTTCGATCATCTAATTTCTCTTTAAACCCTTCAACATGAATTATTAGGATTTTTCACATTGGAATCGTTGCAATATTTGTGGGTAACGCCCACCCTGTCCTCATCAAGTCTTGCCATAATTTGTCCCCGTCTATAAATAGATAGTTTATATCATATTTGCAACATTAATCTTTACCTGCCATGATATCTAGTCTTTTTTATGAAAATGAACAAAAGATAAATAAAAAATATTGCAATATAATATAGCACCAGAATAGTTTTTTTTTTAAATTCATATGTCCACAGGAGGAGGGACACAATTACTTGTTTCTAGACTTAAGTCTCTAAAATATGAATATGTGCTGAAGGTATAAAATATTCTTTCCCTTAACAATGAACAAAACCGATGATGATCTCAAAAAATATTTACAATAATAACAAAGTGTAACAAAAAGAATGTCAAGAATTTTATTTTTTGCCTTGGTACCTAAAGTCAACATTTTGTACATCAATAAAAATTAAATGGTCTAAATGAAAATTTGACTTTTTAATATAGTGTCTAGCTATTGACCACTGAAACTTTAGGAATTATTCCGTAAGGGGGATAATTTTGAAAAAAAAAAAAAACTATCATATTGGCTACATTTTTATAACTTTTTTTTAATATTTTTAAATTGTTATTTACATACATATACATGTATATTTTTTCATAATGTTCACTATACTGGATAGTATTCTCTTATTACAATATTTATTTATTTGCCAGTATTTCTTTTGTAGTTAGCGGAACCTACAGATGTAATTTTGTTTTTTAAATAAATTTCAATTTGTTAACACTACAATTGTTTAAGCAACATATTGTTAACACTATACTGTATTTAATTTCAATCCAAGTGTAAACTATTTTTTTCCTGGAATATACATCACTATGATTTTTTTTTGATTTTTTAAAATCGACCCATAGCATGCATTGTTTATCTTGGAAATAAAAGTATGAAATTCATCCTGACTCCTATTTTACTAGCAATAAAATTGTTTTTAAAAAATATGAAGATTTATATATATTTTTTTCCTCAAGTTTTCAATCTGTAGTATAGGGCTGTGGAGTATGACCTGTGCAATCAGGTTTTCTTTTCAAGGAGTTCAAGGACATATGTTAATCTTCTGAACTAAAACAACAAAATAAAAGTACATATAGACAAGGTGATCAGGAACACCAATTTAATCAACATTTATCTACAGAAGAAAGATCTATACTAACAAATAAATCACAACATTGAATCATTGATCTTATCATCTCTATCAGCATATCACAATATGTAGGTTTGAACTAACTACAAGTTTCTTTGTTGTATTTTTTTAACATTTACAATTAGTAACATCGATAATTCAGTGAGCATATATTTAAAGTATTTACAGAGTATGGTAGAAATGGATGTATTATTTTAATGTCAACATTATGCTTTGATGAAAAAAGACAATACAAAACAGTTGTGAAATGTGTCTATGTTACACTTACTTTACTTATTTACATTGTCAATGAGGTTTCACATGAATTTCTGAACAGGAAACGTTGAAGGAAACAATGACTAATGTTTACACATATAGTGGCCATTTAAGACATTTTGTACCCATTTCAGTCAAGTAGTGGTCCACAAAAACATTTGTTTTTTTTTATTATTCTTTAAAATACTAACCTAGTAACTCAGAGAAACTATAATGCTACATAACATTAGGCTAAACACTAGATAAAGCTTATGTCATGTTTATACATGTATATAATGACTTTTTCCCCACTCAAGGCAGATCTAAGTTTGGACACTAGTCCTTAAATTGTACCTTAAACTTATAACATTTAATAAATCTATTTTCCTATTATAAATACATTCATATTAAGAGTTGCCAGTGTATCTGTTCATGAGCAGAGAATTTACATACAAAAAAAAAGGATTTATAGTACACAAAATACTTAATGTACACAAAAGGAATGCATATGCAAGAAACCATTGTAATAATATACACAAAAATTGTCCATTAAAAGGGTGTGGTTGGGAAAAAGAGAATAGGATAAAAGAAAAAAAAAGCTGAACAAAAGAATCCTCTGAGTTGTGCATGCGATATTAAAAAGTCAACATTGTTAATCAGACACAACAATGGCTTTAAATCTTCTCTATTTACATTTAATTCCATGTTTGAAAACAGTGCTGATGTATAAATAACACAGATAAACATAATCTTAAGTGTCATATTTACTGTAAATTGTTTTCGTGGGACAAAATTAGCCTATCTTTAAATCTTTTATGGTATTTTAAGTAAATTTTATGAATAAATATCTGTTTTTTAAAGGAAAAATACTTAAATACAAGTATTGGTTTTGACTATTTAAAATGTTCTTTAACAATGAGACCAAATTATAAAAAAAAAAACCTGGAAATTTTTGGTTGCAAGGTTCATTGTTTTTATTATGTGGAGAAAGGCAAGTAGCACATAATGAAAATAAATATTATTTTACTGCTATACCCTAAATCAGTCAGTCGTGTCATGAGACTATTAATTGTGTACAATTCTTTAATTAGAAGACCATTAAAAAAAATATTTCTTTGATAAAATACTGTTAATTTAAGAAACAATGAAATAAGTTACTAATAAGTCTAAAAAGGAATTTAATTATAATTAAATAAAGTCGACAGCATTCCTTTCTAAAATTATGAAACTAAAAAAAAAAAATAGCAAAATAATTGTCAATGAAATAAACAAGCAACCAGCTCTTGCAATTTATCTTATTTTAAATTAATTTTAACTAAAAAAATACAATAGACAAATAATTATCATTTAACTTAATAAACTGAGCAGAAATGAGAAAACAATAATGTGCTTGAAAATATGAAGAATAAAAGTAAGCTCTGAATCTAAAAAGCATGAAGTCTTAAACACCATTGCTGCATAACTATTTCGCGTTCTAATAACTGAACCTCTGTCTCAGATATTTTATTCATGAAATTACGATCATGTTTAATTTTGGAATTTTGTTGAAAACCAACTAAAAAAAGCACTCTTAGATTTTCCGAAAACCTGAGAAAGCGTTTATATGGTCACTTCCATAAAGGGTTAATAACAAGAGAGAAGAGGTACTTCGAAGATTCTCCTAATCATAAAGCAATAAAAAATAAAGAAAGCAAATAAATTGCTATAAATTTGCTCCCATTTCAGTGATTTATGAAGGATAATTACTGAAGTCGACTTATGTAAATTCTTTTTAAGCATTGTATGCACTGATGAACATTGCAGATGGCTAATGTTAAAATGTTGCTATGGAATAACAAGATCATCTGCAGATGTTCCTTCATATTTAGAAAGCTTGTTCTTTAATTTAGCATTTTCCTTTCTTAGCTTGTTCATCTCTTCCTTCAAACATGAGTTTTCTTTCTCTAAAAAGGCAGCCCTTAAAGCAATTTGATTTTCTTTAACCCTCCTTGCATCGCGTGATCGTTTGGCAGCATAGTTATTCTTATGACGTCGAGCCCAGTATTTATCATCTTTCAAATCTTCTGGAACAAACACCTGAGGAACAAATAATAAAAAAACAGTGAATTAAACCATAGTTATTAGTTAAAAGAAGTCTGAATATATAGGTATTAGTCACAACTTGAAAGTTTGTTTCCCAGAGAGTATTAAATTATTTTTCAGATCAGAAACAATGCCCCTCACTACACAGGTGCTTAGTTTCTGTGCAAGACAATCCATCAGTATTATGTGGCTACTTCAAACAAGTTAACAATACCTGATCGGATGGCTGGATGGAGCTATGGTAGTGAGCGGCATCTGCATGCTGCAATTTGATTTACATGCTTTGGGTTGAGGCTTAAACTCCTGCTGTATTTAGTGTTACCTAACTATGTCTGACCCTAATGCCTTCATGGCGTTTGCACCACTAACTATGGCACCTTAAATCCATACCATTAGTGACTTATACAGTCTAAGAGATCCTGTCTCAATATTACAGAGACTTAATTATACCCCAATGTCTTCATGGGCTCTCTCAATGAATATTTATTTTTAAAAGTACAGCACACATGTAACCTGCTTACAAATAAATATATAGCATATTTGCAACATGCTTACAAACAAATTCTCATTCACCTTTTTTGATTTTTTTACAACAGGTTGAGGCTTCAGCTCTTCATCTGTAAAATTTCTTTTTCTTGGATCAAATACTTTAGTTCCTGTAAAAAAAAAAATTTCCATAATGATAAAAAAAAAATGTATTTCAGTCATGTTTATAAAAAAAATTATCACTGGAATATATTCTATTTCACCAACTCTTGGATGCAAATCCTTGAATTATGACTTAAAACTTGTAATACTCAATACCAATAACCTACAATTTTTACCAATTTACCAATTTCCCAAATGTTTAAGACACCATAAAAATTGTGTGCATAAAAGATGGGAGCATCTTTTTCAAAGTTACAGGTTCAAGTCTCAGCTTGTTCAGTTAAATAACCATGTCTCCACTATTTCTCCACTATTTCATTGACAAGATAAAAAAATATCTTTTAAAAAAAAAAGTTGCGTTGTGTTGATACATGAAGAAAAAAATTAAATAATGTAAAAATATATGAGATATGGGCAATAATATAAATATTTCCTTAGCAATTATTTGTATTAATTTCTAAGTCCTATGAAATTCTTAACTAAATAAAAACCAATTCCATGTTCATAATTGTGAAATCCCTCGGTTCAAAATACAAAATGAATATCTTAAACCTGCAAGTTAATTACAAACAAAAAAATATTTTGAAAAGTCTTCCTAATTTCAGTTGTCTTCAGGAAATCCCAATAATTCTTTGACAGATTATATTTTTCTTTCTAAGAAAGAAATTTATGCATTAGTCTTGTCAGTCTATATTAACTTAGTAGCAAGAAAGCTCCCCATTTTGAGTTTACAAAAACCTGAGAAATTTTGTTGGACGCACAATGTTAGATAGACTGACATAGACTAAAAAAAATAATTTTCCTGGCCCACTGACCCTTTTTTTGTCTGTTTTCTTCAGTCCACGCTTGCCATTTAGGAACAAAATGAGAAGAATCTTCACCATAATCTGGTGAAAGATTTGAAATTCTACATATACAGAAGCAATCCCTACAACCATTTCAAATATACAGCATTTGTTAATTACCTGACATAAACATTGTAAAAATTAACTTAAAGACTTTGCCCCTACTATGAAATTAATATGTCAGCAAGTTTATGACATAAAAGAATCTTAATTAAATGTTTAAAATATAATCAAACTTCCAAATCCAAATTTAACCTATTTAAGAAGGTCATTTAAATTTCATAGTTGCAGCCACTTAACTAAATTTTTTTGAGAATAGATTAGTACACGAAAGAGCTATTGGGTTTTACACTATAAAAAGTTACTTGAAGAAAAGCTTAAATCAACATACAAAAAGTATTTTAGAAAATCATAAACTGTTAAGCTTCCCATATAAAAAAATTTCAGAAGCGACACAAGCAGTCAGGAAACATATTGAAAAAATACACAGAAATAATGTGCTGAAAGGTTGAATTCCAAATCGAATTTTGTTTCCGTATTCTAAGTTTGTTTTTTTTAGTTTGATAACATTTGGAAATTGAGATATGACTCTCTGATCTAAAAACTTTACTTTTGCTTATAAAATAACAACCAACCTGGAATAGTTGTCAACTCCACATCTTGTTCACTGACTGGAAACTCCACACTAAATGGGCTGGCAGGAGGAGAGGGGCTTTTGCTGTGACTGGCAGGTGGAGAGACTGCTGGGTAAGATGACTGAGGGGGAGGAGTCCGTTTCAAGTATTGTGATGGACTCAGTGGTGGTGTCTTCAGGTACTGACTGGGTGATAATGGTGGTTGTGATGGTTGAGGGGGGGAAAGTGCTGGGTAAAAAGAATTTCTGGTGTCAGCACTGAGAAATTGTATAATAAGTAGCAAACTAAGTTATATTTTAATATAATTAATGAAATGCAGTTAGACTGAAAAATAATTTCTTCATAATTTACTGGAATAAAATATAAATGCTCATAAAAAAACAGCTTTGCATAAATTAGAAAGCAGTAGACAGCCAAGTTAACTTAAATCATAATCATTGAAGAGGTTTGTCAGAAAATAATAACAACAAATTCTTTACAGATTGATATCAGCAAATATACATAAACAAAAATGTTCAGGTCGCATTAATACTCATTTAGAAAAACTGAAAAAATATTAATGAAGATTTTTATGCATATCAAAAAAATTATCTGCAAATTTCTACCAGGGAATAAAAATCTTTAAGCAATGGAGCACTTAAATGATTAACACACTAACAACCTTGATTACATAAAAATAAAATGGATTATTTATGCAATCAAATCAATTAATTGTAAACATATTTCCCCACTATTTTTACAGATCAAGCTCTCGGTTTAAAAACGATGTTAATGCTCTCAATTTTATTGTGACTACTCATTACCACTAGAAACATGAAATCCTTTATACAAAGCTAATATGGGGCAACAGATGGTCAAACAATGTACAGCGCTTGACTGTTGACTAGGGAGTCCCAGGTTTGATACTCAGTGAGAACCATGAAAATTTTCCAGGTCCTGGTGAAAGTGTTTGAAATCCCTCAAGTCCACATAGCTTTAAACAGGTATGGGACATTAGTGGGGGGAAATAAAGGTGGCTGGGCATTGTGCTGACCAGACAATCCCTTTACATGCTGATGTTACAGAAACAGATAAATTATACACTTCATCTACCCAGAAAATTAGAAAGAAAGAAAATGAAACAAAAAAAAATACAATAGAATTACAAAGTTATGACCCCCTACTTGTCACCTCTAAATGTAAACTGAAAGAAAAAAATACAGAAAGCATTGGTAATTTACAAAAAAAGTCATTTGCATTTAATTAACTATAAGAAATTATTTATAATGTTCCATAAACAATTTTTGTTTAAAATGTCACTGTAAACTTTATTTTCAACATCAATTACATTATCCTTAAAAATACCAGTAATTGAAGCAATTGCGAGATAGAAAAATCAGATATGAAATACAGAATCTAGTATACTTGACCAGTGGTCATCAACAGCCGGACCTCGGACCAGTACCAGTACTGGGATCAAATAATTATGGGCTGCCCAAGAAACATATTATTTCCTTTTTATTTACCGTGGTGTATCTCGTGGTGTAAATTATCAACTCGACCAAAGCTGCTGCAGAAAAAAGGTTGGGGACCACTGTATAAGACTATTTAATTTCTTTCAAAGAAAAAAAAAAGTGCTCAGAAAAATTTATTCCTTGAAAAGAACAACAGACAAGTTGAACTTCATGGCTTACCAGACTTAGTGGGTAAATCATCTGCCTTGGTTGTTCCTTTCATGACATCATCTCCTGCTAATGGGATTCCATTTTCAGACAAAAATTCATCAAGATCCATGTACTCAAGATTGAAGTTATCAATTGTATTGTCCCAAAGGTTTGGTCCCAAGAATGCAGACCCATAGTTGAACTGAGGCAAGTCATCATCCTTTTTTATTTTCAATGGGTCATTTGCTTAAAAAAAAAAATTCAGTTAATCAAAATTAATTAATCATAGAGATTGTTGAGTTTCTTTGTTTTTTTTTATTTTAAACAAAGGATTTGATTTTTTTTTAAATATTTAACATTAAATAAATGACCCCCAAATGAGACTTTAATTAGTTTAAAGTCTACCAAGTCAAGGTGTACACAAAGACAAGTATTCTTTTCAAAATTTAGCAGCTTTACAAGAATAAAAAAATATAAATGCTTGCATTGAATTTTTTTATTTAACTGAATTAACCTCAATTTGTAGTGATATTTGTGCCAATTTTTTTTTATGTGCCAATTTTTTTTTATATGCCAAAAAAACATAGTACAATCCTTTACTGTAATCATTTGAGCCAAAAAAAAAAAGTTCAAAATATGAAACATTTTCTGCAGATCATACATTTTAGTTAACTGCTCACTTACTTTTCAGTATATCAATATAGTGGCCACTACAGGTGTGGATCTTAGTACATTACACTGAGGGAATATTAGCAGCTGCAGATATTAGCTGCAAAAAACTCTATCTGCTAGGCCCACATCAGTCACAACGGCACATCATGTCATATGATTATTGGAATATTACGTAGGCCCTTTGTACTAGTACTGCTATCGCCATAAGTCATAATCCTACAACAGCTATACGACTTTGGGAGACAGTAATCTACAAAGCCACTGGATTGTTAACAATTAAATATTTGCGAACATTTTTTTCATTTATTAACTATTATAACAATTCTATAAATTAAAATATTTGATAATGCAACTATTATTGGTATCCATGCCATATGTATGATATGATGAAGGCATTTGACATGGACATAATTTATTTTTATTTAAGTTATGATTTTTGTAAGTATTAGTATGGTAAAATACATAATACAGTTAAAAATACTGTTGACCTATTTTAAGTTCTTTGGCCCTCAAATCCCCCCCCCCCCCGGCCAAAAAAAATAAAGCAGTTTAGTAGAGGTAAATAGAAACAATGATTTAAATAATCTTGAATTAAAATTAAACGATGTGAGAATCACATTTTCCGTTCATAAAAGTAAAAAAAAAACAACAACAACTGCAGTATTGTTTAAAATGTGTGCTTTAATTTGTACAAAAATATAATATTTTGAAACGTTGCAAACAACGTGCTACTGCCAGTGCGCTTGTACTTAAACAAGTTGGGCTATATTTAGAACTAAACTTGATGTGTGACGTCACACTTCACGTTGCAAAGCGCATGACTAGCAAAAATAATGTATACAAAAATGTGTGCATTGAACAACAATGAAAATACCCCAATTTGTGTACAAATAAACAAAATGAAAACCAATCTGCATTAAAATCTTTATAAAAATAAAATGTTATACAATTTCCAATTTTTAATCACGCACTCTGATTTTAAAATATTCTTTGAAATAGTTTAATAGAATCCGCTGTACTTACTGACGTCAATAACTGGAGGATTTTTTAAGTTGGGATCCTCAAGAAGAGCCTTTAATGTCATAGATCCCAAGAAATGATTAGGCACAGCCATTTGTTATTTTCCTATTTTAGTTTGAAATTAAAATCTTTTTAAAAAAATACACAAATATTCCCTAGATTGAATGCCCCTACTGATAGGTCTCATATATTGTTTTCACCGAGTGTGTGAGATCTAAAAGCCAATAGGAGAAGAGAGTGGTAGTCACGTGATAAGCTACGGCTCTCACTTAGGGTTGACCTTATTTTTTTTAATAACCAAGTCAGAAGCTTTTACAAAAAATAACAAAATACGACACGACATGAAGAATATTGATCTTGCATAAAATGTTGTTAGTAGACTAAAAGACTTAAAAAAGGAAAACTCTTTAAGAAAAGTGAAATTTAAATTAATCACACGTATGTGATTATACATTTTTGGATAAATTATATTTACAAAGCAATCTAGGGCCCTGACGAACTACCGCTACTGGGGACCCAGGCCCGGTGGTGTAAAAAGGGGCAAGGGTCTTACCTGGTGGCAGTGGCGCAACCAGCAAAAAATGCTGGGTGGGGGGGGGGGCTCACATTATGATAAAAGACAGTTTGACAGACTTTTTAGTAGCTTTATAACATTAATTATGTATTGATGATTTGGCCTGGGGGGTGCTCAAGCGCCCCCCCCCCCCGGTTGCGCCACTGCCTGGTGACACTTTTTCTTCTGCCGGAGGGGGTGGGGGGTGGCAACATTTGGGTGTTCAATGTCGAGATACCTCAAAATATGAACTTAGTTATAGGCCTATAATATTGTTCGAATATCATGTCATTCCGGCTTCGAATTTTTATTTTGTATATATTATATTGGTTTAAAATTAACAAAGTTTCAAGAAAAACACGAATTTTCCCCATGAAAAATTTTTTAACCGGCACCGGACGGTACAAAAGCTACTGCCCATGATCATGTTAACAGTCATATTTGATACAAAATGGATACATTTAAAATAGATTATTAAAATCGATGGAGCACACGTCTAGGCTCGAGTGATAGGCTATATACCCGCGCTTCTCGGGTGGCTGGATTGGTATGCATGCTGTAGGTGACGGGTTCAACTACCGGTGTGTTCAATCACCCACCTATGTTTCCCGTGGTGCAACCATGATCATTGCACTTTCGACTACAGTGGGGATGAAGGAACTGCACTACGAAAAACCGCCCCATTAGTGGTTCAAAGGATCTAAGAGATACAATTTCATCCTGTCAGAGACGTTAAATCTGGAATCTGGAAGTAACCTTTAAGTCGTATCGGACGTGAAATGGCCCTGCCTGAAGTGCACCGTAACAGCCCTGACATCTAGTCGTTCTGGAGGCATTTGAGACCTGGACGGCCCAGGATTGAGAGACCAGCTGGCAATTATAATGTAATAACTGATCTATTATAATTTAGTCTATTTATTGAATGTAATACTATTGTGGGTGATGCAAATCGTCACATAAATCCTATATTTTTCTGTATAGTCAGTTATAAAGTGGTATTAAAGTTATTATTTATATTATTTATACAGAGTTATTGATTGTATACGTCATATTTATATGTATACAACTGTTATGTGTATGTCCAACCTACGGGGACCTGGGTGAACCTCTCGTCAGTGTACCCCTAGACCAGGAGTTGTTCAAATTTTACGTCTGACTCTAAAAACTGTTGTTGTTTTTTCCACGACCCACCTGTAACAATAAAACTAGGATAAGAGAAAGAGAATAAAAGCCTCATTTAAATGCTTCTAAAGAACCCCCCCCCGCCCCTCCCAACCTTACGCTGCACCTTAATACAATTGCGGAAAATACAGTATGATATTGAATTATTCTCTATGTTTATGTTTTCTAAGTAGCCTACGTCCTGTTTCGCTGATATTCTAATGAGAACATGTACACCGGTCAGGAATTACGTTGCGGAACAGCGAAAGTTTTCAGTTTCGCTGCTTGCAGAGTTTTTTCCGGAGAGCTACATTTTCCGTCATGATAAACAAACAAAATGGCTGCTTAGAAACGTCGATTCGAATAGAAAAAATGATTCACATTAGTGTATATTCATTAAAAACAACAACAACAAAGTGAATTTTGACAGAAAAACATGATTACTATAAGTTTTGGTCGGCAACAGTCTTTGTATATGAATTTCTGAAAGGAAAATATACTTCGTCTATCTACATATTCTACAAATGAAATTTCTTTCGATCGAAGCGCTGTCTGAAAAGATAAATGCTATTAAAAAATGTTTGGCTGATCATGAAAACGAAAAAAAAAATGAACAGCTACCGATCGAATAAAAAGTTAAAAAAAACAACAACAAAAAACAACAGTTTTCCATTTCCAGCCAGACAATTTATTTGTAATAAGAACAAAAAGGCACACGGGATGCAGTAGTTTCTGCTTTTCAAAGTATCGTTTTTTTTCACTAGCAGGAAAAAGTGCGGAGTAATCATTAAAAAAAAATCTTGTTTCCGGCAGTTGTTTCGTCGCTCACCGTTTCGTCCCGGTGTATCTACAAGAGTTTCGCTAAGTTGAAACTTCCGCGCGGAAGGTTCCGCGCGAAAGTGTTTCGTGTTGGTGGATGCAGAACTTTAGGATTAGGAATGCCATGGCGAAATTCCTCTATCAACTGCAACAGAAATTTTGTTTCTGTTCCTCATAAAAAGAGTATATTATATACCTGAATTGAGGAAACTCATCACTCAGTTGCATCATTTATTACGTTCAAATTACTCACTCTCCCTTCTCGTTTTCAACATCCTACATATCAAGACTAAGGGCCACTTCATGTTGGGCCCAGTGCTCGATTTAAGAAAAAACCAGTGCCGGGGATAAACAAAAATTTCTGCAGAGCCAGGGACAAATGTCTATGATTTTATCCCCGGCTGGGATCTATTAGCTGTAGCAGAGCCGGGGATGACAGTTCTCAGTGTCGGGGGATATCCCCGAATCCCCGGCGGTAAATCGAGCCCTGGTTAGGCCATATAAACACCCTACATATCAAGACTAAGGACCACGTAATGTTGGGCCATATTAAAACATACAAATTCATTTTTTTTATAATTCTGGAATGTGTATTATTATATTATTTAATTTCTAATAACACAAATTAATTGAAATTGAAAATCTAGTAACGGCACTGTCAGGAATATGCTAGGATAGAAGCGATATTTTATTTATTTTGTATTTAATGTGTCAAGCTGGATTTATTATGATACTTAAACATTCAAAACGATAGTGTTACAGACTGTATTTCAGAATGATATATATTACTTTCATTAAACTGCGTTAGTAAACAACGTCTCAAATTTCCTTGAACCACGCGACTTCTCACCTTCGGCCACTGACCGACAACAAAGTGCCTCTGAACTCGGGGAAGAAGCTTTGATCTCCAAAGCCCCCTACCCCCACCACTACTCCTAAATCTACCTCATTCAGGGGGGGGAGGAGTCGATCGAAACGGACGAGTTAGGAGTTGTGCATTAGAGTTTGAGAGAAACATTGCAGAGAGTGGAAGAAAACTTTAGATAGAGAGGACAGCGGTCACGAGTAGTTAAAAGTTGTTTTATTACAGTACATTTCATGTTGTGAGACTTTATTGTTTTAATAAACATTGCCATCATCACAGCAAACCAAGACCTAGTACTTTTGTTTATATGTGTAACAAATCTGTACTGTGTGTATATTTAAACAGTACTGATAAAAGACACACAACAGGACATAATATAGAAAAGAGACCCGCAACATTTATGTAGTAGGCCTATATGAGAAACGAGCCGTGACAGAAACTTTCACCATGACCTAATCAGTACTCTTGGTTCAACCCGGTACCCTCAGGTCGAGGGTCAAGCGCTAGTTAAGACAAACCAAACGATGCTTAATGGTCGGCGACATTCTTAAGACGACCCAGCGCGAAGGAAGCCGCCTATTATAGTTAAGGGCTAGTATGTTTTCCTATCAATAAGAACGCTTCTGCCTGCTAGGTCGCTGAGGTCTTGGTCATGGTGCATCCCGATCCAGTGCCCCGACTGTATTTTCTTCACTTCAGGCCTGTTCGTCATAAGGATAGGAAAACTAGCCCCCCCCCCACCCCACCATCTCCGCTGCTAGGAGATCCCAGTAAATAACTTTTCATTTTGATAGCCACTAGAGACAATGCAATTCTAATGCTTCTTATGGGCCCCGGAGCAGTGCATGGGGGCCCCTGCATTTTGTTATTCGACACAATGACATGAGATAACGAACTTAATATTTAATGTCCAAAATCTTTTTTGCCCCCCTCCCTTAAGCTGGGGCCTGGGGGGAGACTTTCGAATTAGGACCACCCTGCCCCACCCTAGGTACGCCTCTGTGTCAGAGATATCCCAGTTTGCAAAGATAATTAGGGGCCCAATATTTTCAAGCGTTTTTTGTCCACCCCCCCCCCCCCAATTATAAATTTACCTAGGAGACACAACAAACGGCCATGTTGGCAAAGATGGGTTAACTAATAAATTAATTAATTTTGTAAAAAAATCTAAATCCTGCTTCCTTAATTTCTTTTTTTAGTATGTTTTCACATTGTGAAGTGCAAGTATTTTTTTTGTTTGTTTTGTTACGGGGGAAAAAAATGATCTTGACACGAGTTAGGCAGCCACCTACGTTGTCTATACATAACAACGTCTCTGTCGGTTGGGTCACGGAAATCACATTGTTACTCCGCCTCCCCAAAATATTTTTGGATTGTTTACGCTCGTCTTTTTCAATGCATCGCCCTCCCAAAAAGAAGCCCCGGGCAAGTGGTCTGGCAAATGCTTGTCAGAGTATACGGCTACATGCGGCAGTGTATTTATAAAGAGTAAAGGCTGTGAACAAGGCCGTAGCCCCCCCCCCCCAAATTAATTCTAAAAATCAAATTCTATTATAAAATATACTTCTTTATCATTGGGTTCCAATTTTTTTTTATATAAAACTCTCCGCACAGCCCCCCCCTCCCCCCAAACAAAATCCTGACTACGGCCTTGGCTGTGAATATGTCTACTTATATACATATATAATATATATATTTCTCTTGAAATAGAATAGGATATTGACAACCAAACGTAAAGCAGATCATCTGCAGATGTCTAAAATAAAGTGTACAATCACAAATATATTTCCTTAATTTTCCACTATCGAAAATAGGTGTAACGAAATGAAATTAAACGCGGTCAAAACAACAACACACGATTTTAGTTGAATTTTTAATCTGGCTTGATGAATTTAGAAGCTACATCCATCTACTGACCTCTTTGCTATTATCTAATTATTGCCCCTTCTTATATTTTTCAAACATAAACACATAAATATTAGGCATATTAACGGAAAATGCATGTCACATGGAAAGTCACATGACTTTCTGAAGGCGTGTCTTATCCCAAGGAAGTAATCTTATCTGAGAACTGATGTTAAATAAACAATAACAACTATTTTAAACACTGAGATGGAATTATTTGCGTTGCTCGGCCGTCATCTTGTTTATTAATGTATCGTTCAAATTTGTATGGGCATAGTATGCATAAATAATGGCGTCCGAAAGCAGAAATGTATTCCAGTTTTATTTTGAACCCCTTGGTTACACTGGAGCACAAGAAAGAAAGCTTCTAGGAAATAGAAATGAAGATTTTGAGAAATGGCGAAACTGTCTCAAATGTCACAATCCATTAGAAAAGCCGAGAGCACTACCATGTTTACACACAGTATGTCTGCACTGCCTAAAAATTCATTATCGAACGATTAAATTGCAGGTAAAAAAAGTAAATGAACAAAAATTTCTTACAACTAATACTAATATTACTATTAGTATTAATTATTAGCAATGAACTAATGACTCAGTAATGAGTACATTTTTAAGCCATCCTGATGACTTGACTATGACACATGTGCACAGTGAAACAGGTTGTAACTATTTACCGAAGCTTATAGACATTATAGTTATGACTAGCAGTGGTAAGACTGTCCACAGGTTGAAGCAGTAGGCATTCTAATAGTAACAGTGACCTTTATTTTTACATAAGCTGTTTATATTTAGCTCATTTAATCTTAGAAATATTTTTCATTGTTAAAATTTCTGCATTTGGTGAAATTCTTGAAAATATTATTTCTGTCTAGTTATTTTAATTAAAAAATTTCATCAAAATTATTATTACTATTATACTGAAAAACAATAAGAAAACATTAGACATTAGAAAATTAATAAAATGTTACCAGCTAATAAGTAATTCAAAAATGATATGAGCTCAATATATATTCGGCCCTAGGTAAACATATATGTCAGTGTTGAGGTGCCTATCGACTATACTAATAGACTGTATAGACTAGTATAGACTCTCTGTTTATATTATGTATTTTTTCCTACTCTAAAAGCTCATGATTAATGCTTAGCAAGTCATTCTAGGCCAGAATGTCCTTGACTCTTGTACATAATTATATTATGATTTTTATTGATTCTTTATTAGGTTCCTTTTACTGCTATATAATTGATGATCAAATTAAATCAATAGATCGCTGCACATGAAAGAGAAATGCCAGACAAATACAACTTTTTTAGCTGGGGATGCCTGTTTCCTTGTCCTATTTGTAACTATCCATGCTATATGCTTGCTGATAGTGTCATTACTTTACCAAGCAACAGACGATATTTAAAAGTGACATTTAAAGAGCGGCTTCACTGGGTTATTGGAAAGAAATTCATCAGTCATCAACTTAGCCCAGATGAGACATCTCTTTTGAAAACTTCTGTTAATATTTTGGTTCAGAAAGGTTAGAAGTAAAATATTTTTTTTTTTTAATATTTTTTTATGATTACATAGTAATTTTAGCATGACTAAATTAGAAAAAGTTAAAAAATTTCATTGAAAATCATACTTTAAAGTATGTGGTATATTTTATTCTTATGTAGTTTATTATATTGTACTTGGTCTGAATGTAAAATGACAATGTTGATTTTTCATATTAATTTTTTTTTTTTTGCTTTTTATCGGCCATTTCATGTTTTGTCAAAAAATGTATAAATGCATATTTTCTGTTATATCTCTCTTTTAAATATATTTAAATATATCTGTAATTTCAGTTTACAGTATAATTTTTCCCAAATGTATGTTTATCTTTTCTGGTAAAAAAAATACTTAAAAAACTTATAAAGATGTTTTTTCGTATTAGATTTATCCTTCACAGCTTAAGAGAAAAGGCAACACAAGAAACGGACTGTTTTCAAATATGTATTGTCTGGACCGTCCTTTGGTCATAAGACTGATTGCTCCCAATCATACCCCCTAACCATTAGTACCATGGTTAGAACTGAGTGAAATCTCTCAGCTTGTCACATGCTATAAAACATTTCAAAATTTTGAAAGCTGGGGTCCTTAAAAACGTTTTCTCAATTTGACCCTTCATCTCCTAGGATGTATTTGTGTTATGAAAAACACATTGTGATATAATTTTTGCTGAAGTAATTTTGTGTAGGAGACCAATACAATGTTGTGGAACCTCACAGCAATAGGATTGGACAGATTGACTCTTTAAAAGACTGAGCAAAATACTCAATAAAAACATTATTCTGAAATTTACGTTTTTCATTTTTATTTTGTTGAAATTTTTGTATAAGACATGTACTTTTGCTTTGAGGGATATTTTTTTTAAAAGCTCCAGTAATTTTTGTTGAAAATTGTTTTTATTGTCAATTCTAACTATTTATAAATGCCAGTGAAAGTGTTGATTTTGCTTCACCAGCTCTGAAATATTTTTTTAAAAAGAAAAAGTGACTTTAAATAAGAATGGCTGAGTACATGTGATAATCAAATGAATTTAACATTTATATTAAAATACTGAAATTTAGTATTATATTATATTAAATATGAGATATTATTGACTATGATAGTACTGTTTCATATTGAACTTTGTTATTGAATATTTTCAGAAATTAATCAATATTGCTCTCAAATGAGAGACACTGGCAAGCAGTTTACAAGCCTCCATTCTGATTTGTCAGTCAGTGGAACAAATACGAGTCTGGCAGTCTCTTCAGAGCAAAGCAATTTGATTAAAAATGATCCCAGTTCACTTCTAACATCTAGTGCATCTAATTCTCAGCAGGATCTAAGGGATCTCAATCAGTCAAATGTTACTTTTACTCTTAGTCATTCTTCTTCAAACGTTGTTGATGTTGATGCAATAGCTGACGATTCAGTTGAAAAAAACACTAATGTGACAGCTGCTTTACAGATACATTGGAACCAAGTTGTTCAGGAATTTGGTGGCAATATTGAAAATATTCAAGTTGAAGAGTAAGTAGTGAAGTTATAATGAAATCAAGACATTTATTCTCTTTTAAATACATTTTCAGTAAATTTATTATGAATATGCATCTTTTGATCTTATTGTATATAAACAGTGGTTCTTTTGGTTACAAAATTAATTCCAAAACTTGGCTTATCGCCCAAAATTTTTGTAACCAAAATATTAAAATCAATGAAATAAACACAATTCATTTTAAGTTGAAAGAATCTTTTTTTTTTAAACATCTGGTCGTTTACATCATAAAATGCAAAAAAAAAAATGTGCACTTAACTTTATATTAAAAAAGGGGATTAAAAACAAGTGAATAAATTACATTTAAAATGAAAAAAGATTTCATATAATTTTCTTATCAAGAAAAAAATCACTGGAAATTAGTCCCGTTCTTTGCTGATCTGAATCAATAGTTAAAGGAGTTTCTAGTCGACGGGGAGTCTTTCTGCACCAAGAAACTATCAAGGGAAATTGTCACTTCATTGGCTTGAAAGTCTTTCTGAAGTTGGCCATTATGAAGCTAACTACTTTGTTAGCAACAAGTTTGTTTGGATGATGGTTTACAACGAAATCATCAACTCATGACCACTTGCTACAAATTTCTTTAATCCTGATAGATGAAACAATCACTGTCTCCTCATCATCAGATGATTGCTCCTTTTTGCCATTAACTTCACAGCTTGTCCTTCATTTGATAGTTTGTCTTCAATGTTAAACCTTGCTCTTTTTCTCTTGCGTTTGTTTGTAACCTGTGGCATTTAGTTTTGAACATAATTTTTCATGACCTGGGTTGTTTATATCCGTAGGTTCCACTGTATGGTCATACCCCACATAAATAAACTGGATTCATCAGTATATAAACTTAACTATCTAGGCATCTGTAAGAGATTGACCAAGAGTGTCAACAAAATCCAAAGAACTCAACTGTTGCAAAAATAAGTCAAAAGTTCCCTTTGACCTAAAGGGTCATCAGGGCAGATGAAGTATAGCCGCCTTTACTTCTCCAGCTAAAGTCAGGTATAAATTTAAAGCTTGTAGGATGTGAGGGACTTCTAACCAACTTTCAATAGGACCTTGAACAATTCCCATGGTTCTCACCAAGGATTGAACACACGACTCTCAGTTCAACTTTTGAGCACTCTACAGGTCTCTACATCTCTTTGCTATAAACCCCCCCATGCAAGATGTAGATAAATACTTCATTATTTTAATGCTTTTTACTGTTGAAATGCTTTTAAAATTAATTTTAATAAAATATTTAAATGATAATGAAAATTATAATTGCGTGGAATAAACAGCATTAAAATGGAAAGCATGAATGGACAGCGTTAGGTTTTATATGGCTGTGTGAATACATGTATATATATATATATATATATATATATATACATGTATTTATATAAAAAAACAATATATATATATATATATATATATATATATATATATGCTACATCCAATGTCTGCTAGCCACTCAATGTGAATATTGACCAGCTGAGATTGTAATGAAATAAAATCTCTTGTTATTACCAAAAATATTTTATGAGAAAATATATTAATTAATAAGAAGTATAATAAATGGACAAGATAAACATTTAGTGTGTGTGAGCATTTTGTCAAAATCTCTTTTGATGAAAAAAAATTTTTAAATATAAATTTGAAACCTAATAATTAATCTAGTTTACGATACATATTTGGTTTTAAGTCAGATAACTCATACATAAATGTGTTGAATTTTTACAGCTTTACAGCAAATAAGTTATACAAAAATAATATTATAAGTAAGTGAAAAAAATGTACCATTATATATGAATAGCTTAACTTCAATGCTTTCTGTTAAAAGCTTGTTATAGCCACAAAAAATGTGGGGCTTGCACCATTATGTGCTTATTTTAGGTAGAACAATTTTGATGTTTTATTTTTATTTTGTTTCAAATATTTATTAATGCTTACTACAATTCAATTTTTTCCTGATTCTGTTTATTTAGGATATTGAAAATTATATATTTATCTGAAAGATAGAAGTACATGTATTTCTTTGTTGCTTTTTAGTTTGATGCTGTTAGCAAGAGTAAATTTTGTGTAATGTAACAATTGGTATTATGTTAATAGTTTTAAATTATTTTTTTAAAAAGGCTTAAATAAATTTGGTTTTTTAGGTGTTAGGTACAAAGATCCTTTGGTTTGTTTGTCAGTGGGGGTAGTTTCTACAGACCTGTACACCATGAGCTGTACCTACCTGGTAGCCATACTTGTCAGCTTGAGAAACTGTACCCACCATTGCCTAACAGACCAGATGATCTTTGTGCATTATAGAATTGTTTAAGTATCACTCACTAAAATTTCATTTTAGTTGAGAATTAGATTCATATCCATGGCACTTCTTAGATAAGTTTTTTTTACTATTAATATTTTCTTTCACCCTTCTCTGATCTGCTTAAAATGCTTAAATACCCACCCATTTTTGAAAAGTTATAGTTGCATAACAATAAGAAACATGTTATAAATTATTGCAACAAAGCTACTAATGCAGCCAGAGTTAAATGGGGGCTGTGAAAAAAAAATTCTTATTTCTTCATTATTTTATTGATAAAAATCAGTCTAGCATCTTAAGTAAAACAGAATGCTCAGTGTATCCGTCAAGGTTGAAAAAGTTTTGCACCCCTGTACTAATGTAATAGAGCAAAAATAATTAGATTTCTCTAGTCTATCCATTTCAAGGAATTCATTTACATTCAAATCTCATTTAATTGTTTAAATAAAAAAGTAATTGTGTAAAGAAGTCTTCTTGAAATTAGATTTTACCCATCAAGATGACTATTGTTGCAAGTATATTTATTTTGTTAGATTTGTTTATGTCTCAACTTAAAGTAAATGTGTGTACAATATTTACATTAAAAAATATAACTTCATATCCTAGTTATCTGAAGATTTAAATTTTCAAATCATCTGTTCAAAGTGATTTTTTTTTATCTATGTTTAATTATGGAATCATTTTTTAACCTTTTTTATCTTGATATTTAAAAAAAAAAATAACTGTAGCATTATTATTATTTTTAAATTTTATCAAACTTTATTCTATTGTTTTTAATTTATTTGTTATTTTTTCAATAAAATATAAATTTAAAAAATTAAATTTTAGCTGTGTGTTTGATCTGATTTTTTATCTTCTTTCTTCCTTCAGTGATTGTCCTAAGCCTGGAATGTATGATGCTGAACAATTATTTGAATATGATCTCAGATACGGAGATGAAAACCTTGAAATTCGACATCCCAATGCTGTTGCAGTCAACCCCAACACTGGTCATTTAGTTATTGTCGATACAACTTGGAATAAGGCTATCTTGTACAAATCACATGCTAAGCCATATGGTTACAAGAAATTTGAACATCCTATTGTTGACGTTTGTTTTTACCCTCCATCCAAAGATCATGAAGAGCGCTTTTGTGCTATGGGTCGTCGAGCTGATGTTAAAGGAATTATGGTTTACACTGCTGTCTTTAATAAAAAACCTCTGGATTTTCAGTGCATGTATCAGAAAAATCTGCGTGATGTCAGTGGTATTCTTGTTATTGAACCAGATATTTTGTTTTTGTCATTGCCTTATGCAAATTCAGTCATTCGTAGCATCAATGAGTGTCAGTTTATTGACCTGGCAACAAGATCCCAGCATGGGCTATTTTATCCAACTCATATTACCTACACACACGTTGGAGAAGTTGTAGTGGCTGACACAGGGAATCACAGACTGGTCGTGTTCTATGGCCCAGAGTACATGGCTTTTGATTTTTATGGAGAATTCGGAAGTGAGTATGGCAAGTTTTTCTATCCTCTTGGTCTGGCTACTGACAGAAAACGTCACCTGTATATTTGTGATTCCAATAATTACAGAGTCCAGGTGTTTGATAGCAGCTTTAAGTTTCAAAGTTGTCCGATCAAACGAACCTTTCTGATGTCCCCCTCAGTTTCTCAAGATGTAAAGCCTGTGGACTGCGCTGTCAACAATAAACAAAAATTACTGGTGTTGTTTCGTGGCCGATGTTACATTTCTTTACAGGTAATTTGTAATTAAATTATATTTAAAAATGTATATTTAAAAAAAAAAAATAAACAGTTAAAAAAGTCACTATAACTTCAAATTCTCTGTTTTATAATAGCAGCCCATTGAATATACACATTTTTGAAAGCTTTTCCATTAACACTTAAATTTTTTTATATATTTGATTAATGCAACAAAGTATCAATGACTTAAAATTATACCACCATTTAGGCTAATGGATCTACATTTTACGAGTTGTATTCATGCTTTTAGTTTCCTTAACATTTACCTTGGTCATATTACAATAATTGATATGAGTCTAAGTATAGTGGAACCTTAGCTTATGACTTTAATTTTCTTTATCGCTCCATTTATAAAGCAAGATGGTTGAGCGGTGTATGCTTGAATATCAACCTCAAATTCTTTGGTTTTCGATCCTCATTGAGAACCAAGTGAATTTTCGCAGGTCCTGGTGAAAGTCTCCCTAGTCCATCCAGCTTTAAATAAATGCCTGACTTTTGTTGGGAAAGTTAAACTGGCAGGGCATTGTGCTAGCCACACATTCCCTTAGTCTGACTTGGCTACAGAAACAGGTGGATTCAACACTTTGTATCTCCCCGCTGGCCCGTAAGCGCTAAAGGAACTTTATTTTTAATTACTCAGCTGTTAAGATTGTAGGTACAGACATAATTGTGTCGAATCGCCAAAAACTTGCGAGATGGCCCTGTCCTTTGGGGCGCCATCAGATTCTGTAATTTACTAAAAATGATATCAGCTAGTTGGTGCGGGTGATCAGAGGGCCAGAGGGCCCAAGTAGTAGATTTGTCTGGGCCCATGATTAGCTTTGTCTATGTAACTTAAAATATGGTTATTTAGCTGAGACAACAATTTTTCCCAAATCTTGTACAGAAAGCAATTAGTTTGTAAATTGAGGCTTCACTGTATGAAAAAACATACAATAGAGTGCACTTTATCGATAAATGAATCAGCGTAGAATAAAAGTATTATAAAAATTTGTAAATAAATCTATCTTTGCATCAAGATTTTGTAGTTAATGATTTAAGTTTCTCATACAGTTGATAGTCTTTAATCCAAGCATTTTCTTTTATTGCCATGTAAAAATATTTCATCTGATTTCAGGTGTATAATTATTTTGAACCCATGTTGAGGCACACAGTTACCAATGAAGTGGAATCTCCAATAGTGGAACGACCCTGTTGCTGGTCTAGCTATGTTTGCTGCCATTGCTTATGTGATGACAGTCCAAATCGTAGCAGCTATGAGGTCATCAATTAATGACTCTGTCTATTTTCCTTTGTTATGAAATTTGGCTGCATTTAATATTCATAAGCACTTCCATCTACAATTATGAAAATAAATCATATTACCTTTTTTTCACCTTTAGATACTTTTGTTTTGTTTTGTGAAACAAACATTAGCTTTATTTTTTGATTATACACATTGTTCTTGCAGTATTCTCCCTTTACAATAACTTATTTGCACCAATAAGTTGTTGCATACAATGCTCATTTATAATTTGTTTCTTTTTTCAAAAATTTATTATATATATTTCAGCCTGTATTGTTATACGCAACACATTTTAAAATTTTATATCTTTAAATAAAAATAATATTTTAAAATATATTTGCCTTCTTTCATTGTTTATATTTACATCATAACTTCCGATTTGTTCAGAGATACATGTATTCAGTAGGGTACATTTATGTGCAGGTGATGATATAATTTTCTGAAAATAGTAACAAACAGTAATATTTAATACTAGCTGTACCCTGCAAAACCAAAAACAGAGTTATATCCTCTTAGGCTTGATCGGTAGGCTAGGCTATTTTTGGTTTCGTGCAGATCCAATTCTTTCATGATTGTATTTTAAACTGGAATACTGTTGTATTAAATGTTTACTTTCAATTTAACGCAGAACCCAAATCACTTTTATTTTATTAGATTTTTAAATGAGATTCTTTTTTTTGTGTGTGATTTCTGTCTTTCAGAGTTTGTTTATCTATTATGATCCCATTCTAAATAATGTTTTATAGATAATTAACATTGAAATAATCCACTAGACCCATTAAAAAATTTCTTGAATGTATTGAAGATGATTTTAGACAATGTCTGGAACTCAAAAGGGACGGTAGTCTCTGATTTTTAAAAAAAATATTAAAAGTCCTCTAAAAATGATCAAGAAATATTAAATAAATAAAGATTTTTGCCACTTTTTTGAAACTAACATGTAATGCAAGTATTTTTTTTCAAAAATAATGAATTTTTATTTTCTTATATAGTCTGTTAAGTTATACTCTTTTCACTATATGACATGATCTATGGTAAGACACTGAAACGATCTATACAGCTTTACTGATGATGTTGTTGCATATCTTTAAAATACCAAAGCTTAATTGGGTTCTAATTGAAATTAGAATTTTTCTCTTTTATTGGATTTCTTATTGAAATTAAAATTTCTGTAAATTTTTATATTTTTAAAAAGAAAATGTCAGAAATGTTATTCTTAATTGTCTGTACAATGTTATGTCTCATTTTTTTTATGCAGTTCAGATGATAAAAATATTAAAAATTTATTTTTAACTTTTTTTCACTTATAAAGACAATGCAGAGTATAAATGAGCCATTTTGCTCAGAAAATATATTTACATATTGCACAAATTCATTATATTTTTTATTCTACTGCATGTATTTTTCTTGAATAATTTTGTTCAGTGAAATTCATCATTCCAGAATTAAGGTAAACATTTTGTTAATTAATGATGTAAAAAAGTATATTACCAAAAAATACATTTTATCTGTGATACATTTTTTTTTTTAAATAAAAAATTCTATTCTAATTTTTTTT
The DNA here is from genome assembly GCA_021962125.1 of Bulinus truncatus. Lineage (NCBI taxonomy): Eukaryota > Metazoa > Mollusca > Gastropoda > Planorbidae > Bulinus > Bulinus truncatus. The sequence continues at coordinate 3,495,402 of JAGDYQ010000034.1, forward strand.
GCTGTTCATTGCTATGTGTATTTGAAATAATTTTTTTTTTAAATGTAGCTTTTATTTTTAAGTTATCACATTTTCTGGTAATTTTTCTTAAAAACATGTATTTACGTTTTCACTTTTTCCTAAAGATGCTCTCCAAATTTTTCCCTCTGACTTTATTTAAAAAAGAAACATTATTAAGTGTTGTTTAACTTGTTAATTATTAATTGTTTATTGACAATTTTATTGATCGTTATTGATCTTAAAAGGCTCTAAAAATGTTCAATAAAATTAAATTTTACTTTAATATTTATTTTCATTTTTTCTTTTGTCTTGTAATGTGCAAAAGATAATCAATCTATGACTTCTAATCCATTATTTTTCCATTCACTGATCACTTAATATTATTGATTACGTTTTAGCATTTTATCATCCAATTTTTTTTCCATTATCATCTACCCTTAATTGATGTGGTTCATCATTGACTATCCTGAGCGTCTGTCTTTCATTCATTATATTGCCATACCTACATTTCTGCTGGTGTCCTTTGCAACGTCCTCCTTCTACAGTCCTTGAAGAATGGTTTTTGGCAGGCTATTATGCCTAAACAAATGACAGAACCATGCCATCTTGCGTCGCTTGATTGTTGCCATAATTGTTTCCTGAGGTCCCACGATTGAAGATTTTTTTCCCCCAGACATACTCATTGGTCTTGAGTTCTAGGTATGAGATTCGAAGAATTTTCCTCAAGCATTTATTTTTGAAAGCCTGTAACTTGGTTGCCGTGGCTGCTAGAAGGGTCCATGCCTCACACACATACAGGGCAATTGTTCAAACTAGAGCGTTGTAAAGTCTGAGCTTCGTTGGTAGGCTAATGCTAATGCTGGTCCAGATTCTGTTTAATTTAGCCATAGCTGCAATCGCTGACCCAATGCTGGTTAGAATTACCGCTTCCATTTTTGGATAAGATGACTCCTAGGTATTTGAAATTACGTAGTTCTTCCAGCTTTTGATGGTTCATTGTGATGTTTGCATTTACCCCACCTTCATCGCCCCCTGCCTACACCCGCATATGAAACTTTATCTCCCCTCCCAAGCTAGTGACCCATCTTGGTTGACAATTCCATAAGATTACGCACCCAAGTTCATGGTCAGGTCTCAAGCCAAGCTCCCAACTTAGATTTGATGCCTGCTGATGGCGAGTGATGACAAACTCCTCCCCTGTCCCCATCTCCACAACCCCCCTCCCCCAAATATTAAGGTCGAATTTAAGCCGATATTATTGATGCTTTTATATATACGATATTGACCATGTGCTAAGGGAAGCGTCTGTTGATTTGTGAGATCATGTCTGTCAACACATTAGGCCTATATCTATAGGCTTTCAACCACTGTGGTTCTTATGCTGTTTGTTTTACCTTCAGCTATGGCATGTGTGTATGGCGCGAGAATTAAAAAATAGAATTAAATACGGTCAGTCTTGACCGCGGGTTAAAACTATTCCTTTTGTTTGATTTTCATGGTAAGGTAAGATAAGCTTCATGTTGTTGTAAAGAAAACAAGAGATTGAGTTTCGACCACTGTGGCTCAACGGGCCAATGCAGCTTATCGGGGTACTTTGAAAAAAAAATCACTTATTTTTTTTATATGTTTACATATGACATTTTACATTAAAAATGGGGGCCAAATAATAGATTTTATAATAAAAGTAGGGGTTACGTCCAGTGGGGATTTGTCCTTTGTTGGGTTTTAGTCGCTAATAGCACATGCATAGCAAGCATGATCGGTATCCGGACAAAACTCACCAACGAACAGTACCCCCACGACATAACCCCCAGCGGACCTAACCCCTTCTTTTATTTTAAAATCAATCATTTGACCCCCATTTTTATTATAAAATATAATTTATAATACCTGAATGTAAATATATATATAAATGCGTATTTAATTTTTTTTTTCAAAGTAGGTCCTACCCTAATAAGCTGCATTAGCCCTTCGAGCCATCGTGGAGTGGTCAAAAGTCAATCCATTGTTAACTTCACATCAACAGGAAGCTTATCTTACCAGGTAAAACAAACAAGAGTAACAGTTTTTGCTTAAAGTCAAGACTGAACGTATCTTAACTCTACCTTTTAATTCTCACGCCAGACACACATTTTATAGCAGATGGTAAAACAAACAGCATAAGAACCACAGTGGTCGAAAGCTAAGCCTTTATTTGGGTAAAACAACATAGGAACATGCCTATTGATATACTGTGTTGACAGACATGATCTCTTATATAGACAAACATTACCCTTAGTCGCGACTTAGCCCACGGTCAAGATTGTATATATATAGAAGTATCAATAATATTGACTTAAATTCGATCGTAATATTTTGGTAGTTTTGTCCACTAGGGGTTTTGTCCGCTGGGGGTTTAGTCCGCTGGGTTTTTTTGTCATACGCTCGCATGGTCCCCCCCCCCGACCTTTGTATTGCCATTTTAAGTTAAGTTAGAAATAAGTTAGTAACTAGTAGAAGATGCATTAGTATAGCGCTGACAGGATTAGGGTAGATATAGGTAGTTAGAAGTTGTTCGTCAAAAATGTTCATGTTACATATTTGGCGAGTCTTAAAAAAATTAATGTTACATATTTGGCGAGTCTTAAAAAAGTTAATGTTACATATTTGGCGAGTCTTAAAAAAGTTAATGTTACATATTTGGCGAGCCTACCCACAAGTATAAAAAATTAATGTAACAGTCAGCAAATCTTAGGTTGCTTATGGGTCTTCCACCAATGGAGATGATTGTGTGGTGGTCAGTAAGTGCTTTTTGTATGATTTTCCCTAGGAAGATGTTGAGCAGACTGGCAGAGAATGCAGCCTAGACGCACTCAAATCGACAACCTTGAAGAAGTCCCCTCCCTACACAGCCATTGAGTTAGACTGCACTACTCGCTTGATTGTGGAGTGCTTCAATCACTTGTACCAGTCCCGCTTCAATGTTGTAGCTACTCATAATATGATATTGTATCAAAACTCTGGTTTATATTGTGGCCGGTGTTATTGCATTCAATCTACAGCCCAGTGGCTCACATTTAGTACTAACAGACCATTCATTGAATAATTATTAAATATTGCACCCAAAGTATTTGACCGCTCATACCAATGTGTGTTTCATTTAGACCAAAATTGTTTTTTCTCACTCCATGTAAAAACGATGAATATGTGTTTAATGATTAAGATGACTATAAGTTTTATGAATAGTAAAGGGAATGAAATGAACACGAACCATGTGTGTTTATTTATGTGTGAGTGTAATCGACTGATAAACAAACAGTCGTGTGTAATAAAGAAAATTTAGTGGTTATGAAGCAGGAACTATTAAAATGAAATATTTGAAGCATGTGTGTTGCGAAAAGCGTTACACTTGTTACTTAGGGCCTACACACATACACACACACGGTTGGTGGTCATCAAATGTGCCAACATCTAAGTGCAGAAAATAAAAGATTAAAGAAGATTTAATAATGTTTATAAACGTAATAAAAAAATTGAAATCAAAATGTTGTTTATATAAAAAAAAAAAGAAAAACACCAAAAAAACTAATACACAAACCTGCTAGCCATTCTAATTGTAACAACAAAAAACTAATACACAAACCTGCTAGCCATTCTAATTGTAACAACAAAAAACTAATACACAAACCTGCTAGCCATTCTAATTGTAACAACAAAACACTAATACACAAACCTACTAGCCATTCTAATTGTAACAACAAAAAACTAATACAAAAACCTGCTAGCCATTATAATTGTAACAAAACAAAAAGAGCTCGTAACTCGGGCAAAGTTCTGGTCTAGAAACAAAATAAGGTCATAAACTATTATTGAGATTTGTCCACTGGCTTCTTGTCCAGGTGAATCGCTTTAAGCCGACGTAAAAAGGACCACATTTGACACCCGAGTAATATAAATGACTCGTTTAACATACGACAGTTGACCAGCGCAATGACCCAAGCAAAAGGCCTCTGTGGATAGTTGCTTTTTTTCGGAGGGGTACTCACATGAACATTGTATCAGCTTGAGGTTTAGTCAAAGGTGTACAGTGTACATTATTTCACTGTACAGTCAAAACTCAATTTACGAGCGCGATTCTTTCCAGAGAGGTGTTCATAATCCAAAACATCTTTATATCGAATTAGATTACAGCATAAAAACAGTGGTTACAGAGAACTAAGATTAATATTATGTATGGATTTTTTTTCCTTAACAAAACATTTCTTGGCTTTGTTCATTAGCACCATTTTATCTGTGTCATTGACAGGGTTGTTAGTATCGAAGTATCGGTATCGGCCAATACAGTATCGGCGATACTTTTTTAGGATTGGTTGCTGTATTGCCGATCCTTTTTGTAAAAAGTATTGATTTGTGTATCGCCGATACATTTTAAACGAAAAAATTTCGATACTCGATACCAATACTTTTCTATTGCCACTATTAGCTATTTGCAGAAAAACAATAGCGATTTTAATGCCTTGTTTTAAGAGTAATCTAGGCTACATACATTAAATCACTACTAGTCATCATAGCCAACAACCCCCACCAATACTAACACCACCCACCTCCCCACCAATACAACCACGGTCGGCGAGTTGAAGGAAAAAAAATTTCTTTTGAAGTTCTTGCTTTGCCGCCTATGACTATAAATGTTTTTCTTATACTCTTTCATTCATTTACTTTCTTTCTATCAACTATTTGTTCAATGTTTCAACAAACGACAGAAAAGAAAACTTTATTTCTTTTTTATCGATCTATCAGTAACTTATTTATATATTGTTTTTATTTATTAATTCATTATTTTAGTGTTTACTACCTTTCATTAAAAATAATTAATTGAATGGTATTAAATTCTAAAACTGCATGATGTAATTAAAATTGAAAACTGTGTAATAAAACAATATCATTTAATTAACACATATTATATTATTAAATTATATGTTGAGTTCAACAAACAATAAAATTATGGGTGGTTAATAACAATTAATTGAATATAAATACATGAAAATTAACAAATTAATAAAAAAAATATCTTGTAAAATGAAACTCTTTGATGCAACCGCATGGCAATTTTCAAACGTTCAAAGTAAAATTATTTTATTGATCGGTCGGCTTTCATTTTTCATTGTTTCATCTTCTGTTGTTCTTTCATGTGTCAACATTATACATTCTTTCTTTGAATTATATTTGGTTATAGTAACAGTTGTTACAGAGTGGCAGAAAAAAATCAGTAAATAACACAATTCTATAACCAGATCAGACAAGATTTTTAAAAAAAGGGAAAAAAAACCCGTACACAGAAATTGTCACGTCTACATACCATTACATCAGCGATATGACCTTGAAACAATAGGATTGGCATTTCTTAATACTAATGTATGACCTTGAATGAAACAATTAGTGAACATCTGTGTGTATTTTTTTGGGGATGGGAAGTTGGGGGCGGGTGGGGGGTAAACAAGTCTTACGTGTGGGCGAAGTGTTACAAAATATGAAAGAGAAGGAGTGAACATGGGTTGACATACGTCATTATATTGGGAACTGTACAGCTCGAGAATAACACGTGTTTAGCATTTTTGTTGATTAAAAAGAAAGTATCGGTATCGGACTATCGGTAAAAAGGCATATCGGTCGCTCCCTAGTTGTATATTTTTATCGCATTTAAAACATTGAAGTACGCACTAGTCGTTGCACTCAGTCATCTGTAAGTAGTCATGGCAGAAGAGACGATTAATATTCCTACCGATTTTTTCAAATACCTGGGACCAGCTGAAAAAAGGGGCAATTCACTGTATAAATGCTTACACTGCCCGCCCGGATTGACTAACAAGTCTTTATCGTGCTATAACCAGTCAAGACAAAATTTGAAGAAGCATATAGAGGTAAATTTTAAATAAATGAATAATATAAATAAGGTTTTAAAACCTAAAACAACTAGAACGTTAGAATTTACAAAAGCTAAGTTAGCTTAATATATTTCTCATTATTTATTACTTGTAGGTCAATAGAACTATTTGAATAACTTTAATATGTTATTTATGGATAAGTTGTGACACTGCACAAATACAGTACTTGGATTATTATTATTGTTTCACAGAGACGTCATGGAGCATTACTTACCAAGTTTGAGATGGCTTGTAATATAATTCATGAAAAATTGATACGAAAGAAGAGACACTCAACTGAAATTAATAGTGGAAGTAACAATAGCAATGACGATGACACTGGTGGTAGTTCTCATTGCAATGGTCAATGGACCAGCATTGAAACAAGCCAAGATTACATTTTGCCAGCCCGTCACTCAGCATTTATTAGATGAATGGGTTATGGATTATCTAATTAATTCAGTCTTGCCTTTCCATCATATCGACACCGCTAGTTTCAGAACGTTAATTAATAGACTTACCAGGCAACAAATGATGCCTCGCTGTCGACAAACATTGACAAAACAACTAGAACATAGATTTGAACTTCGTAGGCAGCAGCTGAAAGATAAATTGGCTTCAATTAATACTGTCTGTACAATTGCCGATTGCTGGACGTCCAGACGAATAAGTTTTATTGGTGTTACTGTGCATAGGTTAGAACCTAAGTCACTTGAGCGAAAAGGCTGCTGCTTGGCCGTGCGTAGAATAGTTGGCCGACATACCTATGATTTAATTGCCAAAACACTAGAAGCAATCAACAGAGAATATGAAATAAGTGACAAAATTTATTTCACTGTGACAGCGGATCAAATTTTTTAAAAGCATTTCGCTGTTTTGGACTGAATAAAGATGAAATGATGAACTTAAGTATAAACAATGTGGATTTAAATGAAGATCACAGTCAGGAGCAACAGGATGATGAAGATGTGGATATGGAATTTGAACAAATTGATGATTTACTGAATCCACCATGTGTTAATGATGACGAACATGAACAGATTATTTACCAGCTACCACCACATCGTAAATGTGCATGCCACTTGTTATATCTTGTTGTTACGCGTGATGCTAAAGTACTACAGGAAGTAACCAAACGGTTGTCAATGTCAACATTTGCAAAGTTAGTAGCTATCTGGAACAATCAAAATTGCTCATCTTTGGCTGCAGATGCAATCAAAGCGGCAATCGGCACGTATCTCGTTACTCCCGGTGACACTCGGTGGAATTCCACTTACGATTCTGTTGTAAAAATACATTGCTTACTATCCAATCCAGAATTAGAAGTTAAACTTGATATGTTGTTTGATGACCTTGATATCAAGAGACTGACTCCGAAGCAGAAAATATTCATAGCAGAATACATTGAAGTATTTGCTCCATTGTGTCGTGGACTGGACATTTTGCAAGGAGAAAATAAATTGGGTTTAGCTATTTGCTGCCCACACTAACCGTTATAAAAGGCCAACTACAGGAAATGATTGTGCGACATAAACACCCGCTCACGGTGTGTGAACCCCTTGCCAGAGTTGTTATTGATGGAATTAATGCGCGATTCGATTATATATTTTCTGACCCAGAGGCAAAACTGGCAGCAGTTGTCAATCCAAAATTTAAGACCGACTGGATTGACAGCTTGGATCACAAGGCTAAAGTTGTACAAACCTTAAAGCGTTCGTGCAGTGCACTGAGTGCAGTTCCAATTCAACTTACTCGGCAGGATGGTGCAGCTTCAGTACAGTCAGCAGTACGATATCCGAATCTACAGATTTTTTTTTGCTTGTTTTACTGCGCGGCGGATGGAGCAGGACGAGTTGCTTAATAGCAACAGTTCTGCTGAAGTAGACAGATATCTTTTAGATAAATCACCAGAAACGCTGTCATTAGCAGCCTACCCAAGTATTAAGAAACTATACCAGCAACTGAACACTGGACTTCCGGCTAGTGCTGCAGTTGAACGCCTGTTTTCTTTGGGTGGGCGTGTTTTTATGCCATTACGTTCAAGGCTAACCAATGATCATTTTGAAATGATGGTCTTCTTACGTGCTGCTAAGTGGTGAAGTGATTGGCCTAAAAATTGTGCTTTGACATTGTATTTTATTGTTTTAACTTTTTTGAAAATTAAAATATTTTGTTGTTCTCAAAAGTATTGGTATTGTATTGGTATCGATTTTGGCAATACATTTTTACTTGAGTATTTGAATTGGTATTGGCGATACTATTTTAATGAAGTATTGGTATCGGTATTGACGATACAATTTAAGAGTATTGTTAACAACCCTGGTCATTGATAATTTGTTCTGTGTGCGTAATATTTTCTTTTTTTTTTTTTAATGACAATCCATATTATGATTTCGAACTATTCTAGAAGTAAAGTACTAATAATATGATCGAAATAATTTCTGGACTTTAAATAAGATTTTACTGACCTTTTGTTTATTGAGCAGATTAATCGATGGAAAAAAAGAAGGAATAGCGGGGAAAATATTTAAAATATAAAAAAAAACCTGATTAGAATTACTGTAATAAAAAAGGTTTATTGTCTTACTATATGTAAGGCAGTTCATTATTATATAGGCTACAGATCCATGGCTTTTGAAAGTATCGGGAATGGTCGAAAGCCCACTGTATCTTTCCAATATAATAATATTAAATAATTAAATTTAGAATAGCTGTATAGCTAAAAATGCAAAAATAAAGTTTAGATCCAGGGTTCTTCTTCTTCCATGGTTAACAAAAGGAATCGTTTCGCTAGACCATATCTGTCTTGCACAGTCCACAATAAACGGTTTCAACAATTCAAATCTTAAAACTTTTTGTACAATTTTAGATTTCAGACTGATCGCTAAGCAGACTGAAATATCTTCAGAATACGATACGTAGATTGATACACATATTAGGCCATTAAAAAATTAATTTCTTCTAGTTTCAAATTCTTAATTCAAAATAGTTTCAAAAGCGTTATTTTATATATACCAGTACAATCTAATTTAAACTTTATATAAAAAAAAGTAAAGTTCCCTTAACCCTAACGGGCCATCGGGGCAGATGAAGTGTAGAATTCATCTGTTTCTATAACCTCGGCATATGAAGGGATTGTGTGGTTAGCACAACGCCCAGCCGCCTTTACTTCCCCAACTTAAAGTCAGGTACCCATTTAAAGCTGGGTGGACTTGTGGGACGACTTTGAAACACATTTCACCTGGTAAAATTACACATGGTTCTCACCGAGGATCGAACCCAGGACTCTCAGGTCGACAGTCGAGTATCTACACCATTCGGCCACCCGTCCCACAAACTTTATATAAAATACACCTTAATTCTGGCAGGGTGTTCAGGCACATTCCACACTCCACTCTATCCGAGTGGCAGGAAAACCCCACTGCCCTGCAATTCTGCCCGATCTACAGTACACACTCTCTGCAGGTCTGGCCAGTCTGGAAAGTCTTAAAACCCTCTTTTTCTGCCAACCCGGCAGATTTTTGCGGGCACACTCACCTCGCCACTCTGTGGCACAGCAGACATGCACCAGCGCCGCAACCAATGCTGGCGTGGTAGGCAAACTGCACCCTATCATGCTGGAAATGGCGGCGGACAAAAAAATTCAAATCTTTTTTTTTTGTATTTGAATATGATTAATGATTAGCTATAATATGATTAGCTATAATATGATAAGCTATAATATGATTAGCTATTATTTGATTAGCTATAATATGATTAGCTATAATCTGATTAGCTATAATATGATTAGCTATAATATGATTAGCTATAACATTATTAGCTATAATTTGAATTAAAAAAAAACCATTATGTTTCCATTCACTGAGCCCCTACAGTTATTTAATAATAACACTTTCATCATTCTATATTTGTTTACCCTTTTTATTGTTAAATAAATAAATGTATGACCCCCCCATCACCCGGTAAGTGACATGGGCTAGCCAACAAGCCTATACGAATATATAACGTTATCTTGTAGTAAAAAGATTTTTATTTTTCAATATTTTTTCGATTATTTCCCTTTGTTTAAATTTTCGATTTTACTTAGTACATGTATAATGACTAATCTCGCTGAGAACTGAACACTTTTAAATATATTGGCAGACGTTGTATTATTACAAATCTATTACAAAGAAGATAAACATTACTATAGCAAATTGTTGACGATGAAACAAACAAGCATACACAGTATTAAAACAACTGAGTTAATTGTTGTAATTTTAGTGAAGGGTATAAAGGGAACAGTCCATTTATACAAGTATTATTTTTATTGCCTTTTCCATTATAGTAGAACGTTGTTTATCCGAAACATTGGGACTGGACACCGTTCGGATACGCGATTGTTCGGATAACAGAAAAATGAATGCGATCCATGCAGTATGTGAAACCGGACACTATACGAATATTAGACATCTTGAAGAAAAAGCAAAATAGGTGCAACATGTCGCAATTTTACCTTTATTGTGGAAAATAATCACTAATTTTTCGCTGTACAATTGTACACCTTTGTTTTTTCGCTGTAGTTGACAAAAGAAAAACTGGTCCAGATATTTTACGCTCCAGATAATAAACGTTCGCATAAACGACGTTCAACTGTATCGAGCAATTTTGATTTGTAGCATGACCTTCGGTAAAATACCTGTAAGCATCTAATTTGATAGGAATTGTAATGGAAGGGGCCAAAATGGCAATTTGGGTCATAGAGATGGTGTAATTTGCCTTCCTAATGAACGGATACAAATTGTACAAAAACATACGTTTTCAAAACATCATTTACGTTTTCAGAACATTGTTTACGTTTTCAAAACATTGTTTACGTTTTCAGAACATTGGTTACGTTTTCAGAACATTGTTTACGTTTTCAGAACATTTTCCCTATTTTTTGTTAATTTCTATTGTCGCTACTATTGTCAAATTTACAATGCTTTTTTTTTCTCCCTTTTTTTGGACCTATGCTAGTCTTATAAAAGAAGCTTTGACATTAGAAAAAAAATATATGTGTTCCTTCCGCAGTGCGTAGTACATTAATATGCATGAACATCTTGTAAGAGGATTTACAGAGAGACGCCGGCAGCGAAAGTTGGGAAGAGGGTAGAATAATGAAGATAGATGGCTTCAGAGCATGGAACTAGGGCTGCGATGCATATGATGCAAGGAAGGTGCAAAGCACGCAGGCGGCAGCATATTTAGGGCCGGAAAAATCAAAGTATGCTATTTTTAATTAAATGAGATATCTACATATTAATAGTCTTCTGAATTTTTGCAAAATGAAGAATATTTTCAAATGTCGTTTTTCGTATACATTTTAAAATAAAAAAAAGTGATAGTCAGGTCTGTGGTATCGTTAATTTTTTTCAGTGATAGTCAGGTCTGTGGTATCGTTAATTTTTTTCAGTGATAGTTAGGTCTGTGGTATCGTTAATTTGTTTCAGTGATAGTCAGGTCTGTGGTATCGTCAATTTGTTTCAGTGATAGTCAGGTCTGTGGTATCGTTAATTTGTTTCAGTGATAGTCAGGTCTGTGGTATCGTCAATTTGTTTCAGTGATAATCAGGTCTGTGGTATTGTCAATTTGTTTCAGTTTTGAAAAAAAAAACAACAACCCAAAAACAAACCTCTAAAAGTGTGCCTAATAAATACCATACAAAAGTGTGCCTAATAAATACCATACAAAAGTGTGCCTAATAAATACCATACAAAAGTGTGCCTAATAAATACCATACAAAAGTGTGCCTAATAAATACCATACAAAAGTGTGCCTAATAAATACCATACAAAAGTGTGCCTAATAAATGCCATACAAAAGTGTGCCTAATAAATACCATACAAAAGTGTTCCTAATAAATACCATACAAAAGTGTGCCTAATAAATACCATACAAAAGTGTACCTTATAAAGAGTAAGTTATCCAGAAAGCAATATTAACATTAGAAAACAAGCAATTTAAGTCTTTTCCATTTCGGACAAAGAACAATTTAGAGCATTTTCGTGTACGCAGTGGCTACGTATGGGTTTTGATAAATAGAGAGGTAAGTAATCATGTTGAATAACTGTTACAAAAATAAATAATGATTACGCCCCTTTGATTAGCTTTTATTATTTATATTTAAAATATAAGCAAAAACGGTACATAAGAAACTCTTATATTCAGCCCTGAGAGGTCCTATCGCGAAATAAACTTTTGATGTACACTTGGCAGGCCAAGACCTACAAAATGATATATACATCATGGGTCTAGGACTTATGGTTCCTGAGATATAGGGCGCTCCTTTGTTAATATAGCTTATATAGTAAAAAACGGTACATAATATTTTTTCGGCCCTCAGAGGTCAGATCGCAAAATGGACTTTTGCTGCACACATGGCAGGCCAAGACCTACAAAATGATATATACATCATGTTTCTAGGACTTATGGTTGTTGAGATCTAGGGTGATGACGGACAGACAGACAGACAGACAAAACGGGGACAATAGAGCATTTTTTTTTTTCGAAAATGCTCTAAAAATGTGTTATTGTGTATTTGCAGCTTAACCTTTCAAACTTGGATTGACTGTCACCAAACATTAGAGAAAATATGAGCGGCTTCGGTAAATTCATCTTGAGGTCTCAAAGTAATTAAAGTTCCCCAAGCCTAAGAAGGCTATCGGGGCAGATGAAGTGTAGAATTCATCTGTTTCTGTATCTTCGGCCGATAAAGGGATTGTGTATTTAGCACATCTCCCAGCCGCATTTACTTCACCAACTTTTTACCAACTTCACAAAGACCTGGAAAAATTCCATTGGTTCTCACCGATGATCGATACGGTGACTCTCAGATCGGTTGTCGAGACCTCCACAACTCTAGGCCATCGAGGTCACAAAATAGTGTCTTTCAAAAGACCTGATTGCTCATAAAGGCTAATGACATGCAGTGGTGAGTGAATCATACAGCGGAGCGGCTCTTCATATATGCGATTGGTTCTATGCCGACGAAAACAAGGGCAGTGTAAATCCAATAGACACATTCTAGACAAGAACCGTGGGACAAATACGACCCGTTATGCTGTTTGATCTTGCCTACGCCCCGCCTTCCTACGTCTGTTTCCATCAACATTTGTTTGATACTAGTCCATACCATACTCCATCAATCTGCTCATAGTCCAGCACATGGTCCAGCACATAGTCCAACACATAGTCGAGCACAAGGTCCAGCACATGGTCCAGCAATGGTCCAGCACATGGTCCAGCACATAGTCCAGCACATAGTCCAGCACATAGTACATCACATAGTCCAGTACAAGGTCCAGCACATGGTCCAGCAATGGTCCAGCACATCGTCCAGCACATAGTCCAGCACATAGTCCAGCACACAGAGAGGAATGGACATACATATTTAAAAAAAAATCTATATACATCAACAGAAATTTGGTTAGTTTTTAAGGTACGCCATTTAATGTCTTCCTGACTCTCCTGTCTTCAGGGCATTTTAAGTTACAACGATGTCAACAATAGTAGATCTCAGTATAAAATAGCTACCAATCTACGGTGACAGTAGGCTGAAAGTCCACCCAGCTTTATGGTAGGCTTTAGTTGTGGCAGTAAAGGCGGCTGTTCGTTGTACTAGCCAAACCTTACCTCAATATGATGTGGCTACAGAAACAAATGAATTTTACACTTCACTAGCCCAGATCTACACTTCACTAGCCCAGATCTACACTTCACTAGCCCAGATCTACACTTCACTAGCCCAGATCTACACTTCACTAGCCCAGATCTACACTTCACTAGCCCCGATCTACACTTCACTAGTCCCGATCTACACTTCACTAGCCCAGATCTACACTTCACTAGCCCAGATCTACACTTCACTAGCCCAGATCTACACTTCACTAGCCCCGATCTACACTTCACTAGCCCCGATCTACACTTCACTAGTCCCGATCTACACTTCACTAGCCCAGATCTACACTTCACTAGCCCAGATCTACACTTCACTAGCCCAGATCTACACTTCACTAGTCCCGATCTACACTTCACTAGTCCCGATCTACACTTCACTAGCCCAGATCTACACTTCACTAGCCCAGATCTACACTTCACTAGCCCAGATCTACACTTCACTAGCCCCGATGTACACTTCACTAGCCCAGATCTACACTTCACTAGCCCCGATCTACACTTCACTAGCCCAGATCTACACTTCACTAGCCCCGATCTACACTTCACTAGCCCAGATCTACACTTCACTAGCCCAGATCTACACTTCACTAGCCCAGATCTACACTTCACTAGCCCAGATCTACACTTCACTAGCCCCGATCTACACTCCACTAGCCCAGATCTACACTTCACTAGCCCCGATGTACACTTCACTAGCCCCGATGTACACTTCACTAGCCCCGATGTACACTTCACTAGCCCCGATCTACACTTCACTAGCCCAGATCTACACTTCACTAGCCCAGATCTACACTTCACTAGCCCAGATCTACACTTCACTAGCCCAGATCTACACTTCACTAGCCCAGATCTACACTTCACTAGCCCAGATCTACACTTCACTAGCCCCGATGTACACTTCACTAGCCCCGATGTACACTTCACTAGCCCCGATGTACACTTCACTAGCCCAGATCTACACTTCAATAACTGAAAGTATACCTAGGCTACTAGGGTCCCAAATATTTATGGAAGTCACTGCATGGGGCCCCAGATATCTACGTACGGTCCTGCATTAAAAAAGGGTGGCTCATTAACGAGATCAAAAAGATTGAGTGAAATATAGTCTCTATTCATAAAAGTATTTTTGTCTCCAATGAAATGATTATTTTTCGTATTTAATGACAATAGTTACGATTTTGATCATGTTATTATTATATTCTCGTTCTCCACGTAAATGAATGGTGAGCCAAGTTCATTGTGATACTTGTATTTGAGCCAAGAGTTAATAACTCCTAGTCAACCGGCTGAGAAACACGTTATTGTGTCCCCTTTATCAAGGATCTTGCATGGGGATAGCTTCCTCTCAGCATCCAGCTTTTGGATTGATTTCTATTTTGGTTTTTTTTATTTTGTTGTTAAAAACAAAACAAAGCAAAAAAAAAAACAAAACAAAAAAAATATTTAGATATCTTTTGTTGAAATGTACACAATGTTTGCAAAAATTTTTTATTATTATTATTGCTTTAGTGTATAAAAATATGGGTCACGAGGGTTAGTCAGGTCACGCCTGACGTCATTTTTGTTTTTATCAGATAACACTTATGATTGTTGTTTCTCATTTGATTTCGCCCATTATAAATTATTACTTTAATACAGTGGATTCCGCTTAATTGGGACACCGATTAATTGGGACAGCCGCTTATTTGGGACAAATCTCAAAGAAACCAAACCAAGAAGCCAATAGTAAATGTATATGTTTAATTGGGACAGCCGCTTAATTGGGACAAAAAGCCTCGGTCCCGATGTGTCCCAATAAAGCGGAATCGACTGTCTTTGAAAAAAAAATAATTCAAGAGCCGTCTTTGAGGCTAGGAAAACAAAGTGACTGGGGTTCAAAATCTGCAATAGAAGAGTGCTAATATATGTTGGCAGCAGCCAAGTAATTTTTTTTTTATTTTTAATTCCGAAGTAAGAATGTGTGGGGGGGGGGCGCAGTAAATTTTGAATGATCAACATGAGCTGACTTGTTGAATAGAAACAGCTTAGCTTTTACTGTTTGGAATATATAACCTTCTGAAATGCAAACAAACTATTAGCCTATGTACAAGAAAGGACCCGCCTTTGCGTTTGGGGAGAGGAGGGGAGGGGGGAGGGGGTGGGAGGTAAAGAAAGATTCCTGCAGAGGTGTGCCAGGTGAGTACTGGCTGGATTATAGTCCAGTTAATGGCTCACATCTACTTACAAGTCTAAGTGATCGAAACATTATAAACCTGGCACTAGACATTAATTTAGGGATGTTGAGCAGGAACCGGAAATGTTGCCTATCTCAGCAGTTCGAAAACTGATACGATTCACGGCCCACGCAGACACCAGTTTTGATTTCGCAACCCACCTGCAAGGGACGACAATGAAACATTCAGGGGCGTTATTTGAGGATATCCCATCTATCTATCTATCTATCTATCTATCTATCTATCTATCTATCTATCTATCTATCTATCTATCTATCTATCTATCTATCTATCTATCTATCTATCTATCTATCTATCTATCTATCTATCTATCTATCTATCTATCTATCTATCTATCTATCTATCTATCTATCTATCTATCTATCTATCTATCTATCTATCTATCTATCTATCTATCTATCTATCTATCTATCTATCCATCTATCTATCTATCTATCTATACATGTATATAAAGAGAGTGATAGAAAGATATTCCCGTAAGATGTTCCTCTTTTACAATTTAGATGTACAAACGTTAAGAGCAATTAAGTCGTAATTTTGCACACTTAAAATTTGTAATTATTAATTATAAATTAAAAAATTGGTGGCGACTCACCTGAAACCTTCGGTGACCCAATACTGTATCGTTACCCGCATTGTGAGAACTTCTGGGCTATTTGTATCTTGTCTTTATTGTTGAGAAATTCTACAAAACAGCTTTAAGAATTACTTTAATTAATAGGTCTGGACCGTAAATCATTTTTAAGACATAATAGCAATAGATAGTTTTAGGAACTAATGTTCGATCATTGAAGTGATTACGACAACACATATTTAACCTGTGTTTGCAAATGCCCCCAATGCCCCCCCCCTTCTTGCGCCACTGACGGGCCCCTGTGCTGATAATAATATTTTCAAAAGTTGATTAGCCAGCTCATTCCGGGCCCCTAAAACTCGTCCTAAAACTCGCCGGGCCCCTGGGCATTTGCCTCCCCCCTGCTCCCCCTCTCGGCGGCACTGCACATATCAGCGACCTTACTGAGACAAATCAAAAACTCCATATGTAGACGTAATTCTTGGAGCTCTACTAGTCACTGCAAAATAAATTCTTGTGGAAGTTAACTGAAGTACCACGAGTGTTATCTTGGGGTCAGTGTGAGGTCAGTATTCGAAGTACAACTTTTATGGATAGGTTGCAATAATGCTATCTAATGGGCTATGGCGTCGCTAATGGCTATAGGGTCTTCCCGTTAAAAATGTTTGAGGTAGGCCCTACTACATTACCAATTAATCCTGACGGGGGCCCATTATAACTGCTTCTGTATGAGGGTCTTCCCGTTAAAAATGTTTGAGGTAGGCCCTACTACATTACCAATTAATCCTGACGGGGGCCCATTATAACTGCTTCTGTATGAGGGTCTTCCCGTTAAAATTGTTTGAGGTAGGCCCTACTACATTACCGATTAATCCTGACGGGGGCCCATTATAACTGCTTCTGTATGAGGGTCTACCCGCAAAATTGTTTGAGGTAGGCCCTACTACATTACCAATTAATCCTGACGGGGGCCCATTATAACTGCTTCTGTATGAGGGTCTACCCGCAAAATTGTTTGAGGTAGGCCCTACTACATTACCAATTAATCCTGAGGGGGGCCCATTATAACTGCTTCTGTATGAGGGTCTACCCGCAAAATTGTTTGAGGTAGGCCCTACTACATTACCAAATAATCCTGAGGTGGGCCCATTATAACTGCTTCTGTATGAGGGTCTTCCCGCAAAATTGTTTGAAGTAGGCCCTACTACATTACCAATTAATCCTGACGGGCGCCCTCTATAAATGCTTATGTATGAAGGTGTAAGACTTAGGGCCATTGCTCCAGACAAAGCCCATCTGATAAAAAAAGTTTATGTCGAACAGAACGTGAGGCTAATAAATACTTAAAAAAAATATGATGCCTTCGTGTAATTGTAGACTCTCTTCCCCATTCACCAGGTGCCGGTGTGAAATAGTCACAAACACTCGTTGAGAAATGTCACGTCTTTGTGACAGTCATGGCCGGTTTAGTCACATTACAGAGCCTGTGGATCCAAATCTGAAGTCCATTGGATATGAAATGACACGAATGGCCGTCAACAAGGTTAGGGTGAGAAACTCGACACCCCTTGCCTTCCGCCCCACCCCCATATTCCTGTCAGCACTGGAGCACAAAGCTTTGAAAAACACACACCCCCTCCCCACCCTCACTGGCTAATGTAATCGTGGGGCAGAAACAAATATTTGTCACTCCTAGCTGGACGGTCATGGTGAATTAATGATGAGGATCTGGCATTCACGGCCCAAGGAATCAATCAATACGGCAGTTGCCAAAATAATCTCGGAGAACTCTCGCCATGACAAATATTCCCAGCCAATCAGGAGCGTCATAATTTATCTAGTGATCTACGGTAACACGACCCGAGCTGTTAAGAGAAATGTTAAGAACACAATATGAAACAAACAGTTTTCGCCAAGTACTCAATTTTTTCATGTTTTCGTGCTTTTATATATTATTATTTTTTTTTTAACGGGAAACATACGTTAGTCCGTGGGGATTTTTCAAAGTGTATCGACCTCATTTGAAAAGGTCAGAGGTCAAAATTCTAAAATAACGATAGGTCGAAGTGCAGATGACAGAGAGCGATGGACACAACTTGTGCATTTTCCAAACTCTTATGACGCCTATTGTAGATAGTGAGAAGTTGAAATGTGTGTGTACCTATAACAATGAAGCTTAACAGGTCACTTTTGTCGACTTATGATATACGTTCAAACAGTTTTTGCTGAGAGAGGACTTAATGAAACAAGATAGTTGAAACTTGTCACTTGGACATTAAAAAAAAAACTTTCTTAATTATCACATGACCGTTGGAGCACACATTTGATAAACAATTCAACAGTACCTTAAAATATCACAATCCTCATTCAGCTGATTAGAAATAATCAAAGGATATGGCTAACCATATCACCGTTTAGAGCAATAGGCTTCTTTTTAACGAAAGACCTAACCTTTGGCCTACGTGATGTCTTGCTGACCGCCACAAAAAAACAGACTTTCTCTGACAAAACCACATTAAACAGATTCTCGCTGTCCACCACAATAATAGACTTTTGCTGACCACCACACTAAACAGACTCTTGCTGACCACCACACTAAACAGACTCTTGCTGACTACCACACTAAACAGATTCTTGCTGACCACCACAATAAACAGACTCTTGCTGACCACCACACTAAGCAGACTCTTGCTGACCACCACACTAAACAGACTCTTGCTGACCACCACACTAAACAGACTCTTGCTGACCACCACACTAAACAGATTCTTGCTGACCACCACAATAAACAGACTCTTGCTGACCACCACACTAAACAGACTCTTGCTGACCACCACAATAAACAGACTCTTGCTGACCACCACAATAAACAGTTTCTTGTTGATCGTCAAACTAAACAGATTACCATTTAACGAACAAGTGTCTTGAAGCTGTTACCTGATGTGTTGATAGTCACAAGTTTCATCCGTTTACCATCAAACAAATGACAACAATCACTGACCGCCATAAAAAGAACAACAAATGTGACATATGACCTAACAACTGAGGCGAACTGAGACACCCCCCCCCGTTTCCCCATTTCAACACCGGATATAATCAAAGAATAAGGAAGTGTATTTACATTACTTGCTTGATTATTTAGGACGTATAAATGTGTAATCTATACAAGTATAATGTGTAATGAATGGCTCACCCCTGATGATTAGCGGTTATGAGACGACCGGTGTGAATACAAAACTAATTCATTTGCATATTGTTAATATTGGATGAATCTGAACAACGCTATACTGTTTATGTTTGATTCGTCGTCGTCGTCGGCATCCGTCCGTCTCGAGAGACGATGGTGTAGCTAAGTTGAGTCTACAAAACACCGCCGGGAGTGGCTGTGCAGTCCGACTCGGGAGTGGCAATCCCTGCCGCACTTGTCACACTTGAAAATAGTTGGTAACTGTCCCCTTCCGTGTTGTATCGACATCGTGCGACGACGCTGGAGTATCCTCTCCAGTTTAGCTACAGAGCCTGAGCAGGGTAATATGGAGGGATAGCTGTTGCCCGTGCAGCAGTCCCCCCCCCCTCCCTCTCCGCGCAACTGAGGGATCCAAGGGAAAGACAGTCGATACGGCTTGGCTTCAGCTGCGCCGCAGGAGTTGCCGGCGTTGACAACATAAGGTCTGGCCGCCTTGGGGACTCCAGCTCCGGATTTCTTTTCAGGGTTTACTCCCTTAGCCTATCCTCGTAGGAGGTATGCCGCTAGGCAGCGGAGGTTTGAAAACAGAGTTTTCCTTCTCCTAGATGAGCTACCAACCGAGGTTGACGAGCCCCATCTGCCCCAAGCGGCTGGTTTATGTTTGATTAAACTGTGAAAATATATACTGTCTATATTAGATGAATCTGAACAATTCTATACTGTTTATATTAAGTGAATCTAAACAATTCTATACTTTTTATAAAAGGTGAATCTGAACAATTCTATATTATCTATATTAGATGAATCTGCCACTGAGTCCAAAAACAGTGGTCAGTTGTACTCAATCTCATTTTCAATATATTTGCCGTAAATCACTGTTCATCTTGAATATATTTGTCGTAAGTCACTGTTCATCTTGAATATATTTGTCGTAAGTCACTGTTCATCTTGAATATATTTGTCATAAGTCACTGTTCATCTTGAATATATTTGTCGTAAGTCACTGTTCATCTTGAATATATTTGTCGTAAGTCACTGTTCATCTTGAATATATTTGTCGTAAGTCACTGTTCATTTTGGATATATTTGTCGTAAGTCACTGTTCATCTTGAATATATTTGTCGTAAGTCACTGTTCATTTTGGATATATTTGTCGTAAGTCACTGTTCATCTTGAATATATTTGTCGTAAGTCACTGTTCATCTTGAAATTATGTGTATGTCTGAAGGTGTCCACTATTCTTGGTAGTACTAGTTGTAGTTTTATTTAATTTAAAAACAGAATAAAAAGTGCATATCTGTGTAGTTACTTATATAACTAGTGAATACCAACTATTAGGCAGTCAAAACCGGTAATTAGCTATAGAAAATAAACTCACTAATACCTAGATACATATAAACTTAGTAATTACCAAGATACATATAAACTTAGTAATTATCTAGATACATATAAAATTAGTAAATACCTAGATACATCTAAAAAGCAGTAGTTACCCAGATACATATAATTACCTATAAAAATAATTATAAACCAATAGTCGGCTTTAACTTCTGGCGCCCCAAATAGGCGCACCATTATAAGGAACGTGCACTGTGTTTGATGTCGGACATAGGAGCCCTATATTGTGTATACTCTGTTTGATGCCAGAATTAGGAGCCCTATATTGTGTATACTCTGTTTGATGCCAGAATTAAAAGCCCTATATTGTGTACACTCTGTTTGATGCCGGACATAGGAGCCCTATATTGTCTTTTTCTCCGGGGGCCTCAAACGACAGGTTTAAACTTTATATCTTGAAATTTCGCCCAACGGGTCCTGAACTTGTTGTTGAGGTTCTGGTTGGATCGCCGGATACAGCAAACAGCTTCTCATACAGATACAGCAAACAGCTTCTCATAAAGATACAATTCTATTATTTACTGTTTGTGGAAATATTGTTTACTAAAGAGTTAAAAAGAATAACACAGATCAAAGATATAATATTGATTGAATTACTTGCAGTAAAAAAGTGTGTTCTTTATTGTAGCGCAGAATAACTCACCCATAACATATGTGATACCTGTTTTTTTCAATAATAACGCTTGATCATGTTAGTTCTATAATAAAACAGATAAAAATGTATGCTCAATTCTTCATGTCATCAGATACGATATGACTACCACATCAATTTTATCGTCTGATAAATCTGTACATTGAAACACATTTTCAAGACATGAAAATCTACCTCTTGACAGATATCCTACAGTTATCCCCCGTGGATAAAGAAATGGTGGAGACAAATTAAAAAAATAAAACAAACTGTTAAATTGATGCTGTATCATTGATACTGTGCTGTTGATGCGTTATCGATGCGGTGTCATTGATACTGTGGCATTGATAATGTGCTTTTGATGCTGTGTCATTGATACTGTGCTGTTGATGCTGTGTTATCGATGCTGTGTCATTGATACTGTGCTGTTGATGCTGTTTTATTGATGGCGTGTTGATGATGCTGTGTTGTTGATGATGTGTTACTGATGGTATGATGTTGATGCTGTGTTGTTTGTTCTTTGGAAAAATCACATGTCTGATGCGATAATCTTATACAAAGCTACGAATCACTCATTGGATCTTTACTTATGATATGGTCTTCAGAACAATCGTGAGGGTTTCAATAACACGTTCATAAGCGTGTCTCATTGGGTGGCCGGACCACGGAACAGTTCGAACCTAAAGATTTCGACCCTGTCAACTGATTAAAAATATTTGAATAGTTATTTCTATGTGTTTTTATTGCTTACAATATGTATATTAGACTTTGTTTTGTCTTAGCAATGGACAAAAATTGTGTGAACACGTGACGTAATTTTTCCATTCAACAAATCTGTTTGCCCCCCCCCCCCCCCCGCTTAAAACTAAGCTATGATAAAATTACACTTTATCAATATCACACTTTATGTCAATTCTAGCAAAACGCAAGAATGGTAAGTGTTGCCATACAGATAAATATAAGATTTAACATACAGATAAGTCAGCAGGTAAACGTAATACTGAACACACCCACCTTGGATATATTACTCCCTTATGTCATTTGTGGGAGTATCTAGAGTAGACACAAACCATTGGTCAGTGAAACTCATGTGTAAGCATGAGGCGTGTATGTGAGTTATAAGGTCTGTCTTTATAAACTTTTGTGTAAGCATGAGGCGTGTATGTGAGTTATAAGGTCTGTCTTTATAAACTTTTGTGTAAGCATGAGGCGTGTATGTGAGTTATAAGGTCTGTTTTTATAAACTTTTGTGTAAGCATGAGGCGTGCATGTGAGTTATAAGGTCTGTCTTTATAAACTTTTGTGTAAGCATGAGGCGTGTATGTGAGTTATAAGGTCTGTCTTTATAAACTCATGTGTAAGCATGAGGCGTGTATGTGAGTTATAAGGTCTGTCTTTATAAACTCATGTGTAAGCATGAGGCGTGTATGTGAGTTATAAGGTCTGTCTTTATAAACTCATGTGTAAGCATGAGGCGTGTATGTGAGTTATAAGGTCTGTCTTTATAAACTTTTGTGTAAGCATGAGGCGTGTATGTGAGTTATAAGGTCTGTCTTTATAAACTCATGTGTAAGCATGAGGCGTGTATGTGAGTTATAAGGTCTGTCTTTATAAACTTTTGAAAGTGTTTAGAGCATAACTACAACCCTATCAGAAAGACATATTTAAAAAAAAAATAAAAGACATATTTTAGAAAAAGAAAAAAAACTAATACAAATATATTAAACAATTAAAACACATATTTTGAACAATGTTAATGAAAATATTTAAAACGAATAAATAATAATTCAAATAATATTTTAATTGGCTGATAGGGTCGAACTGTCCGTGGTCGAGCTGTCCGCGGTCGAAAAGTCGTGGTCAGTATATACGTAGTCAGGTGTGTGGTAAATAGAGACTGGTCAGTGGTCAGTATATATGTAGTCAGGTGTGTGGTAAATAGAGACTGGTCAGTGGTCAGTATATATGTAGTCAGGTGTGTGGTAAATAGAGACTGGTCAGTGGTCAGTATATATGTAGTCAGGTGTGTGGTAAATAGAGACTGGTCAGTGGTCAGTATATATGTAGTCAGGTGTGTGGTAAATAGAGACTGTACCTCTTAACTCTTTTAGTAGCAGTTTCACCCCCTCCCTCCCCGACATTAATATCATAGTCAGTTCAGAGGATCATCTTACTACCTGCTTTGACATTTTAACTCTAGAGCTGTTCGATTAATATTTTCGAAATTAAAATTTACGCATAATTGAAAATATTAAGCGAAATAAACGCAAGTATGTTTAGTCCACATAAATTGATGTACGTGTTATTTGTATTCCAACCACATTGTCAATATATTCCAGCATGAGCATATGTGTAAATTAATTTATTAATTCAGACCAGTTTAGTTTCGTGTCATTTCAATTAATTCATTTCCCGTCATAAAATTTTAGTATGGCTAGTAAATAGTTGTTCTCTTATTTTGAGCGAGTTTTTTTCTTATTTTCACCCCTTCCCACAATCCGGTCACATTTCCGACACACCCCACAAACCCTGTCCCCAGAAAGCTCATGTTTCTTAAGCCTACCCTACGACCATACCCCCCTCTTTCCCATTTAAATGGACACGAAATTCTATCCCATAAGTCGCTTCAAACCTAGGATGCCTGTCAATCAAATTTGGCAACCATTAGCAGATATTAAATAATTGTATCATTCAGGGCTAAAAGAGAGATTTCAACAATGAAAAAAAAATTGATTGTAAAAGTGTCAGTTCCTGCTTTTGCGTATTGGTGCCCTCCTAGATGTAATAGAAATAATATTGTATAGGGCACCTATGGCCGAATGTGTCCAAGGCGGTCACCTAGTTAGACTATCCATAAAAACAGTTCTGGTGGTGACCTACACAGTTTACTTTATATGGACCCACCTGTCCCTGGGCAAGCTCAGTGTACCCCCTGATGATATATCACAATATAGATCGGATCTGGCAGAAACCAAAAATAACCTAGCCTACAGATCAAGCCTAAGGGGATACAACTCTATGTAAAGATTTTGCAGGGTACAGCTAGTATCTAATAATATAAAAGCTATTAGGGGTCTGCGTTAAATCAAATGTAAAGAATTAATACAACAGTATTCCAGTTAAAATACAATCATGAAAAGCTCGGATCTGCCCGAAACCAAAAAATAACCTAACCTACCGATCAAGCCTACGGGGAAATATCTCTATGCAAAGGTTTTGCAGGGCAAAAAAGCTAAAATATAAATAATAGCGGTCTGGGTTCTGTATTAAATCGAAAGCGGAAAACAATAATTCAAAATGGCGTCATGCCCGCGTCTCGATTCGATAAATGTTTTTTTTTTATATCTACATTTTTGAATAGTTTCTGCGGTTTTTAAACATGAAACCCAAAGGCCGAAATGTAAAATAATTCCATTTAAATATTTGTTTGTTTGTATTTCTACAACTCTTTACATCCTCAGATTGTAATAAAATCATGGAAAAATCGGATTATGTCCAAAACCAAAAATAACCTAGCCTACTGATCAAACCTAAGGGATATAACTCTATGCAAAGGTTTTGCAGGGTGCAGCTAGTCCTTTATTGATTACATTTTACATACATTAAGCTAATATTACTGGCAAAGTTTATACTTAACGAAATGCAGAAACTAAATTCAGCAGCACGGTGGAGCAAACCAGCTACACGTTACAGAAACAGTACAAACAGGATCTATCAGTCAATCAAAGGTCAACAGATTAACCCCATGCGCTGCAAAGTCAATCGCTAAAATATTCTTTTTTAAGCCTGACCATGTGACCTGAAGGCAGCCTGGAACCCAATTTAATCAAATCCTGGACAACAGACGACAAAAAAAAAAAGAACCGTTGCCTTGATATAACAATACAACAACCCCACCCCCTAGACCCTCCCCCCTATCTCGATTCCCCTCCCCATGTACCGCCCCCCTTCTCTCTCCCAACTCAGCGGCACAGCTGTCGGCTTCATATCTAAACTCAGTTGTATTTAATAAAACAGGTAGCTAAATTGCCCCTGGGTCCTAGAGTACACGCTCACACGGCGGTCACGCCACGTACAGCCCCACTCCCCACCACCTTCGTATTTCCACACTCACCCCCTCCCCTCCCTCTCTCCCTCCCCGACTTGCACACACGCACACTCACGCACACACGCAGACACACACAGAGTTATGGCCACTCGAAAACCACTAGCTCTGGGCCCCTGGTATTGATTTAATAATTACAACCCCCTGTACAAAGGTGGCTGACAGCAGACGTTATCAGGTGATTTTTTCCCCCTCTCTACCGCTAGCCTTCCATCGCGTTACCTAATGTTGGAAGAATGGTCAGACTAGCAAACAACATAAAAAGCCAGTTTTTTTTTTGTTTCCTTTGGAAAAACATGTTCTACCCAGTAATTTGTAAACCGTTAAAAAATGTAGGAGCTAAATGTAGTAGGTAAATGTAATAGGTAAATGTAGTAGGTAAATGTAGTAGGTAAACTTTGAACTATAACATGGACAACTGTTGAATAAAAATAATAATTCTAAAAAAAAACAACAACTGGTGGGACGGTTGATATGGTTACCAAATCATCAACAAACCAAGCAATCGAACTGCCGTTATTTCCACGGCGCAGGCAGCCCTTCAGATAACGCATTGACGCATGCGCAAGATAACAGTCTGGCGTGTGGCCAGATTACATCTGGATGAAGACTAAGACAAGCCAAAAATAAAAAAAATCCAGAAAGACCAAAAAAAAAAGTTTTATGGTCTTTAAGCTAACACAGTCTGCCGATATTCAGCTAGCGTTCTTGTAATAACTCGTGCCTGCTATTTATGCCATTTATACTGAGAATAATTGAGCGTCCCTTGTAACTTTAGATTCTCCTATTTTTCCCTTCTTTTTCTTCTTTCTTCTATTTTCTTCTATAGTCAGGACTGACGGATGCAATGCTTAGCGGGAGGGGAGACGGTTGGGTCCAGACTGGACAAAGAAGACCACCCCTACTGTTTCAACAGAAATCACTTCATTTGGACGTTCGTTGCGAGCGGTTATTTATAGATTGTAAGAAGTTGTCTGAATGTAAATAATTAACAGTCGAAGCCTGAGATGGAGGTGATTTTTTTAAAAACAATAATCTACTTGTTGTGACCAACACAAGGGGAAGATAATCCATTGAATGATGTGTAGTAGTAAAGAAAATGAATACATTGAACAATAAATATAAAGATAGATTAAATAAAACTTTGAAGGGTTTTAAATGACATGGACTAAATAGAAAAAGTAAATATTTAGGTTTTTAAATATTTGTAGGAAATATAAGAATTAAAAGAGCGTGAGCGCCAATATGGATTATCTGATTAATTTATTGATCTAGCTGATTGTCAGTCAATGTAGTATAAAAAAAGGCTTTTATTTAACTCGGAAGTTAACTAGTTTTAGTTGTGTTTATTTAAAGAGGTCAAGTGTAGAATGAGTAACTGGTGTCATACGTATTGCACACATCTGTAAACGTGCACAATTCTGATGTTTTTGTTGTTTTTTAGTTAACATACCTATGTACACCTATTTTGAACTACTGTTTATTGTCGTAGTGATAAGTACGTTAACATAGCTATGTACACGTATTGTGAACTACTGTTTATTGTCGTTGTGATAAGTACGTTAACATAGCTATGCACATGTATTGTGAACTGCTGTTTATTGTCGTAGTGATAAGTACGTTAACATAGCTATGTACACGTATTGTGAACTGCTGTTTATTGTCGTAGTGTGAAGTACCTACACTAATAAATATGTACAAATGAGTTTAATCTGAACAGCATGTAAGAAAATAGACGTAAAATTTTAAAGGGTCAAATTGTATTTACATAGTGACGTACTAGGTCTATTGGCGACCCATTTCAAAAATGTATTAAAATTCATCAGATGTAGCTCGTAATTACTGGCAAAAACCGCCGCCCGGTCATCCCTATCCCCACAACCCATTCGCGAAACTCTGTTTACAATACAAAAAAATAGCACTCGCCCAAAGCCGCGTTACGACACTCGCCCTAAGCCGCGTTACGACACTCGCCAAAATCCCCGTTACAACACTCGCCCTAGGCCCTGTTACAACACTCGCCCTTAGCCCCGTTAAAACACTCGTCCAAATCCCCGTTTCGACACTGGCCCTAAGCCCTGCGTACTGGTAAGGCCGCCTCTGTACATCGTTATAAGTTTCATACAATACTTGATAGAAATGATACGATACAAAGATGTGCTACTTTTATTATAAATGATTTAAGGTGAGCAATCGTCGCCCCGTAGACGATGTTTTGCTCTAGTGTACCATACTGCGGCCCAGGTAAATATACTTTAAAGTTTCATCAACCACCTTCATACAGATATTTGAAATATCGGACTGCTGATAGTCGAGACACGGATTCGGCTTAAGTTTTTATTGTATCTGTGCACAAAGATAATTTTGATTAAACAGTAACAATAAGTGGATAATAGCCTAAATCCATACTCACACTATGGCCCGAGTGTCTAGACTTAACATTCTAGGGCAAGGCTGGGCACACTTTGTGAGTTAATGTAAATTAAAGGTAGTGCTCTGGCTTACCCTGAAACGAGTGGTGGGCCCTATTAAAGTCAGACGGGCCAGATTTGTACTATACATGTGAACACAAGATTCTAGAGTGTACAACACATGATAACCAGAGTATCTAGACACAAGATTCTAGAGTGTACAACACATGATAACCAGAGTATCTAGACACAAGATTCTAGAGTGTACAACACATGATAACCAGAGTATCTAGACACAAGATTCTAGAGTGTACAACACATGATAACCAGCGTGTGTAATGCTAGCCAGGTCAGTTACACAGCACAGTCAATATCGGAAGTCGGCCATATTTGTATTATATTCTAAATGTCCAGTCTCTGGATGCTATCTGCATCTCTGGCGACCATTGATTGCAATAAAGTGTCAGATTCCTTGACTTGATGGGTGAAGGAGGGACTGAGGCGCTGTTCTCACCAGATAGGTATGTTTTACTGACAGATTTACATTCCAGTCCTAAGGCCATTAGCAATATGATACTTGATTGCTAATATTGTGTTATTTTGTGATTACACTGTCATTATAAATAGTTTTTACTGTTTGGTAACATTGTGGTTTTATCGTTATTACATTGTAGTTATACTCTTTTGATATTACGCTTGAACCCCATCGACTATTTCCCGACGTTCATATTAAGTAGCATAAATTCTTTTTACATATTCATCATTGGCATTATCCTTGCATACAGAAAACCTGCGACAAACTTGTGACGTTTTGCGCGAATATAAAGTGTTAGTTTACACAGGCACCAACGTATCGTATTATATAAGTGATACAAATGTTTATTTGTATGTGTTTAGATGTAGGCATACACACAAACGCACACACACATATATATCTAACTTATAATACAGCTAAGCTTGTCCGGGACGTGGCGGCTGGCGGTGTGTGGGGAATCCTTTTTATAAATAAACGACCTCCAGAAATAAATAAAACAATAGTATTTGATAAAGTAATCACGTGACCAGCGAGGTCACGAAAACATAATTCAAAATGGCGTCTTCGATTCGATATTTCTTTTTTAAAAATCTACAGTTTTAAATAGTTTCTGTGGTTTTTTATTATGAAATGTGAAAGTCCTAAATATTAATAATATATAATATCATTCCAATTATTTTAGTTTTTATTACAACAGATAGCATTTTAATCAGACTAGGTCACTTGCGAGCGCGTTCGTAAATAACCTATGACGTCCCGATGGTAAAATTTTTTTTTTTGCAGCAGAATGGGAGCGCCGTCGCTCTAAATAAATAAAAAAATTCTCTATGACGTCATTTCCCGATGAGCGCTGTATCGTGCCTTCGCGCTGCAAAAGGATATAGTAAAGTGGTTATTTTTTTAATGCTTTGTTTTGATTATAACTTTAAATAGAATTCAGGGCAAAACGCTATGAATGAAAATTCTATGTGACGTCAAATAAAAAAAATAATAATTCTGCACTTGATTTCACGTAAATCGGCTGCGTATTTGATAATCATGCTCAGTTATTATAGTTTGTTAACATTGTGTACTGGAGGTTTTTGTTCCCTCGATGGATTACTTTTTGATGATGGTTTGTTGGTTATAGCAGCACATCTTTTGACGTATGAAATGTAGGTCATTTCTGCACATTAGGAAGGTGGCATAAATTAGCACCTAATTAAATTAATTAAATTGATTAGGAAGGGATTTAACATTACACCTAGATTTCTCGGGCAACGCCGGGCTTAATATCTACTTTATCTATATATCAGTGACTGGAAAATAGCAACACGTTTTAATCAATTTAGTTTCACTTCGATATTTTCCAATATTACTCCGATTTCGTTTCTATTTCCAATTCAAATACACAGAAACTCTCTGCAAAGGAGGCCCTCAGTTGTTGTAGTTTGTAATAAACAAGACACAAGGAAGGGCGATTGATGGACCAGTTGGGGCCATGGGCTAAATTGTTGAAACATTTAGGGTGGTCAGATGGCGCCCCAATAGTATTAACACCAAATGTACTTCATCAAATAAATGACACACTTGCTTTTAGACTCCAAAATAACACCTTAGATTACATTAAATCAAAATAATAGATTGTTTCAAAGTTATGACAATAGTATTAACACCAAATGTACTTCTTCAAATAAATGACACACTTGCTTTTAAACTCCAAAAGAACACATTAGATTACATCAAATCAAAATAATATATTGTTTCAAAGTCAATTCTATGTGAAACCTTTGAAACACTTTATAATTAGGAAAATAGAACCCAACAAAAACAGAAATTACATTTTTTTTATTATTATTTTTTAAAAATTTTAAATTACGAATCTGATACTGGCGTCAATATGTATAATTGGGGGACGACTAAATACATGTTTGTAGCCCTGTAGCTGGACGACGGTGATGACTATAAGGTACTAAGGTCGATATGTTGGTACAGATACATTCTTTTGTTACAGCAGGGCTGGCAACGTTTTTCCTGGAAAAGTATCTAGATACAGATTTAAAATTAGTCTTGGCCTATATAAAAATCTGAAAATAATCTCCGTTTAATCTCATTCAGTAAATGGAAGAAACACAAGTCACGATAATACGAGTTTTTAAAACTAACCGTTAATATATATATATATTCACATTTAGCACACAATTTGAATCTTATCATGTTTAATTAAGTAACGTTAATAATTTATTTTTGTTGAAAGTACATTAATTCAAGTCTGTTATAATGGACCTTACCTAATAAGGTGCGAATCCGAGAAAACCCCAAGTTCTTATACATTGATGTTGTTGAGTGTTCGATGTATTCAACTGACATTGATGTTGTTGTGTGTTCGATGTATTCAACTCATACATCGATGATGTTGTGTGTTCGATGTATTCAACTCATACATCGATGATGTTGTGTGTTCGATGTATTCAACTCATACATTGATGTTGTTGTGCGTTCGATGTATTCAACTCATAAATTGAAGTTGTTGTGTGTTCGATGTATTCAACTCATAAATTAAAGTTGTTGTGTGTTCGATGTATTCAACTCATAAATTATGTATACAACTGATACATTGATGTTGTTGTGCGTTCGATGTATTCAACTCATAAATTATGTATTCAACTCATAAATTAATGTTGTTGTGTGTTCGATGTATTCAACTCATAAATTATGTATTCAACTCATAAATTGATGTTGTGTGTTCGATGTATTCAACTCATAAATTATGTATTCAACTCATAAATTGATGTTGTTGTGTGTTCGATGTATTCAACTCATAAATTATGTATTCAACTCATAAATTGATGTTGTTGTGCGTTCGATGTATGCAACAACTATGTGCATATTGTGAGCGTAGTGATTTATGTGCACATAGTGGAAGGAAATTTTCTGGTCATTCGTTAATATTTTTATGATCGCACATGTTATAAAATATTGGTTTATTTACCTAAATAAATGACATATTGGTTTATTTACCTAAATGAACGACATATTGGTTTATTTACCTAAATAAATGGCATATTGGTTTATTCACCTAAATAAATGACATATTGGTTTATTTACCTAAATGAATGACATATTGGTTTATTTACCTAAATAAATGACATATTGGTTTATTTACCTAAATAAATGACATATAAGTATATTTACCTAAATAAATTGATATTCTTTCCATAAAGAAGTTTAAATTAATACAAATTAATGAAAGTAATTAATTGATTGTATAATTATTTATTGAATCATGCATTGTAATTTACTAACAATATGTATACAAAATGTCAAGAAATGCTTTCCTTAAAAAGTGCCTAAAATTGGTTACAAAATTTTCCCATATAATCGGAAGTTTCAATTGGAGAAAACGGTTAGAAAAAATATTTAGACTTTATGATGCCATTTAAAATAAATATATATATATATATATATATATATATATATATATATATATATATATATATATTTGGCTTCATTTATTTGTAGATATAGGTATAATATATCTAAATTGTTAGCCTTCATAAGAGCCGAATTCGAGAGATGGTCGTAAATTACAAAATTTACAAACATAACAAAAAACCACTCATATATCAAAGTAGATTTCACCATAAGTAATAATAGAAATTGATGATTGATTCCAGAAAGCTAAAATGTTTTTACTCTTCGGCATATTAATGATTTAAAAAAAAAATTTAAACTTAATATAAAGTTATTACATTTCTTCATTTTGTGAGGCGTCTTTCTGGTTTGAATATATTTTTCTTTCTGTGTGGCGTATACAGTTAAAGACTTCTCCCATCTTTTTGAGAATTTCGCGGAGATCAGACATAGCATTGAATTTAAAGTGAAAAATTTCTCAATCTTTTCATCATTCATCGCTACAGTTACAACACTTTACTAAAATACAATACACCCTCACAGACATGTGTTGAATATACAAGTGTAGTAAACTGAACGAGGCACAGAACATGAGAGAAAAACATTCAGTTGAAAAAAGAAATCTTATAAAGCCCAGCAGAAAAAAGCAATAAAAATAACTACTTGTACTGCGAAACAACCTCGTCCAACGCGCTCACTGCATAGAATTAGTTCGCTCATATAAAGTTTTACAAAGACAAAGAAATGTTATGGTTTGGTTTGTTAATACGTCATTTTATTCTATAGAACTGCACATCTATAGTCCTATATAATATTGTAATAGTAAATAATAGTGTAATATTATATAATGGTGTAATAGTATATAATGGTGTAGTAGTATATAATGGTGTAAAAGTACTTAATAGTATAATAGTATATAAAGTGATATAATATATAATAATGTAATAGTATATAATGGTGTAATATAAAATGGTGTAATAGTATATAATGGTGTAATATAATATAATAATGTAATAGTATATAATGGTGTAATAGTATAAAATGGTGTAATAGTATATAATGGTGTAATAGTATATAATGGTGTAATAGTATATAATGGCGTAATAGTATATAATGGTGTAGTAGTATATAATGGTGTAATAGTACTTAATAGTATAATAGTATATAAAGTGATATAATATATAATAATGTAATAGTATATAATGGTGTAATATAAAATGGTGTAATAGTATATAATGGTGTAATATTATATAATAATGTAATAGTATATAATGGTGTAATAGTATAAAATGGTGTAATAGCATATAATGGTGTAATAGTATATAATGGTGTAATAGTATATAATGGTGTAATAGTATATAATGGTGTAATAGTATATAATGGTGTAATAGTATATAATGGTGAAACAGTATATAATGTTATAATCATCATATATAATAATACTCATTTCCAGTGTGCGTTAAATCGAAAGTAAAGAATTAATATAACAGTATCCCAGTTTAAAATACAACCATGAAAAAAATCGGATCTGCCCGAAACTAAAAAAATAACCCAGCATACCGATCAAGCCTAAGGGGATATAACTCTATGCAAAGGTTTTGCAGGGTGCAGCTAGTAGTTCATAATGGTGTAATAATATATAACGACGTAATATTTTTCAAACGTTTACGCTTATCGAGAATAGTTACCCACCATGAAAACACGTTCGTTGCCGCAACTCACCAATAAACAAATACTACGATACATGATAGTGAATGAAGTCTTCCTTATATTTTGTTATGTACAGACTTTCCTTCTTGTGTACGTCATAGGGTAGGGCTGGTCACCATAAGGTCAATTAGAGCCAGGCCCTAGCTCACCTGCCACCCTGATGCAAACAGAAAATTTCACATTTTCAAGTTTAAATCTTCTTGACAGATTAAAAAACATCAACATTGAACTGTTAATTTCACAACTCTGAATAACAATAAGGAATTTTTGTTAACTTAAGGAAGTATTTTTTTTTTCTCGAATAATATTTCAAAGGTAAGCTATCGTCGCCCCGTAGATGATGTTTTGCTCTAGTGTACCATAGTGCGACCCAGGTAAATATACTTTTTTTAAGTTTCATCAACCACCTTCATACAGATATTTGAAATCTCGGACTGCTGATAGTCGAGACACGGCTTTGGCTTACGTTTTTATTGTATCTGTACACATAGTTAAGTTTGAGTAAACAGTAACAATAAGTGGATAATAGCGTACATCTGTACTCACACTATGGCCGGAGTGTCTAGACATTACATTCTAGGGCAAGGGTGGGCACACTTTATGAGTTAATGTAAATTAAAGGTAGTGCTCTGGCTTACCCTGAAACGAGTGGTGGGCCCTATTAAAGTCAGACGGGCCAGATTTGGCCCACAGGCCATTGTTTACACATGGCCGTTCTAGAGTGTACTATACATGTGAACTAGATTATCTAGACACTAGATTCTAGAGTGTACTACACATGGGAACCAGAATATATAGACACTAGATTCTAGAGTGTACTACACATGTGAACCAGAATATATAGACACTAGATTCTAGAGTGTACTACACATGTGAACCAGAATATCTAGACACTAGTTTCTAGAGTGTACTACACATGTGAACCAGAATATCTAGACACTAGATTCTAGAGTGTACTACACATGTGAACCAGATTATCTAGACACTAGTCTCTAGAGTGTACTACAAATGATAGCCAGAGTGTGTAATGCTAGCCAGGTCAGTTACATAGCTCAGTCAATATCGGAAGTCGGCCATATTTGTATTATATTCTAAATGTCCAGTCTGTGGATGCTATCTGCATCTCTGGCGCCCATTGATTGCAATAAAGTTTCAGATTTCTTGACTTGTGGGTCTGGAAGGGGTGATGTACATGTAGATACGTCTGTCTGTTGTTACATGTTTTATTGACACATGTACGTTCCATTATTAAGGTCATTAGGCAATATGACACCACACTGTCAGGATTGTGTTATAGCGTTATTATATTTGGGTTACATTGTGATTATATTGAGCCTATATATTTGTGGTTTGCAGTCTTCGGGAATATTTTATGACCTTCATGCCTGGATTTATTGTTTCCAGTTTTTGTTTATTATTTGCATTATTTCTTCATATACACAGCGTATATTATATGTCATGTTATGCACACATGACATATGCGACTTTCACACTTACATACTGTAAATGACGTTTTGGTGTAGCACGACCATCGCTGCGACTATGTAAATGACGTTATTGTATGAACTGGTTAATAATGAGAACTCAATTCATGTCCATGGTTCATGTGATTTATTGTCGACACAATAACATATAAACAGAATAAATCCAATGAATAATACTTGTTAACAATGAACTTAACTGATCAACTAAAACTTCTGATATGTACTTGAATACTCTCTTAATACTCAACTGAACTTCTGAACTCAAATAACTTCACTGACTCAATAGACTCAACTCTCTCTTTCTCAACTAAACATCGTCTTTATATAATTTCCTTCCATCCATCTCGAACATTCCACATCGCTCTGTCTCTCACTCATTTAGTCAATACAATTTACAAATAAACAACATATTTATTTTCTATAAATATCTAGAATAATAAACAACATATTTATTTTCTATAAACATCTCGAATCTTGACCCCGTGACCACATGTTGACCTGGTTGGCCAAGCTCCAAAGATACACACACACCTGTGTGCGTAGTACTCATAACTATACCATGACAAATACTAACATTTTACTGGCATGACTTGTTTCGTTGCTGTTTCTTATAAATAGTCAAATAAATAATTACGCTCTTTTAAGTTCCAAAGTCCTCAAAGGGGCAAATGAAATGTAGAATTCACCTTTTTTAGTTGTCACAAGGTATATGTAGGGGTTGTGTGTCTAGATTTACCTTTAGTTGTCACAAGGTATATGTAGGGGTTGTGTGGCTAGATTTACCTTTAGTTGTCACAAGGTATATGTAGGGGTTGTGTGGCTAGATTTACCTTTAGTTGTCACAAGGTATATGTAGGGGTTGTGTGGCTAGATTTACCTTTAGTTGTCACAAGGTATATGTAGGGGTTGTGTGGCTAGATTTACCTTTAGTTGTCACAAGGTATATGTAGGGGTTGTGTGGCTAGATTTACCTTTAGTTGTCACAAGGTATATGTAGGGATTGTGTGGCTAGATTTACCTTTAGTTGTCACAAGGTATATGTAGGGGTTGTGTGGCTAGATTTACCTTTAGTTGTTACAAGGTATATGTAGGGGTTGTGCGGCTAGATTTACCTATAGTTGTCACAAGGTATATGTAGGGGTTGTGTGGCTAGATTTACCTTTAGTTATCACATGGTATATGTAGGGGTTGTGTGTCTAGATTTACCTTTAGTTGTCACAAGGTATATGTAGGGGTTGTGTGGCTAGATTTACCTTTAGTTGTCACAAGGTATATGTAGGGGTTGTGTGGCTAGATTTACCTTTAGTTGTCACAAGGTATATGTAGGGGTTGTGTGGCTAGATTTACCTTTAGTTGTCACAAGGTATATGTAGGGGTTGTGTGGCTAGATTTACCATTACATTCATAACTTTCGATCTAGTGGACCATTACATTCATAACTTTTGATCTAGTGGACCATTACATTCATAACTTTCGATCTAGTGGACCATTACATTCATAACTTTTGATATAGTGGACCATTACATTCATAACTTTTGATCTAGTGGACCATTACATTCATAACTTTCGATCTAGTGGACCATTACATTCATAACTTTTGATCTAGTGGACCATTACATTCATAACTTTCGATCTAGTGGACCATTACATTCATAGCTTTCGATCTAGTGGACCACTACATTCATAACTTTTGATCTAGTGGACCATTACATTCATAACTTTTGATCTAGTGGACCATTACATTCATAACTTTTGATCAAGTGGACCATTACATTCATAACTTTTGATCTAGCGGACCATTACATTCATAACTTTCGATCTAGTGGACCATTACATTCATAACTTTTGATCTAGTGGACCATTACATTCATAACTTTTGATCTAGTGGACCATTACATTCATAACTTTTGATCTAGTGGACCATTACATTCATAACTTTTGATCTAGTGGACCATTACATTCATAGCTTTCGATCTAGTGGACCACTACATTCATAACTTTTGATCTAGTGGACCATTACATTCATAACTTTTGATCTAGTGGACCATTACATTCATAACTTTCGATCTTGCGGACCATTAAATTCGAGAATTTACAAATTCGAACTAATTAATTCACAGGTTTGTTTCCCGACTAATACATTTTTCACTTTTAGTTCCGTTTCATAATACTTTGATTTGTGTTTTTAAATGTACGAAGGTATTTCTAATAATAAAATAATCACCTTCAATGATCTAACAAATTTTTTTTTCTCTTAATCACTTTTGGTATATATTTTTCCAAGAACCAACAAGGTTATCCCGCTGACCACCAGTTGTCAATATCTGGTCTACACACATTCACAAAGTTAAGTTGGACCAGTTAAACATTGTTTAAAAATATTTTATATTAAGTAAGAGACAATAAGCCATGACAACTACAGTGTTTGGTTCGTCCTTATATTGCAAGCTTTGAAACATCACAAGTGCTTGTAGTGGCGCACATTGTGTTAGTGGCGCTCGGGGGAGGAATCGAGAAAATGTCACTATAGTCATGAATCCAAAAAGAAATAAATTAAGAAAGTTGACAGCAAAGGGAGTGCCTATGGTTTTCCTATTGTGAGTGATCGATCAAAAAATGATGAAGTTGATCATACTTTTACACGAGTCGTATTGTTTCAGTAAAATTGACAGCAAGGGTTAGATTGCTATGATTAAAACATGAGTTTTGATAAAGAATAATAAACATTGCTACAAATTAAAAAAAAATATTAATTATTATTTAAAACAAGAAATAAATAATACGAAGTTCAGGTTGAAAATTAAATTTTGGTTTGGTCTGTACTGCTGACTTTGCAAAGGGACGAAAAACTGTCAAGTAGAGCAAAAAAAAAAATCTGGTATACTATGACAGCTTTTAAACTTGGTCTCTATAAATGAGCTATTTGTGGATCAGTTCAAGATTTTCTCGTATTCCTTCCCTCTTAGTCTGTCTGGACTTGATGCCCTGGAGGCTATCCAAACCAAAGACATTGTCCATTGACCTAAACAGTGACACTCTTCATTGCTCCAACCATTGACTCTCTCCCTTGACATTGTGTTAGGAATTCCCTATTCAATGTTTAGGTAATGGTAGAAGCATTAAAAAAAAATGTTAATTGACCAAAACTTTTTGGGGCCCAGGCAAATGTAAGTTAGGGGCTCTAAATACAAACTACTTCATGGCGGCTACTTGAAAACATTTAACGCCTGAACATCTTTAGAAACTAGGGGCCTACTCTTACTGCTAAATTATTTTGTCAGGGGACCCTGGCTAGAGCTCAGATTGACATGCCCAAAGCTGGCAAAAAAAAGTCCCAATAGAAGCCCATTATCAGCCAGGGTCCAAGGAAGAATAATCTAAGACAACAACATATCAGTGTGTGTATGTGTGTGTGTGTGTGTGTGTGAGTGTGTTACTAGAACTAGGACAAGGAATAATGAAATGATCTTTAATTATTTTTGACATAGATTTTTTCAATGTTTATTTTATGCTAAAGTTTTTTTTTAAATTTAAAATTTATTCGCCAAATGTTTTCTGAAAAAAAAAAAAACAAACATGTCTATTAATTAGCTAAGACCTTAACATCTTGAGTAGGGCAAATACATTGACAGTAAAAGAACATACGATTCTGTATGATGGCTGTTTTTCTTCATTTCCTGGCACACAGTCCATGTTGGATGCTGGACAGATGAGTCTTCATCTCCTGGCACACAGTCCATGTTGGATGCTAGACAGATGAGTCTTCATCTCCTGGCACACAGTCCATGTTGGATGCTAGACAGACCAGTCTTCATCTCCTGGCACACAGTCCATGTTGGATGCTAGACAGACAAGTCTTCATCTCCTGGCACACAGTCCATGTTGGATGCTGGACAGATGAGTCTTCATCTCCTGGCACACAGTCCATGTTGGATGCTGGACAGATGAGTCATCATCTCCTGGCACACAGTCCATGTTGGATGCTAGACAGACAAGTCTTCATCTCCTGGCACACAGTCCATGTTGGATGCTAGACAGACAAGTCTTCATCTCCTGGCACACAGTCCATGCTGGATGCTGGACAGATGAGTCTTCATCTCCTGGCACACAGTTCATGTTGGATGCTAGACAGACAAGTCTTCATCTCCTGGCACACAGTTCATGTTGGATGCTAGACAGATGAGTCATCATGTCCTGGCACACAGTCCACGTTGGATGCTAGACAGATGAGTCATCATCTCCTGGCACACAGTATTAAGATTGTTTCATACATTTATTCCCCCTCATTAAATCCCAGGCTATAAATCCACAATGGTGTACTCTCTAAAAAAGCTACTGGTGACACTGGGTTTTAAACCCATACACTGCACCGCAAAGACTGGACTGACTACCTGGTCGCCACCGAATCGTTATCTTTCATTTGGGTACAAGTCGGTTGAGGCAGTGTGAATAGAAATAATATTGGACGGGATGGGGGTGTAAAGGGGAGTTAACATATGAAAAATGGACGTGAAGCTGTGTGAGTAGGGGAGCTAATATAGTTTTTGTTTTGTTTAAAGAACTAGAAACTTTTTATTCTATTTACCAAATGTTCTCATCTTCATCCCTCTTTAGTGCAGACAGGTGGTCGTGTGATTAAACGCTCAACTGTCGATCTGAGAGTCTCGAGTTCGATCTCCGGTGAGGACCAACGGATATTATAGGTCATGGTCCCCGCTATATCTGCTCTGGTACCCCCATAACTATGGTGGGGGATGAAAGAAAAGGCACACAGCCCTCTGTAATTTAAAAACAGTTCTTCAACAATACTATTCATTTAGCTTTTAAAATCTTCAAAGTTTCGAATCTTTTAAAGAACACGAATACACCGGTATTTTTCATTTTTTATAGCAAGCCCTTTAACCGGTTTGTTCTTATACACGATAATATCTATTAACCTGTATCCTTCATTGGAATCCTTTCTGTTGCACCCAAAGCCCACATTTCTCGTAGCTCTCAAATATAGACCATCCATCTTTCCAATGACCATATCATGACCTTAGATAACCTCTGTGTATGTCATAATGGACAAATGATCTCTCCTATCGCAAAACACAGACATTACATTGTAACATAAAATATTTTCATAGTTTTACACTACATACTTTCATATATATTTTTTATTCACATAATTCCTGTAAGTCCATATCATAAATAAAGTTTCACATTTTTTTAAACATTCGTAGACAATTTATGTTTTGCCCAGTATTGACATTTTATGTTTCTTTGACAATGGACATGTGATGTTCCTCTTACAATGGACATTTTGTTGACTGCTGATGTATTGCCGTCCCATTCTAACTAGACTGCTGACTTGAATCTCCACTCTGTCGAGATATAAATCTACTATAAAACTTGAAGATTATTATTCTAACAAGGGATAAAAATAACTACACATTTTTTCTTTTAGAACAATAAATTTCCTTAGATGAAAATTCTTTAAAATTGTAAATTTAATTATTTTGAATTTTTTGCTTAATAAATGTTCAAATGAAACCATTCGAAACACCTCATCACACCAAATCACACCACAATACAGCACATTACACCACATCACACCACAATACACCACATCACACCACAGCACACCACATCTCACCACATCACACCACAATACAGCACATTACGCCACATCACACCACAATACAGCACATTACACCACATCATACCACAGCACACCACATCACACCACAATACAGCACATTACACCAAATCACACCACAGCACACCACATCCCACCACATCTCACCACACCACATCACACCACATCACACGCTATTGCCAAGTTGGACATGTTTTCACTATACTGTTGTCACAAACCAATAGAGGCCAATGATTGAACAATATATCTAGGGATCTATAAGCGTGGTTCGGCCAGAACTATCACAACCGTTGAACGGCTCAATGGGCACCACTGTAATCAATCATACAGATTTCATTATTTTAAGTTGTAAAGGGTCAAAGCACTTTGATTTCGTTAATTAATCCTCTTTTAGACTAGTCTGATTTTTTTTTGTTACAAAAACTAAAGTTGCTGTTCGATTAATTTTTTAATCGAAATTAATGCATAATGAAAAAAAAAATTCGCTCAAATTAACACAAGTTTAATCAACATAATTTATTTGTTTTAACTTAAATATTTTAATATCCAACAAATGTGTATTCCTTTGGTGACCGAATGTGACAGTTAGACGTCGAGTTGTGTGGAGCTCCTAGAGAACAATTTTCTATTATAGTTTTACTTCTGTTCACTTATATTCTTAGATTGACTGTTGTTCAGTTCTTTGTAAAATGTGTACTATTGAAAACAAACTGGATTACGACCCTTGTTGTATTCTACCAAAACAACAACATAATAAGTCAGTTTCTGATATCGCAGAGTTCTGTAAAATTGTAACAGCTGCATTAAACATATATTTATGTTCTATTATTGATTGAGTCCTGTTTATTCATATGTGTCAGTTCAATTGTTCAGTTATTATGTAAGGCTTTTTTATTACATCTCAAAGATGTCTTGGAGCATGTATAAATCATTTAACTGGCCAACGAGTATTTATAGCATGACTTGGTTGAATCAAATTTAATGTTACTATCTAAATAGTCTGTATATATGCAGTGGCTAAAGTAAACATCACCCGGGGCGGTCCGTTGAAATGTCACCCCAGTGTCCCCACACGACCCTTTGCTGAATGGTTAGGTGTAGCTAAATTTTCATACATACTCTACCTCTAGGCTCTACTTTACTGACCGGTACGTTACTGCTTACTTGTATGATCCAAGACAAAATCCGAATCCAATACCACAAAACAAATAGTTCATATCCAAAGATTTTTAAAATGCAACTGTTCACTTTCAGAACATCTAAATGCAAAACACAACAATGCACAGCCTAAAGAATGTCCTTCGACACTATAGTACTATAAGGAATGTCTTCTTGTTTTCATTGTGGCAAACAGGTCAATGACATCGTCAAAATCTATTTGTTTTGTAAGCTCGCGTTCAATGGACAGAACAGCCATATCCGACAATCTCACAATCTCGACTGGCTTATGGTTGACCGGAGGTAATGTTTTATAAGTTTCATTTTCGAGAAACTTCTTTCACACGATGCCACAGAAACACATATTGTCAGTAAGAATTTTAGAGTCAGCGTAAGATAT
Source organism: Bulinus truncatus (assembly GCA_021962125.1). Lineage (NCBI taxonomy): Eukaryota > Metazoa > Mollusca > Gastropoda > Planorbidae > Bulinus > Bulinus truncatus. The sequence continues at coordinate 3,537,864 of JAGDYQ010000034.1, forward strand.
GGAAATGATTCAACAAAGTCCCACTTGATGATAAACCGTAGGAATAGCAGTACAGTCCAGTGCTTGGCTTCCTCCAAGTTTAATTTGGCTGCTTGTACGTGTTGTCTTAAACGTGGAATTTCTAGACAAAGGTCTTCTTCAGCTCATCATACACGGTTGTGAGCTTGGTAACAGACAACTATATTTCTTCGTTGTTGGCACAAATAATATGGTCTTGCTGAACGGCAGAAAAAGTCAGCAAAATGTCATTTACTGACTTTTCTCTCGTATCTAACTCCATATGCAAACAATCTAACATTGCTCTCTTGGTCTCCTGTTGCAATGACAATCCAGCATCTCTTGCCTACTCTCCTGGTAATCTTCTCTTTCTTATGATTCCCTTCTCTGTATGGATATCAAGTTCTTCACATTTCGCAAGTGCCTGCTGGACGGCATTGCCAACAAACTTCGTACGATGCTCTTCCACAAAGACCTTGAGAGCCCTTAGTTTGTTTGCAACCATATCCACAGTAATACCTGATGTTTCATGTACTTCTGTGCTAAGTTGACTTCCTGTAAAACTTCACCTCAGAAAAACAAGAACGAAATGAAAGAAAAGTCGCGTATAAACTGTGTCAACAGATGTGCGCAGCGCCTCTTGTCTCGACGTTTTCTTCGACATCACACAGAGTATCAATGACTTCCACAAACTGGTTAAACTTCTGTATCACTTGCTTCACTGCATCAACATGTGCACTCCAGCGAGTTGTGGACAGTCTCTTCACTGTTAGACTTGTGTATTTCTCTAGTACATCCCAGCAATCGGTCGAAAGAGCAAAAAATTTGTACAGCGCCTCAAGACTTCCAAAAAACGTTACACAAGACGGATTGTTAGCAAATAATGTTTGCCACAAAGGTTCAAAGAATGATTCGAACAAGGTACAACAATTGCCATCGGATGAATGTCTTTGATCTTTTGTTGCACACCACCGTGGATTCCAGCCATGCTTGCTGCATTATCGTACCCTTGACCGCGACATAACTGAATATCCAGTCCTTCATTTTTTAGTTTCTGGAGGATCTCGCCAGTCAATGCAGTAGCTGAAAAAATCCAAGGAATGACTCCCGCACTTCAACTGTACCACCGCTGATGTGTACATTAGGGTGATAACAAAAAAAATATTTTTATGAAACCACTTGCAATCGAGGAACTTTTATGTGTAATTTAAGAATATCAATTGCATTTTTGATTTTTTTAAAAAAAGTTCCCCCTCCTCCCCCTTTTTCGGAAGAAAAAAGTGGAAAAATATTTCTTTTTTCAAAAAAAAGGACATTATTTTTTTTAGCTTAACTCAAAAGAGTAATAATAATAACTAATCAACTTTTATTAACAAATAAGATACAGATCAGTTAGTAATATGTACAGAATGTACAAGAAATGTTTAAAACATATTTTTTTCTATGAACTTCAGATTCAAAAATTGAAATTTTCTCGATTTTGCATGAAGTTCCTCCATCAGTTTCACAGCACGTTCAGCAATTTGGTTAGATCTGGGAATGTCAATTAATGACTTTTCGACTGACCAATGGGTCTTTAAACACTTAATTGCCTTCTTGCATTTTATCCTGATGAGTGAGGTAAACAGTTCATTGAAGGACGCTTCATTATAGTGTTGAGAATGGAACCAAGCATTTGCCCATTCGTAGCAGATGAAGTTGCAGGCAGGAGTGAGGATGTTGCGCCACTCTGGTATCAGAAAAAATGATATAACAGTATATATCGCACGTGAGTTCCATCTTGCCTGGTGTAAATTTGGTAGTTTCTTCCAGTTGATGCGAGGCCAACGTGAAGTTGTTTTGTAATGACGATATGCCTGACATAATTCATATAAGAACTTGAAATCATCTCGCCATCCAGGGTTCTCGTCTGTGCTAACATCATCTGTCGCAACGAGGCGGTAATCAGCCTGAAGAGTGACATAGTTTTGTGTTAATTGGTCAATGAAGGAATAGTTGAGTTTTGGTTTGCTCGTTGGCTCTTCGATAAAACAATTCATGACATGTTTTACAAGGAGGTCGAGTACATGGTGCTGACACCCAATATATTGTGGCTTCTGAAAGCCCTTGCTCAAGACATCATCCTGTATGAGCTTTACAATCCCATGCAAACGACCAGTATTTACTGCGGTCGTGTCGCATATTATCATGCCAATATTTTTCCAAGCATCATATTCATCAAGTAGCTGATGTAGTTCCTTGTGAATGGCCGCGGCAGAACCACTCTCACATTTAATAATACCAAGTTTGATTTCGGTTGTCATATTTTTCAGCAGAACTACTTGATACTCTTCCCCTTGAACTCTTTTACCATCAAACTGGAGACAATAGAGTTCTTTGCTTTGAAGTTTTTGAACAATTTTGGTTTTCATTTTACGTCCTACAGAGATTACTCGTTTCCAGACACCCGCCTGACTTGGAACTGGCACATCGTGACCCTGTTCAGCAATGGTTGCAAGAACATCATATGCTTTATGTGTAGAAATGTTGTTTTGCAGTACTAGCAAACCCGCTGTTGTAGTGCTTGCTCTTTGGTATTTCGGTTTGCATTCAGGAGAAGATGACGTGGAAGAATAGGTTGGCAAGTCGGGTGAAGAAGCAGAGGTTTCAGAATCCGAAGATTCTGAGACAGTTGTATGTGTTTGTATAGGTTGCGATTGAGAAGAGCTGGCTTGTGATTGGGTTTTTGATAGTCGGATTCGTTTTCTTGGGTGGATTGATTCCAAAGGGGCTTGTTTGACCATTGAATAACCAATCTTTCCTCCACTCTTAACTTGCCTCTGGTAGAGTTCTTTATCCTCCGTGCTCTTCCATTCTCCATTAACGTTGGTGACATCAAATAACTGAGAAAGTGTTGTAGTAAATTTATCAGACGGATTCTTTTTGTTTTTGTCATATAAATCAATCAGGCAATTGAGTTTCTTTCTGATGAGTGCGCTGGATAATAGTGGAAAGTCTAGAATTTCCCTCCAAAGCAATTCTATATCCGTAATCATAATTTTGATTCGATCCAGTCGCCGTTTCTGACTATTGAACAGAAAAGTGAAGTTTCCAAGAATTTGACGGTTTGTAGGCATCCGTGTGAGATTGTTTAGCCTATCTGTCTATCTGTCTAACAATATGTCTTTCTATCTATCCATGTCTATCTACTTTCACTATCCTGACAGTAAGACTTGCAATCTTGCACTGAAAACGAGATAGTTTATCCAAAATATTCAAAAATATTCCACAATGTTCTAAAATATTCCAGAATATATATTATATATTTGCACCTGAAACAGAAAATAAAAGAAGTTATAACAATAATGAAATAGTTATATATTGTGAACTCACCCCAAGCTGGGACGAGTTCAAACTGCGCGATATGTGAACGAAAAATTAAAAATAGGGGGAACTTTTTTCAATTTAAAAAAAAATTAATGTTGCTACTGTCATCTACATATAATTGTTCCTCGAATGTGAGGGGTTTCAGTTTCGTTACGAAAAATAATGAAAATAGTTATCACCCTAGTGTACATATCTAATTACGGTTGACATGTGATCTGTATGCGAAACGTCCGGTCACATTTCCTGTGTTGGTTTGGTTTTTGTAACAATTCTATTTTCAGACTATTTTCAACTTAGTCTGGCTGAAAATTTTTGTTGGAGTTCACAAATGTTCCCTCTAAGGTGTGATATGAAGTGAGCAAAAAATTTGGTCTCTGAGCGACATTTTGTTTGAGGCCAAAATTTGTGAGCGATTTAAGCGATGTTGTCAGTCGGAGTGAGCGATCGTACGTGTAGTATGAGCGACGCTCTGAATTCGTGTATGCGATCGCTCACGCGCTCAGCTTAGAGGGAACATTGGAGGTGACATAGTGTCACCCTCCAAATGCTGTCACCCGGGGCGGTCCGCCCCCCCTCGCCCCCCCCCCCAGCTACACCACTGTCTATATGTTACATGAGGCTATAATATCAATGGTATAATTCGACTTCACAATAATTGGAATACCATGAATGTTTAACTCAGTGACAGAATCAGGATAATCAGCACAATCCATTCAGTTTATTTATTGAGCGACATGGAATCAACATTTTTTAAAGTAATGATTCAAGTTCTATAGCTATTGGTTTAAATAGCCCCAATATTACCATATAGCTGAAACGAATATCTCCCCATTAGTGGGCAAAAACAAAAATACACATGTTTAATGCCTAACAAAAATAATAACCAACTCTGACTTAGAATTATTTTAATTAAAATAGATGAAATAACAAAGATTTAGCTGAGCCATGCGTTTTTTTTTTAATCCAAAGGTCAGAGACCATACAATAATAGGCCTAATGATACAAATACTTCATAGGCCACATGAACTTTAAAAGATTGACTCGTGTCTTTTTGGCTGATGTATTTATTTCAAAGTTTTTTTTAAACTCAACAACATTGAATATCATTCATATAAATTAAAAAAAAAAGTTTTGTTCGCTTATTCAGAGCCGCTTTAACTTGTTCGGAGGTCCTAAGCAAAGATACATTTGGGGCCCTAGACATAGATACACTTAGGGCCCTAGACAGAGGAACATTTCAGGGACCTAGTTAAATGTACATTTGGGGCCCTAGACAGAGGAACATTTCAGGGACCTAGTTAAATGTACATTTGGGGCCCTAGACAGAAGAACATTTCGGGGACCTAGTTAAATGTACATTTGGGGGCCCTAAGCTAAGTTACATTCGGGGGCCTTAGATAAAGATCATTTAGAGGCCCTCAGCAAATTCTCTGTTGAGACCACCACTTTGAAATATTTATAGCTTTCGACAACCGGCCCTTTGCCACCAATCCAAGTACCTAACTGTAAAATCAAATGCTCTCATCGCCCTTCATTGTGACTGGCTAAATAAATTAAAGTCACCACAGGGGCTCCATTAGTAGTGGGGTCCTCAGGGTCACCGCCCATTTCTCCTGTCTGTCAGAACGGTTCTTACCTTGTCTCCCTTCCTATTCACAACTGGGTTTTCTTTAATCATAATAATGTAAATAAAAAATAAAATATATATACACTGTCATCTAAATTAAAACAAAATGTGCTAATTTCATGTTTCAATGCGACACTGGTCTCAAAGGGGCATAGCGAGATAATTCCGTTTGTTACATTGGGGAAAACATTTATTGATTTTTTTCAATGCAATGAGGTTTTTTTTCTGTTAAATAAAGCAATAAATATATATTAACTTGACATAGTTTTGAAACAAAGGGGGAAAATAAATAAAAAAAAATTTAACGTTATTATTATCTGAATTTAATCACCGGTGAAACCCCTTTATAAGAATGTAATCTCGATGACATATTGTATTCGTCTTTCAAGAATGTAGGTCAATCAGATCTAGTATTCGTCTTTCAAGAATGTAGGTCAATCAGATCTAGTATTCGTCTTTCAAGAATGTAGGTCAATCGCATCTAGTATTCGTCTTTCAAGAATGTAGGTCAATCACATCTAGTATTCGTCTTTCAAGAATGTAGGTCAATCACATCTAGTATTCGTCTTTCAAGAATGTAGTCTCGGTGACATATTGTATTCGTCTTTCAAGAATGTAGGTCAATCACATCTAGTATTCGTCTTTCAAGAATGTAGTCTCGGTGACATATTGTATTCGTCTTTCAAGAATGTAGGTCAATCACATCTAGTATTCGTCTTTCAAGAATGTAGTCTCGGTGACATATTGTATTCGTCTTTCAAGAATGTAGGTCAATCACATCTAGTATTCGTCTTTCAAGAATGTAGGTCAATCACATCTAGTATTTCTCTTTCAAGAATGTAGGTCAATCAGATCTAGTATTCGTCTTCACGGCCTAGACATTGGTACTTACGATCCCGCTTGAGGCGCTAATTTGAGGATTTTACCTGTAGAGCGAACCCATGCAAGTCTACCAATTACATGGCACACATTTTACGGGTTTGTCGTTTGGAACCTGTGACATAGGTTTGTTTTGGTTGGTGGGGGGAGGTCCGTAATGCTTCGACAACAAATGTGACGTTTATGTAGTGACGTATATGTTGTGACGTATATGTTGTGACGTATATGTAGTGACGTATATGTAGAGACATTCTATCACGATTCTTTAAGATATCTTTTAAATACACCCCCTCCCCTTTTTCAAAGCCAAAGGACCCCATTGGAGTTAAAAAATCAAATTTGATATTTTAGCCCCCCTCCAACCAATACTTTTTGTCTTGGCCCTCCCCCCCCCGTCCCCCAGCGGATCTCTCTCACTCTGTCATTGACATCACAAGAACAGCTCTGGGTCAGAACATGTACATATACGTACTGATACAAAAATGTAACAGTTGTGTGTTGCCTTAATTACTTCAAAGTATAAAGAGCGAAATTCAAGCATTGGTCATAATCTTGGAATAAGCTAAATGCTATAAAATTATAAATGCTGCAATACAATGTCCTCATTAGAATAAAACAATGTCCACGTTAAAGCAGACATGGGTAAACCACGTCCCACACGTCAGGTAAGACTTATTGATCCGACCCACCCATTCGTATCAAATACAGTTTACATTCAATCTAAACTTTCCATCCTTCTGCTCATTGGTGCGGCCCTTCTGTGAAATTCATAAAACCAATGTGGCTCAAAAAGCTAGCCCACCCAAGCTCTAAAATCAAAGTAAAGTTTACCTATACAGACCAATGGGGTCATCTGTTTCTGTGGCCAAGGCTATTCTACTATGGGACTGTGTGGCTAGCACAATGTCCAGTTACCTATACTCCCCCCTCCCCCCAAAAAAAATCGGTTAAACATTTGCTGGTTGGACTTAAGGGCATCGATCGGATCCCGAGAAATGTCCCGACACTCACCGGGGTTCGAACATTCTAACACACCGCCACCCCATCTGTATGCATGTGTTACGACCTATTGCATGTGTTACGACCTATCGCATGTGTTACGACCTATCGCATGTGTTACGACCTATAGCATGTGTTACGACCTATTGCATGTGGTACGACCTATTGCATGTGTTACGACCTATCGCACGTGTTACGACCTATTGCATGTGTTACGACCTATCGCATGTGTTACGACCTATCGCATGTGTTACGACCTATTGCATGTGTTACGACCTATTGCATGTGTTACGACCTATCGCATGTGTTACGACCTATCGCATGTGTTACGACCTATTGCATGTGTATAATTCTGATTCTAAATTATTTTTTTTCTGGAATGAAAAAAACATACCGGCACCAAATAAATTTGCTGCTAATTAGTGATGGACCGATACCAAAACTAATACACTTATACATTTCCGATTAGATTCTAGATTCCGATACACTAAACTAATTGATATATCGGAAAACTCATAAAAAATTGGAAGATTCAATTCTGAAAGAAACTGCTAAACAAAGGGATAACAGATTAAACTAAACACTTCTATTCTGATACTCCTAAACGTTCCGGAATTTTAAATTGCCACTATGACTAATATTAAAAAAAAATTACTTAAGGCTCTTGTAATTCTAACGGATAGGTCATTCACACTTTAACAACCTTAGCGGTATTCTTTTCATCTGTACTTAAGTCATGGATTCGAACCTTGCCCACTGTTTTCAATCGCGGCTGGATGGACTAAGCACGTAGCCATAGAACATCCAATCATCTGCAACTAACCAAGTATCGAACATCAGCCTCTCAATAAATCAGCGCATACACTAACCAACCACCATGAGTCAGAGACGCTCGTTGGTTTTTGGTGGCTCCGGTCCAGGGATGGCGAGTACGTGGCACGCCGAAAATAATTATTTAATAAATACTACAATAAAAACATAAGGTATTGTCAGGTGCAAACATAAGGTATTGTCAGGTGCAAACATAAGGCATTGTCAGGTGCAAACATAAGGGATTGTCAGGTGCAGACATAAGGCATTGTCAGGTGCAAACATAAGGCATTGTCAGTTGCAAACATAAGGTATTGTCATGTGCAAACATCATGTATTGTCAAGTGCAAACATAAGGTATTGTCATGTGTAAACATAAGGCATTGTCAGTTGCAAACATAAGGTATTGTCATGTGCAAACATCATGTATTGTCAAGTGCAAACATAAGGTATTGTCATGTGCAAACATCATGTATTGTCAAGTGCAAACATAAGGTATTGTCATGTGCAAACATAAGGCATTGTCAGTTGCAAACATAAGGTATTGTCATGTGCAAACATCATGTATTGTCAAGTGCAAACATAAGGTATTGTCATGTTCAAACTTAATGTATTGTCAAGTGCAAACATAAGGTATTGTCATGTGCAAACTTAATGTATTGTCAAGTGCAAACATAAGGTATTGTCAGGTGCAAACATAAGGTATTGTCAGGTGCAAACAAAATAATTTTATTTCGCTCGAACTTAACAAACGCGAAATTTTTCCTTTTGCTTTTTTTCCCTCTGATAAATTCCAAGTTGCCATCATTGTTCTAGACCAGGGTGGGCAAACTTTATTAATCGCGGGCCACATTGGGTTCTTTAAGTTGATCGGAGGGCCGGACCAAGATTACAAGAGTGGGGTGTTGACATGAACTAATAGAAAAAAGGTAAACGTTGTAACATACGAAGCTATCGGCGGCCCGAATCAAACTGTCTGGTGGGACAGATTTGGCCCACTGGCTTTAGATGACCTTTGTTTTTGTTTGATTTTTTTTTTAAAACCCAAGTTTACCTATTTATAAATCGGGCTTAATAGAAGTCAAGTGTCTGTATTCCGAAATGGTGCTATTTTTAATAAAGAATACATTTATAACATTTTGTTCTACTCATTGACAGTGTTATATCTGAGATAATATTTCAAGAAAGATTTTCTCCCCAGACAACAAATCATGGATAAATTGTTCACGTATATTTCTTGACTTTTTTTTTTACAAGCCAGACAATCATGTTATGTACTCCATAAGCTATACTATCATGTCATGTACTATTTATCTACAAGCCAATCATGTCATCTAGTCATGTATTCTACAAACTAGGCAATCATGTCATGTTGACATGTATTTCACACGTCCTTAACAATATAAGTACCAAATACTGGTCAACTCAATTTTTCACTGGCTATGTAACATTATAAATTCACGGATATCTTTAGATTAATACTTTTCATTATATATTGGACACATATTTTATTATTATTTCAGTAACATAATTAGTGCTGCACCTAGCCTAACTGCCGCCCAGGTGCAAACAAATCATTGTAATTACTAATAAGTAAAGAATGCATGTTTACTAAGAAAACGTTTTAAATTGTCATTATGAATATTTTCGTAGAGAATTTTGAGTTTGACTTATTATTTTAAATAAATTCCCCCCCCCCCACTTCCCCCCTCCCCCCACTTCCCCCCCACCCAAAAAATAAAAACCCATAAAAAAACAAAAAAAAAACAAAGCACAAAAACAAGAAATAAATAACACCTTTAATTTGATGATTCACCAATAAGAAACTCAGATCACTTATCTATATATGTTCTGTGATCAGGGCTGTGTTTGAACAAAAAAAAAAAGGTACCTAAAAGAAACTGAGTAAAACAGAATGACATTCAGTATTTGAAACCTAAGTTTTAAGATACCAAAATTGAAAATTCTAGCACTACTTGATCTAAATTTTGACCATTATAATGTCATTTTTTGATTCTGGGATCCAGTGTTTATCAGACATTTACGCTTTGCGACACACAATGAAATCTTTTATTGTTTGAGCGATTTATTTGAAAAACCGGGTTTGTTTTCGCAACTCACCTGCAAAGAAAAACTGCGCAAAAAAGAGAAAGTTAAAGGTGCCATTCATTTTATATAAAGGTGTCATTGATTTTATATAAAGGTGTCATTAATTTTATATAAAGGTGTCATTAATTTTATATGAAGGCCTAATGTTTTACACTTTTACTTGACAGATTAACATACATTATGATTTAGTACAGTTGCGATCACGTACATATGGATTCTTGATCCATTAAAATAAGTTTAAACTGTGTCACGACCTAATTTAAACTAGCCAACAGATCTTTGATAACCCGTGCTGTAAACAAAACACTGTTCATTATAAACTAGCCAACAGATCTTTGAGAACCCGTGCTGTAAACAAAACACTGTCCATTATAAACTAGCCAACAGATCTTTGAGAACCCGTGCTAAACAAAACACTGTCCATTATAAACTAGCCATCAGATCTTTGAGAACCCGTGCTGTAAACAAAACACTGTCCATTATAAACTAGCCAACAGATCTTTGAGAACCCGTGCTAAACAAAACACTGTCCATAATAAACTAGCCAACAGATCTTTGAGAACCCGTGCTAAACAAAACACTGTCCATTATAAACTAGCCAACAGATCTTTGAGAACCCGTGCTAAACAAAACACTGTCCATTATAAACTAGCCAACAGATCTTTGAGAACCCGTCTAAACAAAACACTGTCCATTATAAACTAGCCAACAGATCTTTGAGAACCCGTGCTAAACAAAACACTGTCCATAATAAACTAGCCAACAGATCTTTGAGAACCCGTGCTAAACAAAACACTGTCCATTATAAACTAGCCAACAGATCTTTGAGAATCTTGCTGTAAACAAAACACTGTCCATTATAAACTAGCCAACAGATCTTTGAGAACCCGTGCTAAACAAAACACTGTCCATTATAAACTAGCCAACAGATCTTTGAGAACCAGTGCTGTAAACAAAACACTGTCCATCATAAACTAGCCAACAGATCTTTGAGAACCCGTCTAAACAAAACACTGTCCATTATAAGGGTCCATTATAACGCCGGATTATTACATTCAATACATTCAGAGATTTTAACAGGTATTAGCATGTGCTCTACTTGTATGCACACTACCCTGATGTGCACTGCTTGATTGAGCACTACTTGAATGTGCATTACTCTATGAGAGCTAGATTGGTCACATTACCATGGGTGCACTGTTCAAGCCGTTACCAGGATACTGTTCAGAAACTATTATATTGTAAACAGTGTCAATAAATAATAAAAGAAATTTTCACGAAACCTCAAGACTATCAAGTTAAATCTGTTTGTCAGTGACATGCTAGAAATGTTTTTTATCAAATATATGTCTCATTTTTTTTTAAATCATGCAAAACAGTGTCAAAATTATTAAAAAAATCGGTCGCATTAAAGTTTGAAAATGTCAAAAATATGTCACAAATGTTCGTTGAAAAAATTAGCATGGCAGAGATAGGTCAGACATTTTTCAGAAATGTGTCAGGGATCCAGATCTTTATCTCATAAATATATCTGTGATTGAAGATGTATAGGCACTGTGGAACTGCAGCACCCCATTATTTCCACTTGAAATTATCGACAAATTCAATACAATGATTGCTTATTTTTTGTTCTTGATTCTTTCTCTATACTTGTAGATTATATAATTATTAAGTTTAATGTCGGTAGCAATTTAAAATTAGGCCAAGTTTAGAAAAAGATTCGAAAATCCTTGTATGGAACTGTCCTCATCACAGTTCTATCGGCGGTGTATTTGTTGTACGCATCAAGATTGTGCAAACAGTAATCTAATTCGAGGCTGCTAGGAAAGAGATATCTGTTTATGTAAGTATAAATTTTCTTCTTTTTATACATGTGTGTCTCATTTTACATAGTTACTCATAAACTATTAAGTACTAAAATGCGATTTTAAAAAAAATCGGCTTATTAAAAAGAAACAAAAAAGGTCAAAAAGCGAAAAAAAAAAACAAACAAAAAGGACATACAAAATCTATGAATGATATTTTTCCTCTACTTGTTCTGACTCGTTGGAAAAACCTGGACATAGAATGTCTGCGTTGAACGACCTTTTTAAAGAAGATAACAAAATAATCTTTAAATTAAAAAAAAAAAGAAATTAGAAAACTTTGGTCTTCAGTTGAAAGACGTTTTGTCAGGTCGACACGGTGGTGTGACATTTCCAGAGGCTTCAGCAGACGATCAGGTTTGACGACAGCCAGCAGACGATCAGGTTGACGAGAGCAGCGTTTAAGGCAGGTTTCGACGACAACGAACACAGTGCTGTGGACTGTTCGCACATCGCGAAACCCGAGTAAACGCCTTTGGTTGACAGCTAACAGCGCCGTCGAATGATTACTGAAACCAAAAATTTGACTGGTTACATTTTCTCTATGCAATCTCGTTGACAATAATTTCTCTTCAATCTATGTTTTGAGATGGGATGGTTCCATCATGGTGATGAGGGAAGGAGTGGTGACTCGGTTGTAATCTGGATAAGTATTGAGCAAGGTATGTGTTCAGATCTCATCCACACGAATCCTTTGGTCTGTCTTTAACCTGTCTTGTGGAATATTGAATGTGACCTCTATAAAACTTCCATGAAAACTACAACCACGGACAATAACAGGATAATTCCAAAAGAAATCATACTGCTTTTATTACCGCTACGATGTAAGATCAAGGGACACACAATTTTTAATTAGTGTAGACCGTATAAATGACATACTTTGAAATGAGTTGAAAAATATGGCCCATACATAATATTATATTATACTAGCTGTACCTTGCTAAACCTTTGCATAGAGTTATATCCCATTAGGCTTGATCTGTAGAATAGGTTATTTTTGGTTTCGGGCAGATCCAATTTTTTCATGATGTATTTTAAACTGGAATACTGTTGTATTAATTTTTTACTTTCGATTTAACGCAGAACCCAAATCGCTTTTATATATATTATGTATACCGAACGTTACAAAATACGTTCTTGCAATAATTAATAGCGTAAAAAAGTAAATGTCCCTGGAGCCTCTAAGGGCTCATGAGAGCCAATGAAGTGTAGAATTCATCTGTTTCCGCCGACACATTATACAGAGGGATTGTGTAGCCAGCGCGACGCCCAGCTGTTCTTAACTCCCCACACATACAGTCAGGCGACGCCCAGCTGTTCTTAACTCCCCACAAAACAGTCAGGCGACACCCAGCTGTTCCTAACTCCCCACACATACAGTCAGGCGACGCCCAGCTGTTCTTAACTCCCCACACAAACAGTCAGACGACGCCCAGCTGTTCCTAACTCCCCACACATACAGTCAGGCGACGCCCAGCTGTTCTTAACTCCCCACACATACAGTCAGGCGACGCCCAGCTGTTCTTAACTCCCCACACATACAGTCAGATACGCATTTAAAGCAATGTGGACTTGGTGACTTTCACCGGTAACCTGAAAAAGTACAAAGGTTCACTATGAGGTTCACTGTGAGGTTCACTGTGAGGTTTACTATGAGGTTCACTGTGAGGTTCACTGTGAGGTTCACTGTGAGGTTCACTGTAAGGTTCACTATGAGGTTCACTGTGAGGTTCACTGTGAGGTTCACTGTGAGGTTCGAACCTGGGATTTAATCGGTCGACAGTCGAGAGCTCTACATCACAAAAAACCGCCCGTCCACCAAAAATCAGTGTGACACTAGTCAATAAGACTTAGTCAGTGTGGGGCAGGGACATGGCATGAAGCAATACGCCCTGCATAAAAGATAAACCTTGCATTAAAAATGAAAGTGATAAGCCATGTGTAACGATCATGGCTATTGAACTAAATGTACGTGACATTTAAGACAAGCGCATGACATCAGCGGCATACATGGCATGGCCGGGTATGTATTAAAAGACGGGGCATCGCTACATAATCAACAGAACTCACCGCACGGTGTAAACTTTGCACCCCCCACACGTGATAATCACGTGATGTGTCACGTGACACATAATGACGCGGCGGCAGAAGGCCGGACGCACGTTCCACCTTAACGGAGATATCGCCTGTGAACTAAAGCCAGATAATAGACGTCGATTTCTGTCCGGCAGGTCTAGTTGTTTGTGTGTGTGTGTGTGCGCGCGTGTTGGTAGACAATGTCCACACATCAACTCTCTAAACTTAACAAGACCCTCATATCAACTCTCGATTCTTCCATTACACGCATATTGAAGTGTAATATTCAAATGGCCTGATTTTTTTTATCTTCCATAAAACGGCCATCTATGAAGATTGGGTTGAGGGTTTCTGTGTGTGTGTGTGTGTGTGTGTGTGTTGGACCAGCCGGACCATTCAATACGAGAACAAATAAAACCAGAGACAGAGCAGGACAAGGTTTGTGGGATGGGGAGGGTGTAAATGATATACATGTCGAGAGATTGGCAGAGAGAGAGAGAGAAAGAGAGAGAGAGAGAGAGAGAGAGAGAGAGAGAGAGAGCAGCCAAATAATCGAGCCATTGAGTGTATCCAACATTTTGGGCAAGTGGCCCCCATTAAACAGAATTTAAGAAAAAAAACGGCCTTGGTGGCAGATGAATGAAAAAAAAGGGGAAATAACTCAAAAATGGTTTATCCCCCTTACCCTTTTAAAAAAATAATTCTGCATTTGTTGTTGGCTTGAATAGATGAGATAAATGTGTGTGTGTGTGTGTGTGTGTGTGTGTGTGTGTAACGTGACATCTACATTGTAAAGTGATCTGGTAATTCCACGATCCTGCAAGATTTTGAGGGGATAACATAAAACGAAACAAATACAACAATACCGGCAGCACAGTCCGCCATGTTCTGTTTACATTGACGTTGCCATGGGAAACAGCTCATGACCGCAGTTTGGATAGTTGATATTGTTGAGAAATAAAGTATATGTATTTTTATTTGTCTCCACGATGTCTAGCAAATTTCTAATGTTGCCACCGAAAAAAACGTTTAGTCTTGTTACAGTCAGTGGACATAAACAACTTTCTTCAAGTGCGGGCCCCCTTAAAGCGTGGGGCCTGGCCCACTCTGTCAGCCCTCTCTGGCATCAACCAGTAAAGACACGTTTAGCATAGAATGAATTAAAGAGTTTAGCCCGATGTAGTCTTATTTGTGCAAGAATAAACTTGTGCAATTTTATTCATATCTTCGACTGATTTTTGATTTTAAAAAAATTTTCAGTAATTTTCTATGAAAATAAATGCAAAAAAGATTCGCGAAATAAAAGTAAGAAAATGTTAATAACTTTTTATTAGTCAAGTTCTGACTATTTGTGTTTACTTAATTGTAACTAAAAGTTTAACTACATTTCGTTTGTAGAATATTAGTTAAAGTTCAACTAAAACAAGTGTTGGCACATAGCACAGCACCCGAGCTCATTGAAACATGATTGAAAATATAAACATGAGAGCACTTACCTACACAAGCTTGTGATTAACGTTTACACTCTCTTACATACACACAATCTTCCTTACACACTGTCTTCCTTACAAACAGTCTTCCTTACACAGGGTTGTTCTTACGGATATGAAAACAAAGTAACCACCTAAGCCAACCCTCGCACACTTCTGGCATTTTTTTCTAGAGGGAGCGGGGAGGAGGGGGCAAGCCACATTTCCACAGGGCTCCATACTTTTCTGTGTCTCTGCCTAGAGCCAACAACTACATGTAAACGGCTCTGCCCACACATACATATCAACATACTTAAACAAGTTCTTATCAAATAAGTCTTCTTTTCATGTTATTTTAATGTGATTATAATGCATATTTAAAGATAATGGACACATATTCATCATCATCATGCATTTACTACCTTTAACTGATGTGATCTTTGGGTTACGAATGGACTTATTAACAGGCATATATCTCTATAGATAACACTGGTAAACAGTAAATTCATTGCCAGTGATATTTGAATCATTTTATACAAAGTCAACTATGCTGATTTAGAATATGTAAGTGCTTTTGCTAGATTGGCTCTATTTTACGAGATAATTAAAATTAATAAAATAATGTATGCACCGTGTTTGGAATTTGTCAGAAATTGCATGAAGTATAATAGTATACTAACAAATAGAAGTGAAACTGTTAATATTCATGCAGAAATTTGTTCAAAATATATGTAATAGTGTTATAGAAGAAAACATTTCTATTTGAAAAACCAATTATGTCTAATTAATTATTTAATTTATATGTTAATTGTCTGTGGTAATGCATTAGCAAATCGCATTTCGCTCGACTTTCTTTTGTATGTGTCGTAGGTGCAATTGCGCTGGAGGCTCCAACAGTAGTCAGCCATCATTTGTATGTCCTATCTTCCTTGATATCTCTCCTCCATCACTCACATATCCTGATGGAGCCTCTCGCCTTGTTCCTCACTGAAGTCCCCAAGGTTACCTGTAAATTTGTCTAAATGACAGCGCAGGTAATGTACCTTGATGCTCATATTTGTTCCAATGTTTCTGAAATTAGCGAGCATATCTTGCACCAGTTCTTCGTAATTCTCTGCTCTGTTATTATCTAAAAAGTTCCTGACAACTGAAACAAAACTGTTCCATGAAGAAGCTTCAAGGTGATCCATGAAATTAGTAAAATTTCGATCGTTGATGAGTTTCCGAATCTGAGGACCGTAAAATATCCCAGCTTTCAGCTTCTCCAGGCCCAATCCGGGAAATGATCTGCAAATATACCTGAAGTAATTGCCAGATTTGTCCAAAGCCTTAACAAATTGTTTCATTAAACCTAATTTGATATGAAGCGGTCCGAGAATGATCTTATTTTTGTCAACCAGTGGCTTGTTGATGATATTTTCTTTACATACAGTCATGGTTTCCCTCGCAGGCCATGCCACTCTTGTCCAATGATCTTGCCTTGCCCTGCTATCACAGAGGCACATGAAGCATGGGTATTTTGTGTATCCTGACTGCTGTCCAAGCAAGAAGTTTACCATTTTTAGATCAACACAAATTGACCACTGATGACCATAATAACGGATTTTCTGCAATACTGTTTTGATATTCTCATACTCTTCTTTAAGTGTTGTTGAGTGGGCGATTGGAAGAGATGCATAACGGTTACCATTGTGTTACAGAACACATTTGAAGCTTTTAATGGAACTGTCTATAAAAAGACGCCAGTCTTCGGAATGGTAATCTTGTAGTCCCATTTGGAGCAGAAGTCCAGGGATGTCATTACAGTAAACAAGATCTTCCTCTTGGCTGAAATATGGAAGAAAAAAACTCTTCTCTTTTTCGATAAAATGTTATTTTAACTTCTGGTTTCATTGAGCCTGGACGCTAAAAGCTCAGATGCTTGCTTGGACAGATTTAGGTCTCGTATTAGGTCATTGAGTTCTTAGCTGAATGTTTGAGGTGTTGAAAAACTTCCTTCATAATCGCTTCCACTGTTTTCACCTGCCAAAACTCCAAATCTTGGCCCTCGTCGGAGTCTGATGGTGAAAGCTCTAATAATCCAGTAAACACTGGTATAGGAACTTCACTGCTGTGTGGAATTGGTCTCCTTGCAGATTCAAGATCAGGATAATCCCACTTAGATTTCTTGTGGCGATTGAAGCCTTTAACATTCACAATACAAAAATAACAATCACCAAAATGGTCTTTCGGCTGGTACACCGAAACTTAGACTTTTATTCTCACCATTTTTCCACTGCTGTAGGCTCTCCACACAGTTTTTGCAGACCTTATGGGGAGTTCAAGACTTGTCTTGGTCTCCCAGCTTCACACCGAAATAAGCCAAATATGCCTGCTGCACAAAGTCGGTTATATTTCTTCTTTGCCATTCAATCATGTATTCTCCACAGATGTAACAGAATACATTCGGATTATTTTTGCAGCATCTTCGTGATGAACTCATAATGTCTTTAGAAAGCAGCAATAAAAGAGAAAAAAATAAACCAAGTTATAACTTGGTATAGTTTAATTAAACAACAGACACCAAACTTATTGCACTTGTTTTACACAAAGGGTATAATCATATTTTCAAGGATGTCCAATATCTCAGAAACTAGAGCCAATTCAGCAAAAGCAGTGGCAGTTTTGAAATCAGCACCCATGAATTGCTATAAATTCATTCAAACATTCTTGGCAATTCGAAAAAAATTTTTTTTTGTTGGGCTGTGTAATTGTTAACTTTTTCAAAAAAATGAAGTTCTACATTATTTTTCATTATTTTTAACTGGTCTATAATTATAATTTGTTATTATTTATGATTAATTTTGTGCCATGGACTCGATGAATTTCAAATATGTAAGTAATATGTAAAGGAGACAATGGAACGTAAATATCAATTCAACGTTAACAAGTGATTTGAAAAATAGTTAAATTAACAGCTGACAGGTTCAGAATGTGACGAGCAACTTAAACTATAGGCTCACAAAGTAGACAATATTAAGCAATATTAGTTAAATTACTTTATGCATAAGCAATTTTCATAATAGGACTTGGAAAAATTCACCAGAATATCAAATATCGCCAGTTATCATCATTTAAAGATCCGTATATTATAAATATATGTTTCAATAATTATAATACAATTTTTTGACATGAAATAAACTTCCACCCCCCCCCCCCACAATCAAATATTTGTGTCTCACAATAGACAAGGAAATCCATCAACATTAGAATACGTGATAGTGAAATAACGCGTTCATAGCATCACTGTAATACGTGATAGTGAAATAACGCGTTCATAGCATCACTGTAATACGTGATAGTGAAATAACGCGTTCATAGCATCACTGTAATACGTGATAGTGAAATAACGCGTTCACAGCATCACTGTATAAAACCTGGGGCATAGGGCAGGTGTCTTATGCAGGGCCCAGAACAGAAACTGTTGGGGCTAATATCGTATCAAAACGTCCTTCTCGCGGCCTGGAGTGGTTCTACGAGTTCCGTCCCCCCCTTTCACCCCCTCCCTCTCCAAAAAGCTGCTGCTGGATTAAACACCCATATTGGATACAAATATGGTAGCCAATTAAACACAATAAAAACTCTGAAATCACATGTTTCGTCTTTTGCGTATAACTTTCTATCAATATGTGTTCAAAATATCACAGTACAAACACACCGATAAAAGAAACTAACAGCAGCCTATATAACTCAAGCTATCATTGACAGTTAGAACAGAAGGAAAATCCTAACCTTAATGTTATCGATTATTCACCGAGTAACCACATCCACGTCTCGGAAGCAAACATGTGATTTACATGTGCGGGATCCGACCATAAACATATGATTTATTTGTGCGGAACCAGGCCATAAACATGTGATTTATATACGTGGGATCAGACCAAAGAGTTATAGCCGTGACTTACAACTGAGAAACCAGTATCATTTGAAAATATGATTTATTTTTCATGATTAGAAAAATATGATCTTGTCAATCTTGATTCCAGTTTAAAACTATTTCGAAAAATGGAAGTATAAAAAAAAATATGAACCATACGACAGTTTTTTTTAAAATAGGAACCAGACCACAATTTATTTTAAGTAGAACTAAACTGTGGTTGATAATAACATCAGTCGCTTAATAAAGATTGGTAATAATACATTAGGATCCAGGGGTATTGTTTTATAGATAGCCAAGCTGTCGTCTGCTTAGGGGTGCCCATGATTGGACTGAATATTTGTCAGGTTTCCCGGGCTTAAAGGATTAAACAGTTTAAGGGACCCATTCTTTTAAAGAATGCTAGGGCCCAAAAAACCGTGTTTTCGTCGAGGACAACTAAAATAACTTTGTATAGCCCTGCCCCCCCCGCTTTCCTTCCGAGATTACCTTTACCTAGTGTCCCCGAGATTACCTTTACCTAGTGTCCCCGAGATTACCTTTACCTAGTGTCCCCGAGATTACCTTTACCTAGTGTCCCCGAGATTACCTTTACCTAGTGTCCCCAAATGTTACTCTGCCTAGAACCACACCCTCTCCCCCCAAATTACCATTGCCTACAGACTCCATATGTACCTGTCACATCTGGCGCCCAAAAAAATGTCTGTCAAATATTGTATATTGTCTGTCAAGTAATGTATATGTCTGTTAAATATACTGTACAATGTCTGTCAAATAAAGTACATGCCTGTCAAATATAGTACAATGTCTGTCAAATAATGTATATGTCTGTCTAATATTCTTTCTAGGATAACAAGATTGCCATGCGAGAAATGAATTGTTATAGAATGAAAAAAAAAATGATCTTACTAAAATGTAAGTGATTGTTTTGAAGACAAATGATTGAATTTAGACATACGATTGTATGAAAAAAAATGATTGTAAAGCAGATTAACTAATGTGTGAAAAATAAATTGATTGTTAACAAACAAAATGATTGTACTAGGAAGAAAGAACACACAAGCATCAACCAAACCAACAAATAAAACACGTAATAAAGAAAAAAAAAACACAGAAGAGGTAAAAAAAAAACCCTCTTCCACGAGACAATTAATCTTACCCTGTATGATTTATTTCAGGGTCCTAATGGGAGGGCCATGGTAGGGGAAAACCATCAATCAAACTATTCGACCAGGCTCCCTTCAACACATTGTGCTTCATTACAGAAGATAGTAGCCTGCTTATAGAATAATAATAAAACAAAAACTGCATTCAGAGAATTACATGGGAAGCGGTTCTGTAGTTTTATTAGACGGGTTCCATGTCCAGATGAAATGATACGTTATATTTTTGACTAGAATATTCCATGGTGGGGATCAGAACAGTTCTGAGATTTATTGGAGGCATTAGGCAGAGGCGAAGAGATAGTTGGACATTAGGCAGAGACGAAGAGATAGTTGGGCATTAGGCAGAGACGAAGAGATAGTTGGGCATTTAGGCAGAGACGAAGAGATAGTTGGGCATTAGGCACTAACGAAGAGATAGTTGGGAATTAGGCAGAGACGAAGAGATAGATGGGAATTAGACAGAGACGAAGAGATAGTTGGGCATTAGGCAGAGACGAAGAGATAGTTGGGCATTAGGCAGAGACGAAGAGATAGATGGGCATTAGGCACTAACGAAGAGATAGTTGGGAATTAGACAGAGACGGAGAGATAGATGGGAATTAGGCACTAACGAAGAGATAGATGGGCATTAGGCAGAGACGAAGAGATAGTTGGACATTAGGCAGAGACGAAGAGATAGTTGGGCATTAGACACTCACAAAGAGATAGTTGGGAATTAGGAAGAGACGAAGAGATAGATGGGAATTAGGCAGAGACGAAGAGATAGTTGGGCATTAGGAACTAACGAAGAGATAGATGGGCATTAGGCAGAGACGAAGAGATAGATGAGCATTAGGCAGAGACGAAGAGATAGTTGGGAATTAGGCAGAGACGAAGAGATAGATGGGCATTAGGCAGAGACGAAGAGATAGTTGGGCATTAGGCAGAGACGAAGAGATAGTTGGGAATTAGGAACTAACGAAGAGATAGATGAGCATTAGGAAGAGACGAAGAGATAGTTGGACATTAGGCAGAGACGAAGAGATAGTTGGGCATAAGGCACTAACGAAGAGATAGATGGGAATTAGGCAGAGACGAAGAGATAGATGGGAATTAGGCAGAGACGAAGAGATAGTTGGACATTAGGAACTAACGAAGAGATAGTTGGGAGCCTCAGACACAAATGCCTAAAGGGTTCCTCTAGCATTTGATGTGATATAAATTTAGAATTGATGCCATGTTGATTACTTAGGGATGCTTTCAGAAATAATATATATTTATATAAATATACATACGTTTGTTTTTAGAATAATCTTAGTGGCTTCCAAAAATATTGTTCCATTCCTTACATGGCGTTGTGATTTTAATGATTAAAAACGAAATTATTTGTTAGATTAATTTTTTCCGACATCATCAGTTTTTTTATAGATTGGTTTCATTGCCCGGTGGCCCAATGCCGACGTAAACATAGACTAAAATTTAGGGGTTAGGGGGATTCATCGGGTCAAGGCAAATTTATTCTCTATTAACGCATTTTATTGTGATAAAATTAGTGTCAAATGATGCAGAAACTAACAAAGTTTAATACAGTTTTTTTCGTCCCCAAAAAAGTGGTGTACACACTTGTTGAAAATGTCTAAATGTATCCCTCTCTACTTGGAACGGGTTTAATGGAGAGGATAGAGACAGACAGGCATAGTGCGGACTAAAAGATTTACCCCGTGGTGTCTCCATGGCCCATTGCACCTCAGCTTTGATGGATTGTGTGACAAGATCGCTATAGAGTATGTTTGCCATTATAGGCTGCTAGATTAATATAGAATCAATACATAAATATCTAATAATTACATGGAAGTCAATCACTTAGTTTAGTTCGATGGTGATTTAGAGCCCCGCTATGTGGGGAGGGGAGTTGAAGCAGGACTTAAGTGGTTCTACACCGGGGACTGAAAATTAAGAGTTCTCTAGCCCGACCCCCTATTACGATAATTTTAGGGGAAGTCTTGATGTGGATTTAACTTTAAAGGGACCCCCCACAGAGCTTAACTTCAAACTTTTCTACATGTCCTCATTTAAGAAGGGGGGCCCCATATTATCGTTTAAGGCCCAATTTTATTACTTCCGCCTCTGTCTAGAACTATAAATTTATAATTCATATTGACGACCCCCCCTCAGCGTGTCGGGACCCGTCAGGTAGCTTTACTAAATTTCTCCTTTCCATGCCTTGGGGCCCCCAACAACTTCAGAACGGCCACAGTGATACTATTTTTAAGAATATATAGGCTACTGGAGTAGCCTTTATAAAGATACAGATGAAAAGGGGAAGGGGGGGGCGGTCATTTAAAAATATATTCTGTTTCCCAGCTCTGTAAGATATATTACAATGGCAAAAATGCAAATGCTAAAGAATCCTCTCCAGAAATACGTACATGCAACATTTTGTGCATGCCGCCTGTAGAACATAAAGGGTAATCTATCTCTCCCCCAGCGCCTGTCAGACGACGCCACTGTTAATACGGCGGCATACATCGCATCAGCACATGGGTGGAAGGGAGGGGGGAGGGTGGTTGTGGTGGTAGTGGAGAGACTGGGGCGCCGGGGGGGGGTATGGGAGGGAGGGGGGGGGGTCGCCGGTGTCTTGCATAATTCAAAATAAAAATCATTCACCGCGCCACGCCCACAGCCACTACTTCCTGCGACCACCAAGGGGAGGTTATCTAAAAAATAAATCATTATAATAACAAGGGCAGCACTCGACACGGAAGAACTTTTAGACTCTGGGGGAAGGGGATACTGTGGTAAAGGGGTTGGCCGGGGGGGGGGTAGCTCATAGTGTTATATTATGGTAAACGATGACATTTCCCTATAGGCGTGTCGTGCCAAGAACACACTATTTAAATAGTCTGTGTAACGTCATCAACACATCTGCAAAAGTAAAAATTAAAAAAAAAATAAAAATTAACAACATAGAAAAAGTCATACATTACATGACGCAAGAATAATTGAAAATGTTCCCTTCTTTCCCCTATTACAACAATATATTTATATATATATATATATATATATATACTAGATCAAGGGCCTGGTACCCGGACCGGCTATTAGTACGCAGTTTGAGTTGAAAATGGTGATGCGCTCACAACACCATATCATTGACTAATCTTAATTTGTTCATAATATTTTAAAGGACTCTTTCTCAACAGTTTTTTTTTTATAATTTATCAATTGTCTTTCACTTAGCCCCACACCCATCCTTCCTCCCTCTCCCGCCCGCCAACCCCCTTCCACTCAAGACATGCCCGAATCGCAGTGGGTCTCAATGTACAAAATTACAAAAAGGGGCATTTAGTATAACTGAATGTTCTTAGAAAATGTAAGATTCTAATTTTCTTCTATTTCATTTCTATTCCACCTTTACATAATTTGCGCACACTACTCCTAATCATTTCAAAATCTAAATTCATTAATAAGAAATCCTTGTTGTGTTTAGAATTCCCAAGAATTTAATTTTTATTCAAGAAAGATTCATTTGATGAACAAAATGCGCACTAAACATACTCTCAGTTAGTAAGTCGTCTCTTTTCAATTTCTATAATTTTGGAATTTCCCAGACTATTTTTATAATGACGGTCGACGCGCGCTGTTTTTTTTTACTCCGCGAATGTGTGACGTAGAATCTCTTTTAGTTTTTAGCGATTTCATCTCGTGTGGTGCCGTGTATTAGTAACATGCAGACATGTGGCTTTTATTGCCATGAACATACTTTACACCGCACGGTGTGAAGGTCTGTCGAACGTACGGTCGAACGGTCTACCGTCTATGTTAGACGATTATGTACATATATATATATATATATATATATATATATATATATATATATATATATATATATTAGGGTGGGTTGAAAATAAAAATGTGGCACGGAACTCAGGAAAACTTTGCGTTTGCATGTGAAACCAAAGAAAATCACAAAGAAATTAGTTCTGGACACTTGTAAGTGCCCCATATTTTTAATTTAATAAATACTCGCTTTAATAGTATTGACAACCACAGCAGACTTATCAAATAATGAGACACACCTAACGTAAATCAATATTGTATGCAAATATAAACAGTCAAGCAATGGTAATTACTCACAGAATATAAGTATGTCCTTTTCTAACAAATCATTACTGCAAAAAGTTATCACAATAATCTTGTTTTGAATCAAAACGAGGCATTAAATTGCGGGAATTTACTCGTGCACGAATAAAACCATCTCTGGCCTCAAAACCATAAACAGCTTTTGAGGCATCTGTAACCAGTTTTATGCAACGTTCCACTCCTTGAGTGTGGTTCTTGTAATTCAAAGTGAGTGGCTCATTGCTGAATTTAGCAATATCATCATCTGTCAGCTTCATCGTGAGTGGTGGCTCCTGGATATCTTCCCAGTTAATCAGATCAACGTAGTTTGTTGCATCATAGTTAATCAGCGGAACTTTAAACAGACGTATTGCAGCTGTAGATGCCTGGAGTCTTTGCTGGAGTATAATATCAACTGCTCTTGAGCGAATACTTTTGTCTGAATCAGCCAGCATAGCAATAAGAATATTTTCTGAGTGAGCAAAATATGCACTGCGACTAATAGCAGCAGTTTCACTGGAAAGTTCTTTGAGAAGTTGAGTTGCATGATAGACATGTCTTGCGCCATATGTGCACGAGGGATTGTGCTTTATGTTGAACCAGTTTGCAGCATAGTTAGTTACAATGAAGTGTGTGATGATGCAAAGGTTAGCAGAAGGATTGTCTGTAGCAACATACAGGCGGCAAACCCTATTGGCAAAAGTAAGCCATCGTGAGTGATTTAGGGGACCAGGCTTTCTAGCTGATAAATTTTCAGAAGCAACGCCAGTTCTAATGGCTGTTACAATATCATATAAATGTTTCTGGTCACATGAGAGATCAGCTACCACATCCTCATCTAACACAGGCATACTGTGTTGACTTGTGATCTTTGTAAAATTAGCAATATGTTTCAGTTCGCAATGATGAAGTTCACGACCAATGGGACCACTGAAACTCGTTGCTCCAGATGTTGGCCCATCCAGTGTTGTAAACAGATGGCGCAGTGGTAGTTCATTTGTGTGTAGCAAGCATATGAACCAATTCAGAGGACGTCCTAAAGCCACCTCTCCACCTTTACTGCCGACATTTGCATTTGTACTGTCACAGCCTATTGCTAAGATACTATCACTTGCATCTTGCTCTCTAATTACAGTTACAATACTGTTAGCAATATCAGTACTTCTGCCTGATGAAGGCGTCACATGTGTCAGATAGCTACTACCTGGTTCTTCAACTAGAACATAATGATTTTCAACAGTAGTGTCACCATACCACTTGCCACTTCTGTTTACTTTGACCAAAGTGGTGTCTCGTCTACCATCAAAGTAAATACTTGTGATACCTTTTGGTGACTGTCGCATATCACGTTGCAAACCCTTTCTTAAATTCAGCCTCTCACGATGTACTTTATTCTTGTCTATCACAAAGCTTTGATTCTGTTTGGTTATGAAGCCAACATCGATAAGCACTGCTGTTGCTAGGGATGCTGCAGCTCTGTCTGATATGCCATATCTGTCTGCTTCTTTTGCTAAATTTGGAAGGGGTATTCGCATCTGACCTTCAGCTACATCATCATCACTACGACTGGATATATCATCACTAGCTACATCATCAATACTACTGGATTTATCATCACTATCGTGAAGTACCTCGTCATCGCTGTCCTCTGCAACACTTTGGTCACTTGCACACCTGTTACTAGATTCTTCTTCACTAAGATTATAAGTTACTCTCAGCACTTGAAAATTTTCTTGGCATTTTACATCTTGTTTCTTCTTCAATTTTTCGTTGTAAACGCTTCTGCAATCTGGTTATTTGCCATAACTGACGGACAGTTTAATATCGAACTAAAATTGACAATAAAAAAGTTATCATAAAGAGATTCATTTTATTTATTTGACAAGAGATAAACAATTATCTCTAAAAACGGATATAATGTATCACAGGGATATAATGGCAGTGACAGTTTGGCAGGGATATAATGGTGGTAACAGTAACACAGGGATATTACGGCAGTGACAGTTTGGCAGGGATATAATGGTGGTAACAGTATCACAGGGATATTACAGCAGTGACAGTTTGGCAGGGATATAATGGTGGTAACAGTATCACAGGGATATTACGGCAGTGACAGTTTGGCAGGGATATAATGGCGGTAACAGTATCACAGGGATATTACGACAGTGACAGTTTGGCAGGGATATAATGGTGGTAACAGTATCACAGGGATATTACAGCAGTGACACTATCGTTCAGGCTTCATTGTAAGGCGGTGCAACATAAATTAAAAATTCTCTTCTGTCAGTGGCAGTTTGTGTGACAGACACATTGAGCTTGACACCAATCATACAACTCCATGGACAACAGGAATGTCACTCTACGGTTTATGCCAACATCTAAAAACTACACCACACACAACTCCGCAATACAGAGAGGAAAAAAAAAAGAGAAAGATATTTTATTACTTTCAGTAATCTAGTATCATCTGACAGCAATGGGAACCATATAAACAGACATAATGCCAGATGACATTTATGTGACATGTCATTGCAGCGATCGAATCTGGAACAGGCCATTCATTAACCCATCTAATCCATCGTTTTTAATAACCCGGGACAATGGTCTCGCCCTCTCCCGCCCCCCCCCCCCGCCATACGTTGCATGTGGTGACCACAAGGATCCGGTCCTGCACGATTTAGCTTTTAAAACATAGTGCCTCCCCCCCCCTCCCTCTCCACACCCCAGCCCCGACACAAGTATTAGGTTGCCACGAGACTGCTGCTTCGTGTGTGTGTGTGTTTGGAATATGTGTGGCTATGTTTGTGTGTGTGGGTCGGGGTATGGGTTTGAGGGTGGTGTGTGAGGGGGGGCTGGGTGTGTGGAAGAGGATGGGTGGGGGTGGGGGAGGGGATGGTATCGTGTGTGTGTGTGTGTGGAGGGATGGTATGGGAGTAGGGGAGGGGATGGTTGAGGGTGGGTGGGAGAGGGTATTGCTCAATGACGAAAGAGTCTAACTACGAGCTAGTTGGTTTCCAAATGTTTAAACCATGACACACTGGAGGCTGATGAAACAAAATGACTTAATGTGTCTATGGAGACATACAAAGTGACATGATCATTGATCATATGATAGCAACATAGAATAAAATAAAAAATTATAATTTATATTATTTACTAGTTGCAAGTACCCGGCTTTGCCCGGGTTTAAAATAAGGTTTTCTGTTTACCTTCTGTTTTCTCCCTACCCCCTCTCTCCCTTCCTCTCCATCTCCCCCCCCTCTCTCCCATCTCCTTCTCTCCCCCCGTCCATCCTCCTCCCTCCTCCTTCCCTCTCTCTCCTTCCCTGCCCCCTCTTTCTCTTTATCTCTTCCTCCCATTTCTCCCATCCTCTCCCTCTCTCCTTCCCTCCCCTCTCTCTCCCTCCCTAACCCCTCTCTCCCTCCTTTCTCCCTCCCTCCCCTTTCCACCTCTCTCTCTCCCTCCCCCTCTCTCCCTCTCCCCCTGCTCCCTCTCCCATCTCCCTCTACCCCCTCCTTTTCTCCCCCTGTCCATCCTCCCTCCCTCCTCTCTCCCCCTCCCTCCCTCCTACCCTCCTTTCCTCTCTCTCCCCCCTGCCCCCTCTCTCTCCCTCTCCCCCCCCTCTCTCTCTCTCTCTATATATATATATATATATATACTTATTATTATGGCTTCACACTTCTTCTAAAATCCTTCTTCATTCCTTTACCTTCCTCAAACTGTACAAATCAGAGAGCATGAAAAAACATCAACAATTCTTTGCATCACAAAGGCACAATACAGCACCAGCGCGCAAGTTCTATTCGATCATAAGGAAATGACGTCACAGAGGAATTTTATTTATAGCGCCGTCGAGATTACTTTAATATAGTAAAATACTAAAATAAAAAAAAATAATTAATTACAATTAAACTACCCATCGAGATGAAACGAAACCTGTCCAATAACCTGCCCCATGTAATTATGTGTATGTGTAACAAATTTCACGTTATTTGTTTTTCTGGATCTTGAGTTATAAGGGAACAGACAGACAGTCAGACAGACAGACAGACAGACAGACAACAAATGCGTCTTATAAGTATAGAGATATAGTTTTCCTTTTTCACATTTAATAAAAATGTGTGAATTCGGTGAATTTTGTTCACTGACATTATTCTGAAAATAGCGGGCTATATTTATTGAGTAGTAATATTAAATCCCCACATTAAATCCCCCACATTAAATCCCCCCACATTAACCCCCCACATTAAATCCCCCACATTAAATCCCCCATATTAACCCCCCCCCCCACATTAAATCCCCCACATTAAATCCCCACATTAATTCCCCCACATTAAATCCCCACATTAAATCCCTTACATTAACCCCTACATTAAATCCCCCACATTAAATCCCCACATTAATCCCCCACATTAATTCCCCCACATTAAATCCCCACATTAAATCCCCACATTAAATCCCAACATTAACCCCCAACATTAATTCCCCCACATTAAATCCCCAATTTAATTCCCCCACATTACATCCCCACATTAAATACCCACATTAATTCCCCCATATTACATCCCCACATTAAATCCCCACATTAACTCCCCCACATTCAATCCCCACATTCAATCCCCACATTAAATCCCCACATTAATTCCCCCACATTAAATCCCCACATTTTATCCCCACATTAATTCCCCCACATTAAATCCCTACATTAGATCCCCCACATTAAATCCCCAACATTAAATCCCCCACATTAAATCCCCCACATTAAATCCCAACATTAAGTTCCCCACATTAAATCCCCCGGATTGAATCCCCACATTAAATCTCCCACATTAAATCACCCATATTAAATCCCCCACATTAAATCCCCCAGATTGAATCCCCACATTAAATCTCCCACATTAAATCCCCCATATTAAACCCCCCTAATTAAATCCCCCAGATTGAATCCCCACACCAAATCCCCCACATTAAATCCCCCAGATTGAATCCCCACATTAAATCCCCACATTAAATCCCCACATTAAATCACTACGTTCAGTCGGTTTCACTGATTGGTGACAGCAGTAATCTCTCGTTCCCACTAAATATGTTGATTGAGTGGCTGTGTTTCCTATTACCTGTTAATAGAAATCAGAACTCAACTGCACTGTAATTAACCAAAGAAATATCACAAACTCATGTATCTCTTTAAAAGAAACTATTTAATAAAATAACTTTATATCATTCAGCTCTTCGTCTCCAAAATGAAAAAAAAAAAACAAAACAATTTCTTTCATCGCCCCCCCCCCCCCCAAACGGTTTCATCCCTTCGGCCGGGGGGGGGGGGGATGGTGTGTGAAATTTCGCCCACTTTGAGAATCACTGACCTACGCAATGTCATGTATCTTTTATAAATCATGTTAAATTTTTTTTTTTTTGGTTTTGAACTAAAAATGACAAAAAAAAAAATATCTCTATTCAGGTTCCCTAACCTAGTATAGTAGAAGAGATTGCAAAGGAGGTAGAGGGGTGGGTAGGGCTGATCATTTGACTCCCCCCCCCCTCACAGTATCTATATATTGCTTCAGTGTGAGCTGGGGAAGATATTACGTAGTCCAAAGTGGAAAGATTTACAAGATAGTGGACACACAGTTAGAGCCACAGAATATGTAAATTTCCAGAGAAATCGTCCCTGCGATGAAATTCATGACATTATTCTGTGGTGGTCTCCCCTTATCCTGCCCATTTATGCCAGACAAAACGACACAACCAACAAAAGCTTTGAATATTGATTGGCCAGTTTTTTTTTCATTCCCATCTTTTCCTCTGCTGTAAGGTCAAATGAAATGGTTTGGTTTAAACTCGACGAGAAATATGATTCTTGGTTCCACCACCCACCATCTTCAGTCCCCCACCCCCCGCCTGTTTGTTTCCCTATAATACGGGCAACTTTGAAAGTCAGAAACCGGAAGCTGAGGTCGAAAAGATCAGTTTGAGGTCGTACGAGTCACGTGTTCAGCAAAGGTAAGGGGTTTTGTCAGCGGACCATAACCTCAATGTACAGTACAACGCAGTCCTGATTGATTTTTCTGTCCACCAGTAATTAATCGATGGCGGTTCGATATTCCCTAATCTATTTTCTAAATTGTTTTCTTTTAAAAAAAATCAAATAAAGGATCCAATATCGACTTTGGTGAAAGATTACTGCAATATCTTTTTATAACTTCATAATTATAATAGGGACAATTCCGTACCATTATAGGAATTAATAGATTTCATTAATGCCAGATAATTAAAAGCAGAAAACAATCAATATCTGCGCAGTATTAGCGGCAAACTTTCCAAGCAAGAAGATTGTATCTAAGCTTCTCTCCAGCCTGCAATTTTAGGTTTAATTTCAAAGAGTTTATTTCTGTTGTCGTTGTCCAATGGAGTGTAAAATAATATAAGTGGCGCAGCGTGCACGAATAATTAAAGTGACCTGCAGTGGGGGTGCTAGACTAGACACCGGGCGCCGACCTTCAAGGTCATGTATTGGCTACAGAACCAGGAAGACTTTTTTTTTTAAAGTTTCTATCTATCTATCTATCTATCTATCTATCTATCTATCTATCTATCTATCTATCTATCTATCTATCTATCTATCTATCTATCTATCTATCTATCTATCTATCTATCTATCTATCTATCTATCTATCTATCTATCTATCTATCTATCTATCTATCTATCTGTCTGTCTGTCTGTCTGTCTGTCTGTCTGTCTGTCTGTCTATCTATCTATCTATCTATCTATCTATCTATCTATCTATCTATCTATCTATCTATCTATCTATCTATCTATATATCTATCTATCTATCTACTCTCTTTCTTTCTCTCTCTCTCTACATATATACATGCATACACATTTATATATATACGTATATGTGTGTGTGAGTGTGTGAGATAGATAGATAGATAGATAGATAGATAGATAGAGAGAGAGAGAGAGAGAGAGAGATGCCATGAAGTTTTTTAAGAATGGCTTGAAGGTTTAGTGACAAGGACGTGATGTTGTGACGTAATGTTGTGATGTTGTCAGTTTAATAACATACTGTCAATGTAATAACATACTGTCAATGTAATAACATACTGTCAGTGTAATAACATACTGTCATTGTAATAACATACTGTCAAGGTAATAACATACTATAAGGGTAATAACATACTGTCAGTTAAATAACATACTGTCAATTTAATAACATACTGTCAGTTTAATAACATACTGTCAATGTAATAACATACTGTCAATGTAATAACATACTGTCAAGGTAATAACATACTGTCAGTGTAATAACATACTGTCAGTGTAATAACATACTGTCACTGTAATAACATACGGTCAGTGTAATTACATACTGTCAATGTAATAACATACTGTCAATGTAATAACATACTGTCAGTTTAATAACATACTGTCAATGTAATAACATACTGTCAGTGTAATAGCATACTGTCAATGTAATAACATACTGTCAATGTAATAACATACTGTCAATGTAATAACATACTGTCACATATTGTGAATTTATTACAAAACTTTCAAGTTATAACAGTCATTTTTTTCATACTGTTAATTTATTTTGTATCAAATAAGTTATTTCATATTACTTTTTGATAACACATATCAAATGTATCACAAATCATAAAGACATTAAATATAATGACAAACTAATAGACTACATATCACCTAAATTGTAAAACAAAAACTATCTGTATAGTTTACCCACTGTCTACATTTTAGACGCTATCATAATATGTAATCTTATGTAATAATATGAGACGATGACAGTTATGAGTGAAGTAATTACTTTACTCTCTAGCCCAAATTGAAAGGAACAAATCAATGGAAGTACTCTCTACCACAATTCCTAACTTCAATTAATTCAAAGCTGCGTTCAGTCACAGGAAAACGTTTGAATACATTTCCATTTTCAATCGCCCCCCCATCCCCCCTTTCCCCAACGCCTTTTTCTTTTCTTTTTTTTGTGTTCTATAGTCACGTGACTTTAGCATTCGGCTGTGACATAAAAACTGAACGTGTGAAGAGTTTAATTATTGATGATGTGATCGATAGATAGGTCGGACGGACACAGTTCACCTTGATTAATGGATTCGATTAAAATTATCTGATTTTTGTTTTAATCTGCTTGAAAACATATAGATGTAGATGCAGAGCAATACAAACATACACACACGAAGACATGTTGATACACACATACACATACACACTCAAACACTTATATTTGCAGTGTCTTAATTAAACAGATATTTGTTGGCCCTAGACAGAGAATTACAGATATGTGTTGGCCCTAGACAGAAACTTACAGATATTTGTTGGCCCTAGGCAGAGATTTACAGATATTTGTTGGCTCTAGGCACAGACTTACGGATATTTGTTGGCCCTAGGCAGAGACAGATATTTGTTGGCCCTAGAAAGAGACATATATTTGTTGGCCCTAGGCAGACAGATATTTGTTGGCCCTAGGCAGAGACTTACGGATATTTGTTGGCCCTAGACAGAGACTTACAGATATTTGTTGGCCCTAGGAAAGACATTTTCAGAAATGTGGAGTTTCTATGGAAAAGCCCCAAAAAACACAACGTCAAATAATGTAAATGGGAAGGGTCGTTTAAGAGGAGAGGTGTGTAGTTTGAGATGGTGTATATTATCTTCAATCTGACAGGCATCAAGCAGATTTTGGAAAGTAAGAATAACTGGAAAAAAAAAT
This sequence comes from Bulinus truncatus, assembly GCA_021962125.1. Lineage (NCBI taxonomy): Eukaryota > Metazoa > Mollusca > Gastropoda > Planorbidae > Bulinus > Bulinus truncatus. The sequence continues at coordinate 3,570,992 of JAGDYQ010000034.1, forward strand.
AAAATATCAAGAAAAACTGGTTTATATTTGAACATTGCTATAACTGCCTCCATACACTGCTGGATCGTCAGGTGGTGTAAGGCTTAATTTACAATTCAGGAGGAACTCTCCCTGTGGTATCGTTTGAAAAGAAAAACGGGAAAATTAAGAGAAAGTCATTACAGTACACCCAGGACTGAGAAACTGAGTGTGTGTGTGGGAGGGGTGGGGGGGGGGTGGAGACCTACTGTACATTAATTTCGTCTTATTGGATGAGGCATACTTGAATCTATATGTTTTACCCAACGTAAAAGGAACTTTATTTTGTACCCAATGTACAAAGAACTGTATGTTGTACCCAACGCACAAAGAACTTTAGTTTGTACCCAACGTACACAGAACTTAATGTTGTATCGGGACACTGAGAGCAGGAATAGATACCATGATACCAATTCATCTCCTTAGGTCGTAGAATCATAGAACATCTTCCGAGACAAATATTGACACTTTATGTTATCTCCCATCACTCACTGTTTATAGTCGGAGTCAATGTAAACATAGCCTAAGGATAGCCCTCTGCCTGACGAATGGTTTAATTACTAGGTAATACTATGTAATATAAGACAATAATATGTAATATAATGTAATATAAGGTAATATAATGTAATATAAGGTAATAATATGTAATATATGGTAAGTATATGTAGTATAAGGTAATAATATGTAATGTATGTTAAGTATATGTAATATAAGGTAATAATATGTAAAATATGGTAATAATATGTAAAATAAGGTTATAATATGTAATATAAGGTAATAATATGTAATATAAGGTAATTATATGTACTATAAGGCAAATATATATAATATATACTTGTAAACATCAAAACCATAAGTCGGCAGAAAAGGCGATATAAATGTCAAGGCCAATGGATTAACCGATGGGCAGTTATTTACTAAGTGAACACAACGCACTCTTTAGCATGAACTCCACTTATAATTGAAAACTAAACAAAAAAATTAAGTATTTGGTTGCATAGAAACAGTTTTTTTTATTGGCCTTCAAATATTTACTTATTAAAAATTATTAAAAAAAAAAAACAACACTTTTTTTAAATAGAATTTTTATCTTTCATTATTTTTAGGCAATTATTTTTTTTATTAAATGCATGTTATGTTGCTTCGTAAAACAGTTTTGTTATGTTTGAAGTTTTTACATGTATTAGTTAAAAAACATTTTACTATATTTAAATTTATCTTATGTTGCCAACTGAATACATAATTACTTACGTCCTTTTCATTATTTATCTCACAATATATTATTGCACTTATACTGATAGATGTACTTGTACTGATAGATGTACTTGGACTGATAGATATACTGATAGATGTACTTGCACTGACAGATGTACTTTTACTCATAGATGTACTTATACTGATAGATGTACCTATACTGATAGATGTACTTGTACTGATAGATATAGTGCACTTTGTATTTTTTCTAGGAATAGCTCTGTTTAAAATAGATCTGTTTAAAATAGCTCTGTTTAAAATAGACCTGTTTAAAATAGCTATGTTTAAAATAGCTCTGTTGAAAATAGATCTGTTTAAAATAGCTCTGTTTAAAATAGCTCTGTTTAAAATAGATCTGTTAAGTCGCTGTAAGGATGAGAAGTTCATCTCCCAGAGACTATAAACCACCCCCGGGAATTGTTTTTGTATTGCAATGCTTGTATCCCCAACTTAACCAATAGTACAACGGCCATGACGGTATTAGGGGCAACATACTGGGAACTTTTCACCCTGACCTGAACAATTCCATTGGTTCTCACTAGAGATTGAACCCGCGACCTTCAGGTTGATGGTCGAGCTATTAACAGCACGACCATACGTCACCTTTCTAAATGTAGACAGACTCGGTCGATTCGGCATTTAATAGACATCAAGAACGTTCTAGTTTTTTTGACTTTCACCTGAGGATGGTGTTATTGATCTGTGAGTCGAATTCACTTAGTGCCAGGAGCAGTAACGTAGCCAGCATTTATAGCACCTAAGTGGACTCTAAAAATGCCACAGCATTACCATGCCAAAAAAAAAAAGTACCTAAGTGGCGAATTAATCCACCACTTGCATGTGGCAAAGTGCCGCCCTGGGGGCGGACTGCCCCCTCCACCCTTCCCCAGTTACGCCACTGGTGCGAGGCATTTGAATGACCACGAATCACTTTTTTTTTTTCAAATCTGACTTTGTATTCATTATACATCGGTGGAGATCTGAGCCTTCACAAAAATCAATATAACATTACCGTTAATTGTTAACTAACGAAAACCACACATTTTTGTTAACATACTGTTAAAATAAATCACAAATTTTTATTTTTTTAAATTACAATTTAGTATTACATGATTTTATTCTAGGTTAAAGTTTTTTTAAAATGTTATTTTGAAAACTATTTTTTTTAATTACTTATTTTAAAATTCAGAAGATTGAACTTTAAAATTACTAAAGTTTTAAAAATTATAGACTAAAAACATAATCTTTAGATCGTGACACATTAAAAAATACCAACATGTACTTAACTTGATGAACTTTATAAATAAATAGAAGTGTCGATTAACGAGACTGTCATCTGATTAATATTCGAATATTATTTTCTTCTAATACAATGTAACGTCCGAGGTATTCGTTGTTTAATTAGCATCGATCTCTGGTTTCCCAGCCATTAACAGATCGCAACGGGCGCCCAATAATGCATGAAGCGGCCACACCTTAATGATAATGAGGCTACAATAAAAAAAAGTTTTTTTTACTAACCTGGTCGTTGAAATTTTTTTTGACTTCATCTTTGCAGCACCACTGTCCGCCTGCCACACACAGAGACACACAGAGAGAGATATCAGATCATGCCTGGCCCTGTGCACAAACAATGATTGACTGCAGTACACTGTTGATGTAGTCTAGTGACTGTTGTGTGTCTGTGTGTTTGTGTGTGTGTACGTGCGTGCGTGTGTCCGACACACTTGAATGTTTCAGCTTCTGTAATGCCATTAGTCCTTCCCCCCCACCCCCACCCCGCCCCTACTCCGCACCCTTCACCTCTCCCGCTCCCCACTATCGATCTGTGACAGACTCCAGCCTGACGGAACTAATGCCAACATCAAAGTAGATCTCAGCAACACTACTCACCACGTCGCCCCCACCCACCCCCCACCACCACAGGCCTAGCACAGCCTCAACCTCTCCCCCCCCTCCCCATATACCCGGTACACCCGAGATAAAACTATCCCCCACCCTGCCTTCTTCTACTTCCAATCAACAATTGACCCTTGATGTGAAGGCACACAGGTTTTACTTTTGTCCTTCTCGTTTTTTCCTTTTTTTTTTGGACCTTGCTCTCTCACGTAGCTGACCACTCTCTCCCCCCCCCCTCCACACACCAAAGCTTACTTTCTATATCCACGGCCATGACCAAAATAACTTTGACCGGACGTTAAGACGGCCACCACACACAGAGCGCATGCTTATTTTTGCGATCTACTATCTCTGACCATAGATATGAACTTGTTGACCACGATCGGTCACTGCTTGGACAATGGACACTATACACTGACCCTCTCTTGTGTTAACCTAATCTATGAGGTTGAAGTGTTTCTGTCAATATAATCGAAAGTTTTTTCACTGGACACCAGATCATGTCAGCTAAGTAGGCCGATGACCCATCGACTGATCTTACCACGTCAGGTACAACCAGCCAATAAATGTAACTTGACCGTGATTTCTAATAAAAACAAATCGTGTATTGCTTTGATTACTTTATTTTACCCTGCAAATATAATATAATATCATATGTATGTGTGTGTATGTGTGTGTGTGTGTGTGTTTCTGTTAACAATGAGATGTACATAAAATCAAACCAATTGTAACCAGACATACTCAAAAACATTACACCATGAATGTTTGCTGTTAATTATTAGAAGCCCAAGATTTGATAGCAACAGCATTTATTGTGTTTTGGTCTAGTGCCACTAAGAATGTACATTCGCCATGGGCAGGGGTGGGTAAACTTTTTCTAAAGAGAGCCGCATTGAAAACTTGATTGTTACCTGCGGGCCGAATATATATTTTGCCTTCTTCAGTTAGAATTTACAACGTAGAAAATATGAATAAATGATAATAACTATGTATTTGTCATTTTTATTTAATATTCACACTCTATTACACAATAAAAACACGACATTTGTCTCAATCCTTCTTGTTTCGGCATCACTCATGATTGAATCAACGTCTATTCACTTTTGAATTACAATTTTTACAAAACCTTTCAAAACTTATATTGTAAACAAAAGACTTAATGGCCAGTAATAACCAACATTCTGATCGCAACATAAACATGCATACGGGGGCATACTTTACTCTGATGGGCCGCATGCGGCCCGCGGACCGTAGTTTGCCCACCCCTGGCCTAAGGCATCTTAAGTTAACCAACGAAACCCCCCTCAACCCCCCTCCCCCCCAACAAAAAATATTGTCTACGGCTGTGTTTCGATGACAACAACCCCCAACAAAAAATATTGTCTACGGCTGTGTTTCGATGACAACCCCAAACAAAAAATATTGTCTACGGCTGTGTTTCGATGACAACAACCCCCAACAAAAAAGATATCAATGCCTGCAAAAACTTGGTTAAACATTGGAAAGTGAACCAACGTATCATACTCAATTATTGTTCGTACTGTGTTCAGTAAGTTTTTTGTAAATCAATAACTTTCTGTCATGGAAAGAGGGGGTTGGTAGTAGGGAAAAGCCTAACAAAAACATTCAATTATCTCTTATAAATGTGTATAATCCTACACATGTATAGGTTATACCTAGTAACCCAAATTACATAAACATTTTCTAATAGTGTTTTTTCGTATGACCTCACTTATAAATCATAGGCTATAATTATATCTATACAGAGCATATGTATATATATATATATATATATATATATATATATATATATATATATATATATATATATAGATAGATAGATAGATAGATATAGATATATATATACCTGCATCGCGACAATTTTTAATGGTGGCATTTCATGAAATCAGTGTTTTTATATTTTATTAAATATTTCATTACTTTTTTTCACCACATATTTTTGTTAAATGACCACGGTATTGCTATTTACAGTAAAGTACACAAATTAAAATCGTGACTTCAACTCGAATTGACTTTATGACTGGTCATACGTGATGTACTTGATAAATAATGCAAAGGGTACAAACATTAATGCAATTTAAAATGTATGTCGTAAAATGTCAAATAAAATAGAACGAGGATTACAAAAAAATGACAAATAATTTTTTAGAGAAAAGTGAAAATCTTTTGATGATTGAAAAAAAAAACTATTTTATTAATGATTAACGTTTTTAGTTTGTTTTGAAAACAAAACAGTATGTATCGAATCTAAAAACTCATTTCAACTAATAAAATTTGCTAGAAGTAATAATAAAAAAGAGATAAAATGTTTTTAAAAAAGTTAAAATTAAATCCATGTAAAATTAAAAAAAAAAAAAAAAACTCTTAAAATTAAATTTTAAAAAACATTCTTCAAGTTACGTTCAGTGCTGCCAACTCTGAGGTTTTCCTCTCTAGTTTGACGTGACTTGATAACAAATTATTCATAAACTGCCCATGATCCCTCATAAACCACCGCAGGGAGAATCTTGATTAGGCTGCGGAGCTTCTTGATTATGTTGTAGCTCACACAGAGTGTGTAGGGATGGAAGGGGGGGATTTTGAATCACAATAGCCTTATGTTGTTAAAATTGGTTTTAAAAAAAATATGTGTACTAAAATACTCATGTAGTCGTTTGGCTTAAGACTGTTTCCTTACTTAATTCCTTATCAACTTAACGTATACAACTTCATACAGTGATCTAGTTTTCAAGAGCTCCCAACTACGATTTACCTAACCCATTTTACTCTCTCAATTATATATATATATATACTAGCTGTACCCTGCAAAAACCTTTGCATAGAGTTATATCCCCTTAGACTTGATCGGTAGGCTAGGTTTTTTTTGGTTTCGGGCAGATCCGATTTTTTCATGATTGTATTTTAAACTGTAATACTGTTATATTGATTCTTTACTTTCGATTTAACGCAGAATCCAAATCGCGTATATATATATATATATATATATATATATATATATATATATGACGGGCTACCACCAATACATATGAAATCCCTCGGCATTGATCCCCTCTCACGCCCCACGCTGTCATAATCGCTAAAGTTTGATTTGAACCGATCTATAAATAAACATTAAAGCTCCACATAAATATTTTACGTTCTTTTGAGATAATCCTTGTGATTACGTCATGTGTGAGCATAAAATGACGTCATGTGTGTACCCAAACTATAAAATGACAACTGACACTTCAAAGAGTGTTGCTTTGAAAACAAGTTTTAAATCCCTCCCATTTAACAGTTTTTATTTTCTAGCTACATAGCCGAATCTTTATTCATTGATATGAGAGTTGTGTTTTCATTATCGAAGACAAAGACAGGAAATTAATTTTGTGTAGGCCTGAATGTTGAATTCTTTTTTTTAGTTTTTTTTTAATTTGCTCTCATATAATTTTACATTTATAGTTAGTAATGCCAAATGGAAGCAAATTTTGGCCCACTTTTATTTTATTGTTTTTTTTCATTTAATCCTTTTTCCATTTGCCAGATTTTCCAAACGATGAGGACCATGGCGGTATTTTGAGACTTAATCACGGAACATTTCAGAAGTTCAATAAAGGGAAAAAAAAAAGGACAAGGGGTCAGAGGTCACAATGTATTATAGTGTACAAGAGAACATTTAAAATATTCTAACAAAGTATCAACAATTTGAGATCGTATCATTGTATGCAGCAGGTATTATGTGATAGTGTGGATATATGTTGTTTTTCTTTGAATATATCTAGCTTGTCATAAATGAATCAATTTAATATTTGTTGAAAGCAAGATGCCAACTCAACGACGTTTAAAAACTAACTGAAATGAAAAAAAAAATTCAAAGAAGGCAGCCATGTTATGATTTGTATATAGATCAGTGTACATGTTTGGGTGTTGTACAGGTTGGGTGTTGTACAGGTTGGGTGTTGTACAGGTTGGGTGTTGTACAGGTTGTGTGTTTACAGGTTGGGTGTTGTACAGGTTGGGGTTTTGTATTCAGTAGGTAAACGTACATTTTCATTCGAATTATGCCGATTTCTGGCACACGCAATGTAGGCAGTCGTTTACTATAATCATTTTCTAATGCTGTACTATATCAACTCAACTCACTCTCTATTGCTGTACTATATCTACTCTACTCACTCTCTGTTGCTGTACTATATCTACTCAACTCACTCTCTATTGCTGTACTATATCTACTCTACTCACTCTCTGTTGCTGTACTGTATCTACTCTACTCACTCTCTATTGCTTTACTATATCTACTCAACTCACTCTCTATTGCTGTACTGTATCTACTCAACTCACTCTCTATTGCTGTACTGTATCTACTCAACTCACTCTCTATTGCTGTACTATATCTACTCTACTCACTCTCTATTGCTTTACTATATCTACTCAACTCACTCTCTATTGCTGTACTATATCTTCTCTACTCGCTCTCAATTGCTGTACTATATCTACTCTACTCACTCTCTATTGCTGTACTATATCTACTCTACTCACTCTCTATTGCTTTACTATATCTACTCAACTCACTCTCTATTGCTGTACTATATCTACTCTACTCACTCTCTATTGCTGCACTATATCTACTCTACTCACTCTCTATTGCTGTACTATATCTACTCTACTCACTCTCTATTGCTGTACTATATCTTCTCTACTCGCTCTCAATTGCTGTACTATATCTACTCTACTCACTCTCTATTGCTGCACTATATCTACTCAACTCACTCTCTATTGCTGTACTATATTCACTCAACTCACTCTCTATTGCTGTACTATATTCACTCAACTCACTCTCTATTGCTTTACTATATTCACTCAACTCACTCTCTATTGCTGTACTGTATCTACTCAACTCACTCTCTATTGCTGTACTATATCTACTCTACTCACTCTCTATTGCTTTACTATATCTACTCAACTCACTCTCTATTGCTGTACTATATCTTCTCTACTCGCTCTCAATTGCTGTACTATATCTACTCTACTCACTCTCTATTGCTTTACTATATCTACTCAACTCACTCTCTATTGCTGTACTATATCTTCTCTACTCGCTCTCAATTGCTGTACTATATCTACTCTACTCACTCTCTATTGCTGTACTATATCTACTCTACTCACTCTCTATTGCTGTACTATTTCTTCTCTACTCGCTCTCAATTGCTGTACTATATCTACTCTACTCACTCTCTATTGCTGCACTATATCTACTCAATTCACTCTCTATTGCTGTACTATATTCACTCAACTCACTCTCTATTGCTGTACTATATTCACTCAACTCACTCTCTATTGCTTTACTATATTCACTCAACTCACTCTTTATTGCTGTACTTTATCTCACTTTTTGCTGTACTTTATCTCACTTTTACTTGAAACTTTCCGTCAGATTATAGAACCTGGGTTACCGGACTATCGATTTCCTGACATGAGCAGACTGTTTCGACCGACACTATATCGCTCTACCATATTGTGTATCTATTCTATTCTTCCACTAGACAAAAGGAAAAAAATCCTAACATTTAAATTCTATATATCTAGAGCTTGTGATGAATTAAATTATCTTTTTTATTTACTATACCAGTGTGTGGTAGATATGTGTGTTTGATAGAGGCTATACCAGTACTTTATTCACATGTGCGTTTGATAGAGGCTATACCAGTACTTCATTTGCATGTGTGTTTGATAGAGGCTATACCATTACTTCATTCACGTGTGTGTTTGATAGAGGCTATACCAGTACTTCATTTACATGTGTGTTTGATAGAGGCTATACCAGTACTTCATTCACATGTGTGTTTGATAGAGGCTATACCAGTACTTTATTCTAATGTGTGCATATTGAGGCTATACCAGTACTTCATTCACATGTGTGTTTGATAAAGGCTATATCAGTACTTTATTCAAATGTGTGCATATAGAGGATACATTTATATATGCATATACGTATAAAGTAAATATTCATATTTCAGTACTAGTATACATTTATTTATGGCATCAATTGTCACGGACACCAATTATGTAAATAAAAGAAAATAAAACGTATAACGAACGCAGAGATAACAGATACTCACTATTGATATACGTTTTATTTTAATTAGCAAAAATAGTTTTGTAACTTAGCTAAAAAAATATTTTATAATAACTTTATTAAGCTGAGATGACATCCCGTAAGAATGTCTATCTCTAGTAATTTTTTTTTACCTTGGATGAGCACAGTGCAGTAAACTGAATGAATATGTAAAATTTTTTTAATTAATTTCAGTGGACAGGTTTGTTTGATGCGTGAATAAATTCCGAACTCGGAGTTGGCATCTGGGGAATTGTGACGTAATTTTATGAGAAAGGAAATTATTTATTTATTATCATCCGTAGCAATAGATATCTAAGAACTTGCTTTATTTCGGTTCATGATAAATTACAGTTTTATGATGTATCACAAAGTCGCACCCCATTGGTGGTTTTCTTCTTTATTCGATCCTACCCCCCCCCCCCCTTTTGCCACTTTCAGTTTTAAAAATGTCAATAAATTAATAAAAAGTTTGAAATTGACGGGCCCTAGTGGAACGTTGGCCCTGACCTAATGGAATGTAGGTCCTGACCAAATGGAATGTAGGCCCTGACCTAATGGACTGTAGGCCCTGACCTAATGGAATGTAGGTCCTGACCTAATGGAATGTAGGTCCTGACCTAATGGAATGTAGGCCCTGACCAAATGGATGTAGGTCCTAACCTAATGGAATGTAGGCCTCGACCGAACTTCCGGGATTATCCCTCCTCCGACAGCCCTGATAACTCTTATAAAATTCACAGTGATTGAAGCAAAACGAAAGTAAAAGACAACTTACCTAAAACCATTTCACAATGTTCACGTCTGTCTGTGAAAGAAAAAATAAAAGAAGAACAAAATTAGAAAAAAAAAACTAAACAAAACTCCAATTTCCCTTGTATTCAGTGTGTATTTATACAGACCACATCACAACACGAAACAAAACTCCAATTTCTCTTCTATTCATTGTGTATTTCTACAGACCCCATCACAACACGAAACAAAACTCCAATTTCCCTTGTATTCATTGTGTATTTCTACAGACCACATCACAACACGAAACAAAACTCCAATTTCTCTTGTATTCATTGTGTATTTATACAGACCACATCACAACAGGAAACAAAACTCCAATTTCCCTTGTATTCATTGTGTATTTATACAGACCACATCACAACACGAAACAAAACTCCAATTTCTCTTGTATTCATTGTGTATTTATACAGACCACATCACAACAGGAAACAAAACTCCAATTTTCCGTGTATTCTTTGTGTATTTCTACAGACCACATCACAACACGAAACAAAACTCCAATTTCTCCTGTATTCATTGTGTATTTATACAGACCACATCACAACAGGAAACAAAACTCCAATTTCCCTTCTATTCATTGTGTATTTCTACAGACCACATCACAACACGAAACAAAACTCCAATTTCCCTTGTATTCATTGTGTATTTCTTCAGACCACATCACAACACGAAACAAAACTCCAATTTCCCTTGTATTCATTGTGTATTTCTACAGACCACATCACAACGAATATTTCCGTCTTAGACGAGTGGCTGAGTTTATCTAAAGATTAACTTTTATAGACTTATATATTGACAATCTATAGACGTCTATGTATTGACATTTTGTCTACATGCGTGTTTTCCTGTTTATCTTATTTAGAGGTATGTGGTTTCTGAGAGTTTTTGTGTTTATACAGAGGAAGAAGGTAGATGTTTCCAAGCCGTGAACTAAACTTGGCCGTTGTATTCAAAGCTCAAAGAGACTTGCTGGACAACTTGCAAAACTTGTACCTCTATTGTTGATTGTGTTCTAGACCTGATCTTGTAGGATTTCAAACGGCTCTTCCTGCAGAAGATTACGTTGTCTTCAGCATTCTTTCTCTGTCTGTCTTGGCTTTTGTTTCTCTCCCGTCATCCCCCCCCCCCCCCACAAACCCCTCTTTCTCGTCCTTTCTATCTGACTTATTTAAAATGTCTTGTTCTCAGGTTTCTCAAAAATATTTGGAGTAGAGGAACTTTTTGTATAATGAAATTAATGACAATGAAATATATAGATCCACACATGAAGCGAAATATACTTAATGAAATGAAAGTTCAGTTTACTTATTATAAATGTATATATATATATATATATATATATATATATATATATATATATATATATATATATATATTGAATTAGTGCCACTCGAGAGACATAAAAGAATAAAGACAGCTCGATAAATTCATAAATAAATAGGTAGATATTGATAACAAAATTGGCTGATCCATAAATAGATGTATTCAGAAATTGATTTGTGGGTGGAAAGATATATACGATGATACGCTAATAGGTTGATATGTAGTAGTGGTTCTAAAACGTTTGGGATTTGCGACCCTTTAAGAAACTTGACTAGACCACCACTATGAGTACTACTGATCTATAAATAGATCGACTGATCTATGAGGTCCCTGTGGATATTTATCTCTTATACCTAACAGGACGGGATTCGCAATGTCCTTCTTTATAGCCGATAGTGCAATAGCCATGGAGGCACCACGGGAGACATAGGTAGGTGACTGGGATTGGCCCCAGCTTGCAGTTCTTGCTTCAGCATTAAGATCCGTCTCACTTCCAAAGCGCCTCCTCGCGAATGGGTGCATTAATGGTTTCAGATCTGTTGAAACGATACGATTGCATATCAATTTATGAATATCTATTTATCAATTATTCTACCTATCTCTGTGTCTGCTTACCAACATAACTCTCTACCAACCTACATTTCGCTGCGGTCAAAGTTCATTCCATAAATCATGGCATATTTGTGTCAAGTCCTTGTCTAATCATCTCTCTGTTTATCTACCTCTCTGTTTATCTACAAACATATCTCTCTGTTTATCTACCTCTCTGTTTATCTACAAACATATCTCTCTGTTTATCTACAAACATATCTCTCTGTTTACCTACAAACATACCTCTCTGTTTACCGACAAACATATCTCTCTGTTTATCTACAAACATATCTCTCTGTTTACCTACAAACATATCTCTCTGTTTATCTACAAACATATCTCTCTGTTATCTACAAACATATCTCTATGTTTATCTACAAACACATCTCTCTGTTTATCTACAAACATATCTCTCTGTTTATCTACAAACATATCTCTCTGTTTATCTACAAACATATCTCTCTGTTTATCTACAAACATATCTCTCTGTTTATCTACAAACATATCTCTCTGCCAGCCAACGAATCTCAACACGTCACTACGGTAAAAAAAACAGGCACACTATAAACCATCGTATTTTTGCGTGAAGTCCCTGTACGGAATGAAATGTTTATCTCTTGGATCCGTTCAATCAATTAGGGAACCGTTTTGTAGGTTAACTAAGAATTGAATCGGTAATTGTACAGGAATTGGTAAAAATAACTGCTACTAAAAATAAAGCAAAATATTCCCTACGATCTAAAGTGTTCCTTTACATCTTATTTTGTAGCAGGTAAAATAATGAACCTGCTATCTACATTTATACAATTAAACTCCAGTTCAGTGGCGTCACTAGGGGGGGGGGTGCGGGGGGTGCGGACCGCACCGGGTGACACCCTCACGAGGGGTGACACCCAACTGCAAAATATCTAGTTTTAGGTCTATATTCTTATTTTGTAATTTAAAATAATTCAAAGCCGTATTTAATTTTTTATAAATAAATAAAAATATCTCCGATTACTAACAGACACTGCGTACTTTTTATTATTAATTATTTTAACGCACTGGCTCCGGATACGTCTAAGATGAACTCTTATGATTTAAAGTTATTTTCTTTTCGCGGGAAATTGCATAACCGAGCTATTTTTTTTATTATATATTAAAATTGTAGCTATTTTTTTATGGCGCGCTGGCGGAGTGGGTTAATCTTTTGGCCGTGACCCATTTATTGCTGAGACATATATTTTTTTTTTCAGGATAAGGGTTAGGGATAGGGTAGGGTTTGGAGCAATATCTATTGATGGTCCCCGAAAAAAAAATATATCTCCCATTATTAACAGTAAATGCCGTCATCAACGTCTGCAGTAAATAAGAGTTGTCATTCATTCTGTTTACTGACGTCATCAAAGTTTGCTAGACGTATCCCGAAAAAAATTCTTAGTCTTAGACGTATCCGGAGCCAGTGCGTTATTGTAATGAAATTATTGGTATACTTGCACTGACCTGTAGATATCAATTATCGCTAAAATCCTGACACCGGAAAAGGAAAAAAATAATAAAGTCGCGCATGCGCACATATATACGGTCTCTGGAAAAAAAATATGGAGACCGGGGTGTCATGAGAGGGGTGACACCATGAGTTACCGCACCGGGTGACACCAACCCTAGTGACGCCACTGCTCCAGTTGTCTAGATGTATACAATAGAACTAATATCTAGATTTATGCAGTCATTTAACTTTAAAAAATAAACAAATAAAATCACAACATTTCCCGCGAACAATGACTACTTAAAGGCGCCGTCATCAAAATTGGACCTGATAAACGATTTTATGTAAGAAAAAACAATTTAGACTGTATTGTTTTTTTTGAATAGTCATAACATTAATACGTTTTAAGGACATTTCTATTTTATTCTGCTACTTCCCAAAAGTTCAGACCCAAGATTTACTGGGAAGGGTCTAATTCAGTCCAGACCTCCATTTATTTTTACAAGCCGTTTATTCTTGAATTGTTAATATGGAATTGTTGTAAAAAATGATTGAATTGGGGATAGTTTGACATAAAGACAACAATAGATCATCTGTTATTTCATCAAGGAAAGTGGAGACCTCAACTTGCCACCAGTGTTTTCAGTATGGTATGACGACCAGTGTTTTCAGTATGTATGACGACCAGTGTTTTCAGTATGGTATGATGACAAGTATATGAACTCAGTTGTTTCAAAATTACTTGTTGAAATTTCACGTTATTACCTCGATGGGTGTTTTTATATGTAGGTCAATACCAAGGGACACTCCTTCTCCCCCCCCAATTAGAATCTAAATATCACTAGCTTAAGAAGGGGACATTGTGTACAGTGTCAAGGGGTTCCCAGGCTTTACTTGTTTAAAAGTTTCAAGGATTTTAAGGGGCGCAATATTGGCGACAAAGCAGTTTTAACAGCATTCTGTTGTAACCCCCCCCCCCCCCAATTTACCATTGCCCTGAGCCCCAAGTTACCCTTGCCATGGGCTCCGAAACTTACTATTGCTTGGGCCCTCAAAATCGTAAGAACGAATCCGTCTATTAGTATCTAAAATCAGTTTTAACTCAAGATACCAAACATACAACTACGGGTTTACGTTTTAATACGTTATGTCTTCTAATACTTGTAAAGCAAATTTATAACTTTTTCATTGATATTTTGTTGCTTGAGGTTTTACTATGTGTTGATTTGGGAAACGCCTACAGAGACAAGAAAGCAGACATGAATAAGTTGGCAGATGTTTTGTTTCCATTTGTGTGGGCGACTTTTTTATATAGCAACAGAGCGTTACTAAGGCCAATCCACGAATTAGTGGCCAACCTATAGATTAGTGGCCAACCCACAGATTAGTGGCCAACCCACAGATTAGTGGCCAACCCACAGATTAGTGGCCAACCTATGGATTAGTGGCCAACCCACAGATTAGTGGCCAACCCACAGATTAGTGGCCAACCCACAGATTAGTGGCCAATCCACGGATTAGTGGCCAACCTATGGATTAGTAGCCAACCTGTGGATTAGTGGCCAACCCACAGATTAGTGGCCAACCCACAGATTAGTGGCCAACCCACAGATTAGTGGCCCAACCCACAGATTAGTGGCCAACCCACAGATTAGTGGCCATCCCACAGATTAGTGGCCCAACCCACAGATTAGTGGCCCAACCCACAGATTAGTGGCCAACCCACAGATTAGTGGCCAACCAATGGATTAACGGCCAACCTGAGAATGAGACCAGCCCTAAGTAATCTAGCACGACGTAAAGTTATCAACAAGTATATATTCCCCAATATTCCTATGTACTAGTGAATTAATATACCAATAACAACAAATGTCAGCGCTACAGAGACAGTCACTTCAATTTCTTTAAAAAAAAAATATCATTTGGAATTCATTGTTACAAATGAAAAAATCAATGACCACAAGACCAACTTTGAATGCAACCAAAAGGCCTCGTCTTAGAGAGAAACTAACTATGACATCATTTATTCATTACAAGAGAGTTAACTTGCAACAACTGTAACATTCTTTATTCATTACACGAAAGTTAACAAAAATGTAAAAAAAAAGACAACATAACACAGCAGCAACTAATAAAATGTATTTTTCTTTTTTTATAATAACACAGCATTACAGTTTCCCAACCAGTTAGTTTTGATTGTCTGGCATGGAAAGAAATATTTTGGGGATGGGGCGGGAGTGCCTGCAGCCAGGCACGTCATACACACTTATTGTGACGTCACTGAAAAAGTGTGAAAGAATATATGCATCAATTTATTTTTGCACATTATGTGACATTACATGTTAGTTGTGTGAAGACGTCGATGTATTTGGGTGGGTGTATTATGTGACATACATGTTAGATGTGTGAAGCTGTCCATGTATTTGGGTGTGTGTATTATGTGACATACATGCTAGATGTGTGAAGCTGTCCATGTATTTGGGTGGGTGTATTATGTGACATACATGCTAGATGTGTGAAGCTGTCCATGTATTTGGGTGGGTGTATTATGTGACATACATGCTAGATGTGTGAAGCTGTCCATGTATTTGGGTGAAAGGCAGACGTTGACATATATTTAGGTTGAGGAGAAGAGGAACATGGAGGTTGCAAGGAAAATTTACAGCAGGGAGAGTAAGAGAGAGTGAAAAAAGAAAGTGAAACTGTATCATCACAGCCGTTGAATAGTTCTATTGTGTAACAAAGATGTTTAAACATAGGGCTATTGAAGGAACTATATTTGTAATCTGCATGTTCAACGAGAGAAGTGTAGCTATCTTAGCAAACAACACACATTTCATTTGGAATCATGCATTGCTCTTCACCGCCTATCTCTAACCAAACTAACGGCTTTCATCACGTGTCATAAACAAACAAAAACACACGACGGTAGTTATGAATTGAAAAGCTAATAATAGATTCATACTTTGTACTACAGAATATAAATTAATAAGAATTTCAGAAATGTCCCTCATTTTTGATTTTTTTTTAAAAGTTACCTAAACATCGATACACATAGCATAAATACAAATAAGTTTAAATTGACGATGTGCATTCTGTCTAATTTATATGTTCAGAATAAGTTCATACTATGCTCATACTATGTTCAGTATATATTCAGAATATGTTTATACTATGTTCAGAATATGTTCATACTATTTCAGTTATGTTCAGAATATGCTCATACTATGTTCAGTATAGGTTCAAACATATGTTCAGTATATGTTCAATATATCATCAGTATATGTTCAGTATATGTTCAGAATATGCTCATACTATGTTCATAATAGGTCCATACTATGTTCAGAACATGTTCAGAATACTAAACGATTCATCAGTAATACTGTTTGGTACATCTTAAGGTTACATTGTTATCTCTTAATCTGATATTAAATCCACGACAGAAGACGGGACAGTTTGATCAGGATACATTTTGTCTCAACATCTATACCATAGTTGAGATTGTGTTGGTCTACAATCTAAAACTGATACTGAATTAGACATTTTTGAGAGATATATCTGGCTATAACTGAGACTGTGTTGGGCTATAACTGAGACTGTGTTGGGCTATAACTGAAACTGTGTTGGGCTATAACTGAGACTGTGTTGGGCTATAATTGAGACTGTGTTGGGCTATAACTGAGAATGTGTTGGGCTTTAACTGAGACTGTGTTGGGCTTTAACTGAGACTGGGTTGGGCTTTAACTGAGACTGTGTTGGGCTATAGCTGAGACTGTGTTGGGCTATAATTGAGACTGTGTTGGGCTATAGCTGAGACTGGGTTGGGCTATAATTGAGACTGTGCTGGGCTATAATTGAGACTGTGTTGGGCTATAACTGAGACTGTGTTGGGCTATAACTGAGACTGTGTTGGGCTTTAACTGAGACTGTGTTGGGCTATAACTGAGACTGGGCTGGGCTTTAACTGAGACTGTGTTGGGCTATAGCTGAGACTGTGTTGGGCTATAATTGAGACTGTGTTGGGCTATAACTGAGACTGTGTTGGGCTATAACTGAGACTTTGTTGAGTCATAATCGGGAATGTTCAATTATGACACGGTGCATTTTTTTTATTGATTTTTAGCCCCCCCCCCCCCACCTAGTATATCGCCTTTTTATCAATTTTAGCCGTAACTGTGTCTCTTCCCCCCCCAACCCCCAACCTCAAAGGGCGTTACGTATAAGTGAACAACCCCTTAGTTTAAAATTAAAATGCTCTATCCCAGTGGCTCTCACACTAAAAAACTGTTCGGATTTTCACGAACAACTGGAAAGTAAATAAGAGCCGGCGATCCGTCTGTTAAGTCACGATACATCATTTGAGAGCTACTGCTCTACATGTATTTATATTGGTTCCCATCTTGAGGCTTAGGTGAATTATTCATGCGCCTGTGTCAACATTGAGTGTCATATATAAATCGTGGCGCGTGTGTAACTCACTCGTGGCCTAGTTCTCATTTATTGAGAAAAAAAATCTCCGAAACGCATCTGTTACACGCCTATAGAGTAGGGCAGTGGTTCTCATATCTTTGAGATTTGTTACCAACTTGTTCGTTTTTGCGACCGAATTGATTTTATGTACACTCAGTGATAAAACTCTAGGACTTATTATACCAAAAGATGTATTTTGTGTTCAAGCGAAAAACCAATTAATTCTACAGAAGCGGTTTCTCAACCTTTTCGCGCGAAAATTATAAGTCGCTGAGTATCCCTGCATACCCGTTACCGTACCTGCACCACCGGTTCTACGGGGTAGCTTTGACTTGCAAGTAGTACAATACATGCCAACTAAAAAAAAAACTTAGTACGATTAGTGGCCACCTACTTCAAATGACCACGTGACCCACTGGTCAGGTCCTGTAAAGATGAGATCTCTTATATCCTGTAAAGATGAGATCTCTTATATCCTTTACATTTTAAAAATGTTTTTTTTTTAAAGTGCCCTTCTTCTATCATAGCCTATAGTGCATTGGCCTTGAAGGCACCACGGGAGACGTGGGTAGGGGAGGGGAACTTTCACCATGAGGTGATTTACAACACAACCCTCCGTTCCCTATCACCTGTTGGACGGCACCTCACACTTTGAGAACCACCTGAATAGAGATACTAACATCTGTTGCTGTTGTTTATACTAGTCTGTCGTGTGTACAATGGCCGCCGTTATGACAGACTGTCGCTGGACCCACGTCCTGCAACGAATATGAACATTAACCCTAAAAATGACATAAATATGTTCATTTACTGATGAAGTTCATTTACTTGTACATACGATTTTATTAGCGAAATGTGAGTCGCAACGGTAAGAAATGGCATAAAAGCTTTATGCACGGTGGGGAAGGTAAGAGGGGGGGGGTCCAACATCAAGAATAAAAAGAGCGTTACGTCATCAATGAATGGCCGAGTCAGATCAACAATCCTTTAAAAAAAACATGATAAAAATAGTACAAGATTTCTAGTGGAATGAAGGCACATTATTTTAATGTATTTATCTATTGCCTGGATAACTTTAAGAGTGAGTACTTCAGTATTATACCCAAAACACAGGATGCACAAATGAACCATACCCATATATAAAGTATAGGCCCATTTCATAGGAACATTTACTTTACATATCATTTTATTTGTTCATTTTATTTGTTCATTTTATTTGTTCATTTTATTTGTTCATTTGAGACCTGGAGAATTCAAACTCATTTTGTGCTGAGGCGTTGTTGCCCCCCCCTACCCCCTGCATTTTGAGAATTTCTGTGGTGATAAAGACATAATTAAATATAAATCAATTCTGGAAATAGCTTAAGAGAAGAAAAGCGGGATGATTGCGGCGATAAAGAAAAATGGAGCAATAGGTCAATAGGTCAAAGGTTGTTTTTTTTCTCCATTTACCACACAAATTCCAAGTCTGACCATGCAACTACAAGTACCCAAAGGAGCAAGTATATGAGTACAAATAGAAGTACGGAGGGTGAAAGCTACAGGTACATGTACAATAGGGTGGTGTGAAAAAATAAAGTTTAGAATTTCTGAATGTAATAGTGCTAAAAAGTTGTCTTAAGTGTTAGTTAACAACTCTGCAAAATTTCAGAATTTTTTGTTTATTTTGAGTGGTGCCCCAATCATGTTGAAAATTTGGACTTCCGTTATAAGCAAAACGGTATTTACAATATTCGTTTACCCTCTATTTTCAAGTGTTTTAATTACTTTGGCGAATAAACGTACATTGTATTTTCTACACAGAGTAAGTATCTATTTATTTTTTAGTATCTACTGCTTAATCAGCATATTTTAGTAACTTAGCTCCCGGTGGAGTTCATTATCTGCCGTTCGCATTTAATCTAGTCCAGATATTATGGCGCAGTTGTTGCACATTATACTGGCACTGGAAATATTATCGCTTTATGAGTATACATAATTGAATAATATACCAAATATGTTAAACATTTTTTTATGGCTCACTCATTTTATATGGTTATATAAAATCCTTCCTTAATGCTTTCTAGATAATCACCGGGATAAAAATGTCATCTAATGTTGACACCAGAGCTGCCAATAAATGCCCTGTTTTTGGTCATTCCTGTGAATTGGTTACAAATGTTTTGCCAACCTATATGGACATGATGAAGTATTACAGTCACATCAGACAAAAATTAAGTTTTGATCAAGCCAAAGAGCCCACAGTGAGTGAAATAGCTGAAATCGTTGCAACAGACATTGAAGCTGTATGGCATAAAGCTTCCATTCCGGTTGTTTCACACACTAGAATTCTCAAACTGATCAGAAATTCACATGATGAACTCAGAAAACTCATGAAGCCATTTAAAGGAAGGAAAGCAGATAACAAGTATTTGCTGAAGTTGCAAGAATATGCTGACTAAAGTAAACAGAAACTCTTTGACGTTGCAATTTGCAAATGTGTTCCTAGAAACTGTGGTTGTGCAAAGTAAACAAAGTGCCACCTCAGGAACAACACTTTTTGCAGGACCAGAGAACATTGAGGATCATGTTTATTGGTAGTGTTGATCGAGTTTCCTCAGCTAAACTAAAAAAGACCTATGATCGCAAGTTGAAGGAGGACTCAAGAGCCAAAAAAGCACCCAAACTCGATTTGAATGACCAATGCCCTGGAATTATAGATTTGAACAATGATGATTCATCAGATGCCGAAATTGGCCTCAATGAAGATTTATTTCAGACTGAAGCCGAAAGCAATACCATGATTACAGATACTGAGACACCTACTTCATCCAAACCGAGCTCTAGCCAGATGAGAAGAAAACTACCAAAGTTAGCAAAAATATGTGATCGATTTGCAGTATCAGACAGGGTTGGTGCAGCAAAGCTATGACAGCAGTACTTAGAAGACTTTGGTATAGTTTCACAAACTGAGGCTGCCAATGTAATTGATCGCTATAAACTATGACGAGAGCGAAAGATGGCCAGAGATCAATTAGTAGACTCTACTGATGCAATTCAAACTCTCTATTTTGACGGCCGCAAGGATAAAACAATTAAACTAGAGAAGAAAGGAAGCCACTGGTATCGAAATGTAGTAAATGAGGAACACATCACAATACTGAATGAACCTGGAGGAAAATTCATCACACATTTAGCACCTAAATCATCATCAGCTTCGAGATATTGCTGACTGCATATATACATATTTTGACAGCAATGGGCACAACATAACCAACATTTTAGGGATTGGATGTGATGGTACTGCAACAAATACAGGACCTGCTGGAGGTATCATAAGACTTTTGAGATCAAACTGGGTAGACCATTACAGTGGTTGCCATGCTTGCTGCATGCAAATGAGCTGCCATTGCGCCATTTAATCAAACATCTTGATGGTAAAACAACTGGGCCACAAGGATTTTCGGGTCCAATAGGTTCTGCCCTGCTAAATTGCGAGCTCCAGCCAGTGTGCAACTTGTTGCAATTAGCAGTAGCATTCCTGATGTGTCACTTTCAGAACTAAGTACAGAGCAGAGGTATTTACATGAAATGTGCTTAAGCGTGATGACCGGTTGCTGTTCAGAAGAACTTACTAGAAGAAACCCTGGCAAAATGGCTCATTCACGGTGGTTGACAACGGCCAATCGCATTCTTCGATTGTATATTTCACAACAAAATCCAACTCAAAGCTTACAGATGCTGGCAACTTACATTATGCAGGTGTATGCTCCTGTGTGGTTTGCAATCAAAAGCAAACCAGCTGTGATGGTACTAAACACATTTGGTTGACAATTCACTTGTCTCGTTCACTGCCAACAGAAGTTAAGAACATCATTGATCCTGTTATCCAAAGAAATGCCTATTTTGCTCATCCAGAGAATCTATTGATAGCAATGGTCACTGATGATCGAGATCACATTAAACAACTTGGACTGCGCAGAATTCTAAAGGCTCGTCAGGAACAGAAAACTGGCATCAGAAAAAATTTTGTATTCCAAGACTGAACTTTGATTCAACAGACTATGTTGGACCCGATAAATTGGCAGGAAGCTGAAGTAACTGCACCACCATTGTTGGCCAATATCTCCAATGTCGAAATAACTAGCAGAATACATGATCAACACAATATTATGTTGCCAATTATCCAGCTACCTCTGTCACACCTAAGCCGTAGAAAGACATGTGAAACTCGTTACAGAAACATCACAGTCGGTATGCGGGAGAAAGGGCCCGAAATGGCTTCATAAAGAACAGGATTTTGTCCAGGCAGCAAATGACAGCATTCAACCAGAAGACTGATTATTGTTTTGATTAAGTTATTAATTGGACAAAATGGATGTTTGGACATTACAGTTTGTTGTTAGCCGATTTTCAGTAAATTATTCGAGATTTAAGGGATTTCATCAATATTTCATGTCATTGGGGCAGTTGAAAAAATAATAATTTAGAGGTGAAACTTTGGCTACAAAATCATCTTCTATAGTGACAACTTTTCCAAACTATTATATATTTAAATTCAAAAAATTTTTTTTTTACCTCTACATTCACACCACCCTAATGTACAATCAGAGCCGAGGCTAGCTATTGTTGCGCCCTGTGCGAGTTTTTTTTTATTATTGCCCTCCTACCACTATGAACAGTGCAAATAATTTAACACCGCTCTATTGCCCCCCTGCCCCTCCCTAGTTAGCCACCCTGTACGGCCACAGTACCCGCAGTACCTTTCATACGGTACTTAGTACAGGTACTCCAAAAATATACCTTTCATACGGTACTTAGTACAGGTACTCCAAAAATATACTCGTGTAAAGGTACTTCGTGAAACAACTATCAAGTACTCCATCTCTGCCGTTGATACAGGGGGAGCTATTCGTGCGTACATCAGAGAGATACAATATTCATAAGTTGGCTGACCACTACTTTGGATCCTGAAGGCTACTGAAGCAGGCCGTCCACATAACGACGACAGGTTAATCATTGGATCTGAAATCGATTCAATAACAACTGCCCTCTGTTGTGATATATTTTTGAAGTGGTCCTTTAAATATGGCCGCTACATCCATTGTCAGCAATGAACATGAAGGCACTATGGAGTACATTGATAACTTTGGTGACTTAGACCATATACTCAATGAGGAGCTTGACCCCCCCCCCCCCCAACGTGCATAGGTAGGCCCCCATGGTGACTGAGAATTTTGATTTCATTCTTTTGAGTTGGGCTACCTAGTGGGAGACTCTGGGCCTTATGAAAAACTATTTGATCGAAAGGCCCACCCCCTCTGTTCCCATCTATTAAACCGAAATCCCCCCCCGTCCCCATTTATTAATTCAAACTGCTCCTCTCTGTTCCCATCTACAACTAATTTAGCAGCAAAATAAACATAACAAAACATTATTTCAATATCGCTGCCCCCCACCCCTCCAGACGCCTAGGGCCCGTGACAAGTGTTTAGGTTACCCTTCCATCGCAGCTGCCCTTCGCATAACCCCCCTCCCCCCACACACACACTGGTTAACCCCGGGGCTTATAACCTGGTAGAAACGCCTATTTTATTCAGGTACGTTTAGGAACTGTATGTAAATATAAACTTGACTCAGTCCATCAGTGACATCATTGTCATCATTTTGCTTCTGTCCTACCTATATATACTATAGTCCTTTACAGCTGTAGAAACATTTTCAACAGCTTTCAGTCACACGAGGTTAAGTCAACATTACGGTGACCAGGCGCTCCTGTATGGGAGTACGTTTCCATCTTCACATCATTAGTCCCTGCTCTCGGAATAATAAGGAAATATTCCAGAAATATTTTGGAATGTGAATGTCCCCGCTTGTCTATATTTATGACGAAATGTACATTTTCCTACACATGACGAAATGTACATGTTCCTACACATGACGAAATGTGCAGTTTCCTACACATGACGAAATGTACAGTTTCCTACACATGACGAAAATGTACAGTTTCATATACATGACGGAATGTGCAGTTTCCTACACATGACGAATTGTACAGTTTCCTACACATAACGAATTGTACAGTTTCCTACACATGACGAAATGTACAGTTTCCTACACATGACGAAATGTACAGTTTCCTACACATGACGAATTGTACAGTTTCCTACACATGACGAAATGTACAGTTTCCTACACATGACGAAATGTACAGTTTCCTACACATGACGAAATGTACAGTTTCCTACACATGACGAATTGTACAGTTTCCTACACATGACGAATTGTACAGTTTCCTACACATATTCTGAAAGCAAGTCAAACGTTTTAAATAGCTACACAATGTCTGAGCGCTCTGTTCAATTTCGGTATCAGCAATATAATTATATGTCTTATACAGGTCAGAATGACCTCATGAAAACCTGTTCCCAGTAGTGAGCGTCCACATATGTCCATCAATGATTCCCTTTATGTTATTTTTATAGATCTGAATTTCAAATATTGAACTCAGTTTTCGACTTTGTATAATATATTGACATAAAAATGTCTATTATCGCCCGTATGTTTTCAATCAAAATATCTGCATACATCTACTCTTCACTGTTTCTTTCTCTAATCCAGCCATGGACAAACTCCATACATCTACCATTCACTGTTTCTTTCTCTAATCCAGCCATGGACAAACTCCATACATCTACCATTCACTGTTTCTTTCTCTAATCCAGCTAGTGTTGTTTTAGTCTCAGGTCATATTTTAGTTTCAGTTTTTATTTCGTTTTTACTGTAATAATTTTAGTTTTCGTCTAGTTTTAGTCTTGCTGCTAATTTTAGTTTTAGTTTTAGTTCTCGTTGACGAAAAGTCAACATTTTCGTCAACGAAGGTTTTAGTTTAAGTTTTCGTCAACGAAAACAACACTAAATCCAGCCATGGACAAACTCCATACATCTACCATTCACTGTTTCTTTCTCTAATCCAGCCATGGACAAACTCCATACATCTACCATTCACTGTTTCTTTCTCTAATCCAGCCATGGGCAAACTCCATGCATCAACCATTCACTGTTTCTTTCTCTAATCCAGCCATGGACAAACTCCATGCATCAACCATTCACTGTTTCTTTCTCTAATCCAGCCATGGGCAATCTACACCCCGCGGGTCTAGTTCGGTCCGTCTGTCTGTTCAATACGGCCCGCCGCTCGATTCAGTGTGAATCGCAGCAACAGTCTTTAACGTTTTACATTTCATGTATATTAGCTCATGTCAACACTCCATCTGTTTTGGGCCCGCCAGTCAAATCTACGAACATAATGTGACCCGCGACTCAAAAGGTTAGCCTACCCCTCATCCCGCGGGAAAGGTTATGAAGGGGTTAGCAGCGATACGAAGGTGCCAAAGTATCGCATTAGAAATATAAGCACGTTCTTTTACGACAATAAGAACATTAATTCGCAGACTTAATTGCACCCGCGTCAGTATGGGAGTGCATAAAAAAAAAGTTCCCTTAGCCCTGACGGGCCATCGGGGCAGGTGAAGTGTAGAATTCATCTGTTTCTATAACCTCGGCATATAAAGGAATTGTGTGGTTAGCACAACGCCAAGCCGCCTTTACTTCCCCAACTTAAGTCAGGTACCCATTTAAAGCTGGGTGGGCGTGTGGGACGACTTTGAAAACAACTTTCACCTTGAAAAATTCCCATGGTTCTCACCGAGTATCGAACCCAAGACTCTCAGGTCGACAGTTGAGTATCTACACCACTCAGCCATCCGTCCCACACACCAACATGAGGGTGACACCAAAATGAGCATTTCTGAATTTCATAGCAGAAATAACTCGGTATGGTTGGTTTTTGTAACCAATCATAGTCAAAAACATGAGCAGCAGCCCAGTTTGTCACCATGAAGAGCGTCTGGAGCTTAGGTAAATGAATTCAGTTCAAAGCTGCTCGAATCAATCTGGAGTTAATTGCAAACGCGCCAAAAAAAAAGGACACATGTTGTCACCAGGCATGTGGAGCCGGAGCCGGAGCCGAGGAGCCGTGGAGCCGCACTTTTTGCTGGAGCCGGAGCCGAAAAATATGGCGGCTCCACAGCTCCCAAATGTTTTTTTTTAAAGCAGAATTTTTTTTTTAGTTTTAAAATTCCAAATTTGTTTGATTGTTTGCCTCCTAGGATTTGAAATGTTGTCATGTTTTACGAACGCCACAACAGTAACAGCAGCATTTAAATGATAGCGTGCACGCACATCACCACATAAAATCTTTAATGGGGAATCGTTTTTTGTTAGTTTTAAATCTTGTTTACCCTCCGAAATTTTTTTAATGGCATGTTATTTTGTTATAAATAAAGTTGTAGAATAATAGAATAATTGTATCAATCATTTAAAAATAAATTTTTACTACGACGACAAATAGAACGCGTCATTTTGTGTATTATTTTACCGCGAATTTGTAATAGACTAAAAACAAAATGGTCGCTTTCTGTATTTAACAATCTACATTATAAAGCAGCTAAGCTTGTCCGGGTCGCTGCTGGCGGCGTGTGGAGAATCCGTTCTATAAATAAACGACCCCCAGAAATAATAAATAAAACAATAGTATTTGATAAAGTAATCACGTGACCAGCGAGGTCACGAAACCATAATTCAAAATGGCGCTTGCTTCGAATCGATTCGATATCTCTTTTTCAAAAATCTACAGTTTTAAATAGTTTCTGTGGTTTTTTTATTATGAAATGTAAAAGCCCTAAATATTAAATAATAATAATAATACATAATATGATTCAAATTATTTTAGTTTTTATTACAACAGATAGCATTTTAATCAGACTAGCGAGCGCGTTCGTAAATAACCTATGACATATGACTTCCCGATGGTAAGCGCCGTCGCTATAAATAAAAAAAAATTCTCTATGACGTCATTTTTCCCTATGAGTGCTGTATAGGGGTTGTCGGTTTTTAAAAACCGGCGGCGAAAAACCGGTTTTTTTACGAAAGTCGAAGCATTCGACAACCGGTTTTTTTGGTTTTAAAAGTCGGTTTTAGCTTATAACTTAACAAATAGCAAAAAATGTTGATACATTCCACGATATTACAGAGAAATCTGGGAAACTGTGAATTCCCAATGAACTCCCTCCTTAGTCCGACCTGTGTACATTGGCCATGATAGAAAGTAACTGTTGAGCGATACAAAAGAGAAGGCGTGCCTAAGTGGTTTAGGGGGTAACTTGAGGATTGGATGGAGGTAGAGGGGACGGTATATACACATTGAGAGATTTATTGCATCCGTTTCCTCGACCTGGAAAGAGGGCTTAATTCAAGTCGTTAACTAATTCCACAAAACAACCGATGTTTTTTTTTTAGCGCACGAATTTAATGTTGACTTGCGGGAAGTATACAACTTGAACCGGGGGGTGGGGGGTATATAATTGGTGCCTCCCTAGCTCATCACTAAGCAATAGACAGAACGGGGCTATTTTTTTTTTTCAAGTTGACTAAATTATGTTCACCATCCAACACCTCCACCAC
This sequence comes from Bulinus truncatus, assembly GCA_021962125.1. NCBI lineage: Eukaryota > Metazoa > Mollusca > Gastropoda > Planorbidae > Bulinus > Bulinus truncatus. The sequence continues at coordinate 3,598,429 of JAGDYQ010000034.1, forward strand.
CACCAACCCGTCTAACCTAAACAAGGCATTCACATGGCAGGGCCGTCGTACAGCCGTTGTAATGAATAGTGTAACTAATACATCTCAGGGATGAGAGGGGGTAGGTGGGGAGACAAGTGTAGGAGGGAGGGGCGAGGAGTTCCACAGTGGAGGAATGTTTTTAAACAGGCACTCGATGTGAGTCCATGGAGAGGTGCAGAGTTTGTGTACTGTGTCACATATATAAATAACGTTAGAAACTTATACAGAGGATGAGAGAGAGAGAGAGAGAGAGAGGGGGGGGGGGAAGGCAGAGAGTGAATACCATTAGAAATAGAACCGTAATATCTATAGACTATATACATAAATAAGCTCTATACTGAGGTCTACATCACAACAGCTGATTTCAGAACTGGTCTGTGTGCGGCAAACCAAACCTCTTGTCTTTGATAATATAATATTAATGAAACATAAGAAAGAAAGGTCATGATAGAAGTGGGTTTAGTTATAAAGTAGTTTAAATGAATATATAGGTACCCAGTAGACAGTAGTGGTATTTTTACTGTCATATTGATAATTTTTTTCTTGTATTTATTGTTTTATGTAAAAATTGGTTGACGTAATTACATCATCCTTCATTCTTTCTCATGCATGTTAATTAAATACTACACACATTGAAAATAATTATTGCTAGAATGCTTAAAATATCCGTTATTTCACTTACGTAATAGTAAAACCGAAAACCGGTTTTCGCCAGTTTTTTGAGAAATTGACCTTCGACAACCGGTTTTTTCAAAAGTCGGTTTTTGTATAACCCCTAGTGCTGTATCGTGCCTTCGCTTATTTTTTACTTTTCACCTTTTCAGTGCATTATTTTAATGCTTTGTTTTGATTTTAACTATAAATAGAATTCAGGGCAAAACGCTATAAATAAAAATCCTCTGTGACGTCAAAAATAATAATTCTGCAGTTGATTTCACGTAAATCGGCTGCGCATTTGATAATCATGCTCGGTTATTATAGTTTGTTAACATTGTGTACTAGAGGTTATTGTTCCCTCGATGGATTACTTTTTGATCATGGTTTGTTGGTTATGGCAGCCACATCTTTTGACGTATGAAATGTAGGTCATTTCTGCACATTAGGAAGGTGGCATAAATCAGCACCTAATTAAATTAATCAAATTGATTAGGAAGGGGTTTAACATTACACCTAGATTTCCCGGGCAAAGCCGGGCTTAATATCTAGTTTTATTATAAACAGAATAGCTGAAATAGAGTAGATAAAGTTATAAGGCTGTGGGTCCGAATAACAATCAGACTTTATTGGGACGGGGTCCGAATAAAAATCGGAGTTTATTGGTTCCCGGGTCCGAATAGTCACTTATATTTTATAAATAATAAATATAAATACTGAAGTCTTTAAAATATTTTAAATAATGTATCATTTTCTATTTGCTAATTCGATCATTGAAATAACGTTTTATTACTTATGAAAATGGCGACTAGTGAAACCTCGGTCGAAAATAATGATATGATTCTGGATGCACTGAAATGGTTTGTTTTTAGTAAAACCGACAATGCGTATATTTTTCAAGTTCCTGACTATGGGGGTGAACGCGGCAAAATTTGCATAACTTTTTATCAGCGGCATGTTTGCGTGGCGCAATTACAAAAATTTTTGTCTCGTGTGATACTATCTTAATAGGGAGCCGAAGCCGAGCCCGAGCCGGAGCCGTCAAATTTGTGGGAGCCGGAGCCGGAAAAAAATATGGTGTCTCCGCAAGCCTGGTTGTCACGTGGTTTTAAGAAATTGGAGACGTAGTTTACAAACTCAGTTTAATGAAAGTAATAAACATCTTTCTGAAATACAATCATTCTTATCGTACAAGTATTTTAAAGTAAATTATCCAAGGTCTGGTTCAGGAAAACTCGAAATATGTACCATTGCTCATGGTGGAAGTATTTAGGGGGTGACACACTGAATTTTTCCGCACCCGCCATAGTGACGCCGCTGCCGCGTACATACTTTCGCATCCTTTCGGTGTACAGTCACAATAAAGACTGATGACTACTTGTACTACTCTAAATCAATCAATACAAAATGCACGGGCCTATAAATTTCATTTTCCTGTTCTGAAATGTATCAATAAGATTGGCTTGAATCCATTAATAGTGTCGGTTCTAAGTGTTTTGTGTGTCAGAAAGAAGAGATAGAAAGTTTAGCCTAAAAAATCCCTTGTGATTCATAATCAATATGGCGGGGATCTCGTTGTTAAAGATGCAAACTACAACCTTGCTGCAAGAGTTCTTTCCCTTTGAAACGAGGTTTCCCGCCAATTTAGCGACAATATTGGATCAAATTAGCCTGCCAGATTTTTTTTTCCCATCTCCTCTCTTTTGTGCAAATAATAAGCCAAAAATAAACGATGGAGGACCGTTAGATTAACTCTATCTCAAGTAGTGGTTGAGGGTGTTGCCCGGGGGACAAGAAAAGTCCAGGGATGAGGGATCTATCTCCGGGAGCCCTGGTTTGACGGGTAGAGAGGGGTGGGGGAGGAGGGGGCTAGTTAAATTGGCTAAATAATGCTATTTTTCTGTACAGGGCTATCAACCCAATGTAACTGTTCCAGGCGCACACAAGTGTGCTGGCATTGCGCAGGGGCTTTAGCGGTGAATGCGTCCCTTGTCATTTTAATGGGTGTAGGATGGGAGGCAGATACACGTGGATTGGATTAGACCAAAACATGTTCATCATCAAACTTAACTGTCTCATTCTCTGCCTGTCCCAACTGTCACACAATCTCTCTTTTTTTTTTTTATTATTATTACTTTAAATTGCTGTTTTTTTTTTTTTTGGTTTTTGTCTTTAGGGTCTCTATCATGACTCCATCAAGAGTTTAGTGTATGACATTGTAATTCTCTTTGCTGTATCACTGTTTTTAGTTGACTGGTTCAACGTGACGTATCATTGAATGTCTCACTGTTTTCAGTTGACTGGTTTAACGTGACGTATCATTGAATGTCTCACAGTTTTCAGTTGACTGGTTTAACGTGACATATCATTGAATGTCTCACTGTTTTCAGTTGACTGGTTTAACGTGACATATCATTGAATGTCTCACATCTTATCTTCTTAAGTCTTGTGTTTTTTTTTCGTCAAATGTTTTATTTATAAAATTGATAACCTGGAGTCCAAAGTCTATGATGTCTCTAAAATAAAGTTGTAGATGGCCCTAGGTAGAGACTGAACGACGTATGGTGGTACCAAGGAAATGTACCTATTACAGCCCATATTACATAGTATTAGATATGATTTTTTTCTTTGGAAAGTTGCCGCTCAGCAGTAGCTGGTGGCCTAAGTCTGCTCATCTATAACAAATGATTTAGTCATAGACTTCATCTGTCACGAACATTGAACCTATGTTGTGTCCAGTGGCAGATTTATTTCTGTTAGCCCCTCCCCCCCCCTCCCTCTCAATTTAAAAAAAAAATACAAGAGTAAAATTGGGTTCTGCCATTCAGCTGTCGGGTTGTGCCAATAGCATCCGTCAGTTGAATGTGTTTCTGAATGTCTCGCCAACACAACCTTAACACCCGAACAAATCTCACGGACATTATCATATCTAATATTAGACTTACAAGCACAGTACATCTTTCTATACTCTCTGTCGGTCTCTCTCTCTCTCTCTCTCTCTCTCTCTCTCTAAATATAAATATAAATATATATATATATATATATATATATATATATATATATATATATATATATATATATATATATATAAATCTATAAATATGAAATCGGAATGGAATACTTAACATTAGATGAAAGTAAACACTTTCCATTATTGTTGATTTCTTATATTTTGTGCCAATTTGTTTCCTTAAAACACTAAGCAGAATTAAGTATTGATTACAATAGGTTTAGTCAGGCTAGATTGCTGACACAATATGTCTTGTGTGGATGATTTGCAATATTGATGTGATTGGCTGATAAATAGAGTAACAGTTTGAGATTGATCCGCCAATCAAACAGCAATTAGTGGAACTTGAAATACAGATTCATTTTTGGATCCTTTTATTGTGTAATAATTTTGTTATTTGCAACTAATCACAAATATGTTTGCATTGCTCCAATAACTTATAAGTAAAAAAAAAGAATAATTTCGTCAATGCACATATTATTGGATAACGAAATAATTTTCTTTCATAACAAAACTACAATACAGTTTACATAGAATTATTAAATAGTCCATTTTATGAATGTACTGAGTTGAAAACAAAAGTTATTCAATTCCAGTTAGTATTTATAATTTAAGAGACATTTGATCAAATAACTTTTAATTAGTAACGTAATGATATTTATTTTGTTTTACATTCAGAATTATTCAAATTTTACAATTTAAAAATAAAATCAGTGATAAAGTTTCGACCAGTCGCCGAGCTTTGATTTAAATGATATAATTTCTGTTTTATTACAAGATGGTCTTTTATACAGTCCTCTTGCGTTGATAACTACTATAGTTGCTTAATAGTTTCTATAAATAGATATCAACATTTTGAGTGATTGATTGATAAACACAGAATTAGATCGACCGACCAACAGAAAGAAAACCAAAACCAGACATATCGATATTCAGACTATTTGAATGTTATAATTAAACTGACTGGAATGACGGAGAGACGGCCAAACAGCAGAGAAAGAAAAGAGATAGACTTACAGACTGATAATGACAAAAGAAAACCTATGATTAGGCAGACTGATAGATAGACAAAATACTATAAAATGAGCCAGATATATAGGATTGATATTACTAATATGCAACACTTCAAACAAAAGTTACATTTAAATAGACAGACAGAGAGACACAGAGAGAGAGAGAGAGAAAGAGAGACAGAGGGAGAGGGAGAGAGAGAGAGAGAGAGAGAATCAGAGAGAGAGCGAGAGAGAGAGAAAGTAGGAATGGAGACAGTTACAGTTTTATTCTGACTAGGCCCAACATTCAATGGTTTCTGCTACTTTTATCTCCCCATAGGCAAAAAAAAAAACCACCAAACTGACCATATTTTATAGTACTGTAGCACAAAGCCACCAAACTGACCATATTTTATAGTACTGTAGCACAAAGCCACCAGAGTGACCATATTTTATAGTACTGTAGCACAAAGCCACCAAACTGACCATATTTTATAGTACTGTAGCACAAAGCCACCAGACTGACCACATTTTTTAGTACTGTAGCACAAAGCCACCAGACTGGCCATATTTTATAGTACTGTAGCACAAAGCCACCAGACTGATCACATTTTATAGTACTGTAGCACAAAGCCGCAAAACTGACCATATTTTATAGAACTGTATCACAAAGGCACCGGACTGACCATATTTACTGTAGCACAAAACTAAATAGCATAGATTAGAATCACAGGACATGGTATTTTATGGAGTAATATAGAATAGTATGGTATAATAGAAAAGTATAGTATAGTAGTATAGTATAATGTAGTGTAGTATAGTATAGTATAGAAAAGTATAGTATAGTTTAGTATACTATAGTATAGTCCAGTATAGTGTGTATATATATATATAATGTTATAGTATAGTTAGCAATGTATAGCAATGTATAGCATAGGACTAGAATCTATTTATACCGCCGGCCAGACCCAATATTCATCTACTTCTTTTTATAGTAGTTCGTACTTTACCCCCCCCCCCCCTTTCCCCCATAGTCATTGTTCAAGTGAGGGTGAAGATAAAGCAAAGCTGATAGTAAAAAGATACACAGCTGTTACCTAAACATTAGTAAACATGTTGCACGTAACTTTGGTTCTTTCTTCTCTCTATCTCTACCTATAAACTGTTCTGGCGGCCCTAACATTAAACGATACGGCGAAATAGTAAACGTTTCTACCGCACCCCGAAGTAACACGTTTTTTTTTTTCAATCAAATACAAACAAATGAACAATAACTGTGTGTGTGTGAGAGAGTTATAGATATTAACAATAGTTGTGTGTGTGTGTGTGAGTTATATATATTAACAATAGTTGTGTGCGTGTGTGTGAGTTATAAATATTAACAATAGTTATGCATGTGTGAGTTATAGATATATTAACAATAGTTATGCGTGTGTGAGTTATAGATATTAACAATAGTTGTGTGTGTGTGTGTGAGTTATAGATATTAACAATAGTTCTGTTTGTGTGAGTTATAGATATTAATAATATTTGTGTGTGTGAGTTATAGGTATTAAATATAGTTATGCGTGTGTGAGTTATAGATATTAACAATAGTTGTGTGTGTGGGTGTGACATATAGATTTTAACAATAACTGTGTGTGTTTGTGTGAGTTATAGATATTATTATTAAACCATCCCTTAGCAAATGAACATAAACACATGTCTGTTATAATGATATATAATAAGATAAACACATGACGTTTTTTTCATTGCTAGAAACACAAAAGCGATAGTTTCTTATATATGCAAACACATAAATTAAAGTGTCCAGAATACAGAAGCACCAATTAACATAATCTCAGAAATAAATGCAAATGCATTCAAACAAAAAACTTTCTAGATTATATAAACATATCAATAATACATTTCGCAATAACAGCCATGGACACATGAGCGATAAAAAAGTAACTAATGACAAGCAGACACTCCCACAAACGTAGAAAGACAATTTTATAATGCAAAGACACAAACATAATCACAAATACATACAAGCAATAACTTCCACAATCACAAACAAACGTACAAGCAAAAACTTCCCCAATCACTGACACAGATACAAGTAATAACTTCCCCAATCACTGACACACATACAAGCAATAACTTCCCCAATCACTAACATACACACATACAAGCAATAACCTCCCCAATCACGGACACAGATACAAGTAATAACTTCCCCAATCACTGACACACATACAAGTAATAACTTCCCCAATCACTGACACACATACAAGCAATAACTTCCCCAATCACTAACATACACACATACAAGCAATAACCTCCCCAATTACGGACACAGATACAAGTAATAACTTCCCCAGTCACTGACACACATACAAGTAATAACTTCCCCAGTCACTGACACACATACAAGTAATAACTTCCCCAATCACTGACACACATACAAGCAATAACTTCCCCAATCACTAACATACACACATACAAGCAATAACCTCCCCAATCTCGGACACAGATACAAGCAATAACTTCCCCAATCACTGACACACATACAAGTAATAACTTCCCCAATCACTGACACACATACAAGCAATAACTTCCCCAATCACGGACACAGATACAAGTAATAACTTTCCCAGTCACTGACACACATACAAGCAATAACTTCCCCAATCACTGACACACATACAAGCAATAACTTCCCCAATCACTAACATACACACATACAAGCAATAACCTCCCCAATCACGGACACAGATACAAGCAATAGCTTCCCCAGTCACTGACACACATACAAACAATAACTTTCCCAATCACTGACACACATACAAGCAATAACTTCCCCAATCACTGACACACATACAAGCAATAACTTCCCCAATCACTGACACACATACAAGCAACAACTTTCCCAATCACTGACACACATACAAGCAATAACTTCCCCAATCACTGACACACATACAAGCAATAACTTCCCCAGTCACTGACACACATACAAGCAATAACTTCCCCAATCACTGACACACATACAAGCAATAACTTCCCCAATCACGTACCTTTCTACATTATTATCACACACATGCAAGTAATACGTTTCTATCTAGCTAAGAGACTAATACAACTTTACAAAAAATGAGTTTTCCTATAATAGATTGACACACAAACAGCAACCTTCCGTTTTAAATACAAACTTTACAAATCTAAACTACAAACACACAGAGTGTTTTGTCAGATTTACAAACAATACATTTCCCAATAAAATACAAACACTACAATACCAATGAAAGACCCTCACAATATAGTTCCATATAAAATACAAACACTACAATACCGATGAAAGCCACAAACAATACATTTTCCTAACAATAGTCTGACCCAGAGAGTACGTTTCCTCTAGTGACCAGATCGATAGAGCCGACACATAGAATCTGAATTACAGAGTCAAATTAAACAACTTGACCTAACGTACTCACGGTGTGTCTCAGACTCTGTACTACTCAATAAATGTGTGTCTCAGACACTGTATCTCTCAATAGATATGTGTCTCAGACTCTGTATCTCTCAATAGATGTGTGTCTCAGACTCTGAGCTACTTAATAGATGTGTGTCTCAGACTCTGAACTACTTAATAGATGTGTGTCTCAGACTCTGAACTACTTAATAGATGTGTGTCTCAGACTCTGAACTACTTAATAGATGTGTGTCTCAGACTCTGAACTAATTAATAGATGTGTGTCTCAGACTCTGAACTACTTAATAGATGTGTGTCTCAGACTCTGAACTAATTAATAGATGTGTGTCTCAGACTTTGTACATGCAATATATATGTATTTGTAGCTCTGTACTATTCAATATTAATATCTGTGTCTCTAGCCTCTAATGCTGGGTGATTTGGGGGGGGGGGGCTTTTTGAGCCGCGGACCACATTAGTTTCGTATATTTAATCAGCGGGCCGAAAAATGAAGTGTTGACATGAACTAATAGAATGTTGACAAGAACTAATAGAGTGTTGACATGAACTGATAGAGTGTTGACATAAACTAATTGTGTTGACATGAACTAATAGTGTTGACATGAACTGATAGAGTGTTGACATGAACTGATAGAGTGTTGACATGAACTAATAGTGTTGACATGAACTGATATAGTGTTGACAAGAACTAATAGAGTGTTGACATGAACTGATAGAGTGTTGACATGAACTGATAGAGTGTTGACATGAACTAATAGTGTTGACATGAACTGATAGAGTGTTGATATGAACTGATGGAGTGTTGACATGAACTGATAGAGTGTTGACATGAACTAATAGAGTGTTGACATGAACTAATAGAGTGTTAACATAAACTGATAGAAATTAATTGTAACAGTCATAACATATCGAATGTAGGGTCTGATTAAACTGCTAAGGGGTGGGGGTAGGGCGTAGTTTGCCCATGGCTGCTCTACAACTCAAAATATGTCTTGAACTCTTGGTGGCTGGGAAGCACTGGGGTTGTGAGCCGGACCTGCATGCTGTGTGTTGCGGGTTTAGGTCCCGGTGTGTCCATCTATTTGTGCAGGCTGTTCGAATTGTAACAAATACATCTTTGAATCCGAATAGTGTCTACACGAGTAGTGTCTACAGGAATAGTGTCTACACGAGTAGTGTCTACAGGAATAGTGTCTACACGAATAGTGTCTACACGAATAGTGTCTACACCAATAGTGTCTGCACAACAAAATCTCAAGCATAATTGATTCACTCTAAATAATGATCTGCATTTTGAAATAGATTTGGTCACTTAAAATTTCCGAAAACACTAATTACTTGTCAATATCCAGGGTGTTATACTTCGCTAAATATTCAAAAAAAAAAAAAAAACTCAATAAAAATAAGATGTCAATAAATATAAAATATCAATAAACATATGATGTCAATAAATATAAAATCTCAATAAAAATAAGATGTCAATAAATATAAAATGTCAATAAACATACGATGTCAATAAACATTAAATATCAATAAACATAAGATGCCAATATATATAAAATGTCAATAAACATAAGATGTCAATAGATATAAAATGTCAATAAACATAAAATGTCAATAAACACAAGATGTCAATAAACATAAGATGTCAATGTAATAATCAGATTAGGATGCGATAATTGGATTTAACCTGGAGACTCATTAATTATCTGGCCACTTAGTAGCGGAAGTAAATTATTATTATTTTTGGGCAGACGATAGATCATCGTAGCCTGATCTGATTATTACAGTCAATAAACATACGATGTCAATAAATATAAGATGTCAATAAATATAAAATGTCAATAAATACAAACTTTCAGGGGTGGAAAGTAAAAGAAAAAGTAAGGTTTGCACTTCACATTCATTCAATTAAATTTTCCTTCCTACTTAAAACCTTTGATAGCATTCATTCATTCACTCTTGCTGACAAATATGTCTCGTCTTCACTAGCAATAAATAATTAAGAAAAGAAATCTCAAATAATTATTATATTTTAATTCAATTAATCAACTGAATGTATTTGTTTGAAAAACACAACTAATCGATTTTGAACTGATTGCATGTTTTCGTTATCGATCGAGAAATTCGATGACTTATTGGCGTTTGTTTGTGAGCTCCACCTGCACCTGTTTAATTTATCCCCTGTGGCGCCTTCACGTCATGTGCACCCTCATTTATTATAAGGTTGTGGAAAGTGCTCTACTAAATTCTCCTATAGGTAAATGCAGCTTTGTAATAATATAAAAAGAAAATTATCTTCTCCTTACAGGAGAATTAAACAATAAAACGAAATTGATTATAAGAGAGCCGTCTTTTACTTTGATGTTAATTGTCGGTCCCACGAAATTGATTATAAGAGAGCCGTCTTTTACTTTGATGTTAATTGTCGGTCCCACGAAATTGATTATAAGAGAGCCGTCTTTTACTTTGATGTTAATTGTCGGTCCCACGAAATTGATTATAAGAGAGCCGTCTTTTACTTTGATGTTAATTGTCGGTCCCACGAAATTGATTATAAGAGAGCCGTCTTTTACTTTGATGTCACTTGTCGGTCCCACGAAATTCTCATTCACTCTCAAAATATGTTGCTTTTCAAATTTTGAAATTTAGTTTAGTCAAAGTTTGTAATAACTACATAAACAACTAAATACATTCTGTTTTATATCTGACAGAAGTTCCTTGTATAAATAAATTAATGTGTTTTATATCTGACAGAAGTTCCTTGTATAAATAAATAAATGTGTTTTATATCTGGTAGAAGCTCTTTGTGAAATCATTAGCGTAACTTTGTTTAAAAAATGTATTCACCAGCAGCTGTACTAAGTCAACCAGCAAATGACTGACTTAACTTTTTCTCAGAGCGAAAAAATTTAATCAAATCTCATTAAAATCTCCTATACCGAACAGGCAATAGTGACTGTAACCGTTAAATTGTATCATTTCCACTCAGTAGCTACTAGCGAATGGCATGAACCACTGACGTTGCCAGGACTCGAACACGTATTCTGAACAACGCCTTTCGCATTAACTATCTCACCACATCTCTCCTTAAATATCATTTCACTTGTTGATAGAGATTCTCAGAGGTAGAGGTGATAGTATAAATGCAATCAATGAATGACAGAACGCAGAGACTGTTGCCCGGCTTTGGATTGATTTTACTGATGGATGGAATTTCTCTATCGAAACAAATCAATGCGACTATATTTCTGGACCTGTGCCAATAACAAAAAAATCTGGACACAAATTGTTTCGGAAAATGGCAGCAGTTCAACTTTTGTATTAAACAGTCATATGTCAATGTATCCTGTGCGCGTACTGTGTTTACACAATGCCTGGGACCTAAAAATGTGTGTATGTCATTATCAAACTATAAATACTTACTGAGACATGTACACAATAGGTGGTATATTAGCAACATGTAAAGTTAAATGGGTGAGCTCAGCGCTTCAATCGTGAGTAGTAATTCGTGAGAACGTAAGTATTTATATTATACACATTACGTATTCATTAAAAAAAGAGAATGATTATTTTATGTAATACCTGTTGACAAACAAACTGTTATTTACCTGTTGTCCATGGGTTGTTGTGTCCAGTAATGGCCAAAGAATCAGTTCACCAATCCTTGCTCCGTCCATGGGGAAAACAATATAAATAATCTTCGTACGTTGACTGGACGTGTAGCAACACCATCATGTCTCACCACCATCATGTCTCACCACCATCATGTCTCTCTAACTGATAGATTTTATTTCCTGGAAATATTCGATGATCGGTCTTATGGATTATGTACAAATCAAACAAAACAATGATGCACCAAGTGTTCAGACTGACCGATGTCCGGTTTCATGTCTCTATCACCTTCGTTAAAATAAAGGCAGACGAGCCAATAATAATTTGAAAAGAATGTGTCTTTAAAAAAAGAAGAACCTGTACAAATCTAGGCAGCCTATTGTTCTTCAAAGAATACTTAACATACTTCGGTATTCAATAAGTTTACCCCACATCCGCCAACCTAAAACTTAACAATGGACGCCACAGGCTGCCGCTAGCAGCTGATACTGCCGGGGTAGTGGGGAGCAGCAGTCGGAGTCGCAGTGTTGTTGTACTCACTGTGTGCCAGCCTGAGAGTAGGAAGCACCGTCACTGACGCTCTCCCCCTCCCCCCCCCCTCTACTCTCGCTTGTGTCAGAGTCCTGTCCACTGCGCGTGCAATGCGCGTGAGTCGCGCCCGTGGTCTAGATGAGAGAGAGAGAGGGGGGGCGGAGAAGATCGAGCTTGGCGAGTGCGCGGGGCTATACGTATTTATGTGTGTATGTGTGTGTGTGTGTGTGTGTGAGTGTGTGCGTTTGTGTGTGAGTAAATGCATGTAACAATAGCCGTGACTCAGTGGTGTTGCAGTGATTGTATTGTCAAGTAGTAAATGGTGGCAGGGGTGGGGAGGGAGCAGCCAGTCGAATAGCTTTCTTGTGACAAGCAGAGATCTTTATGTTTCGATTTAAATCAAGTGGGTCTACTGAGTGATTGGACTAATTACCTTTAAAAAAAACCCACATATAAGTGTGCAAATCACGAAATGCTAATTGTTTATTAGTATAGAAACATACTATTTAATTTATTGGAGAAAGTTATTCAGCTATTGTAATAGTAAAATAATAAAGGGTATTTATATAATGAATATTTTTTTTTTAATTGTTGATAAAACAACCTTTAAGTTGACACATTAGATAATCACCAGAGTATACTTTGCTAAACATGTATAGTGCACCTCATTGGTTATATTAATTGTATAAATAAACAGACCTAGCCTTAACATGTATGGTGCACATCAATGGTTATATTATTTATATAAATAAACGGCCCTAACCTTCAATCAATGAGCTTGTTATTTTACATGAATCGATATTACGAAAGTCCAAAAAAGGTTTAGAATAAAACAGTAGACTTCAAACAGTCTGAATAGTTTAGTAAAAGGGCTAGCTTAATACTATTTTAGCGACAGAAAGTGTAGAAAGTTTTGAAAAATAACTGCAATAAAACACTTTAAAACTGAACTCTCCATTTTTTTTAAAAACTAGGCTTTGCAGTTCAAAGGTCGGTCCATATATATATACATATATACATATATATACATATATATACATTTTGTTCTGTTAACAGCATATTGAAGAACTGATAAAACATTCTCTCTAAACTGTATAAAATATAAAAATTAAAAACATCTGAGTCTGTATATATCAATTCTATTTGTACTTGGGGAGAATGTGATGAAATTGTGTACTTGGGGAGAATGTGATGAAATTGAGAAAAAGAATTGTGTGCATCGGGGAAATAGGAAACTTGATGATTTGCAAATCTGCTTCCATTCGTTAGTTTAACAATGAAAGATGAAAGAAATATGCCTCGGCATATGCTTGGTCAGACTCTATCCTGATCTGTTGCTGATAATATCCATGGCAACGGAAATGGCGTCATAGCACCAGGCTTTGGGCATGAAGCTTTTTGTATTCTGTCCATATCACTGCTGGACCTTATCTCCATAGAAGTGTGTTTGTGTGTGTGTGTGTGTGTGTGTTTGTGTGTGTGTGTTTTATTATCGGGCAACAAGCTATTAAAGTATTCTTGTAGGCCATACAGTGAAGTCTGACAACCACAAAGAAAATCAAGATAATCATGTGACATATTTAAGAAATTTGAATGGCTAGCTTTTGGCTTTCGAATAAAATTGATAAAAGTATAATGGCATTTCTCCAATCAAGTCTAAATATGACGATTTAATTGGCATATGTGTCAATATGACATGTCAATGTGAAGACACATGTCAATGTAAAGGCACACAAGTTAACTAACACACATTGAAAAAAAAATGACGTATGACAGTGTTGTCTTGGAACTAGACGAGCTATCACATAAATAATGTCACATAAACATGAAAATGTGACACATCGAACTGTAATGGGTATTTGTAATCTTTTGATTACAAATCTAAATATTGCAAACAATTGATTGGCTGTGATGTTTATTTGTTTCATTCTTTAACACATCGTGTATATAATGGTCAAAATATATCTGATTATGACTAGTTTTAAAATAGTAGATGTAAAGGACTTAAAGTGGACATGACGTTGACTTACTCTGGATGCTTGTGGTCACCACTTTGACATAATGTGACAAACGGTAAACACCAAGCTCACATAATTTGACTGAAAATGGACACAACGGTTGGCTGAAAGAGACACTTCGAACAAAGCACTGTGGTTAATGTCCACAGATAATGTATGAAGTTTAAGTTATCCTAATCATCGAGTTGATAATTCTATTAAAGTCTAGTCATTGGCTAATGCATGTATTTGAATTTCTAGAGTACATTATTGTGTGCCCTAACGTGATGAGTCCAAGGCTGGTCACTATTTCGTGACGACACAGAGCACCAAAAAAAAATTTATAAAATGCTGTTCGATTATTTTTTTTATCGAAATTAAGGCATAATAAAATTTAATAGAAATAAACGCAAGTTTAATCGGATTAAATTAATAAATGTATTAGTTGTATTCAATCAAAATTTTTCTTATATTCCAATGTAACCAAATGTGGCTTTAAATGACTATTTTCGGCTCCCAGAAATCATTTTTCTATTATTTTATTTCTTTGGTTCACTAAATACTGTTCAATTGATCGTAGTGTTGCTCTCTAAAGTGTTTTTACCATTTAAAAAAAAAGCCATAGTGCGACCACCTCGTATTCTATAAAATTTCAAATAAATCAGTTTTTCGAATACGGCTATGCTCTCTAAAATTGTTACAGCGGCATCAAGCATTTGCATATTTGTTTGTTAAATTAATAATTCAGTTCAATTTATTCACGTGTCAGTTGTTATGTAACGTTGCCACCCCACAGCTTACCTAAAAATCTCAGCTAATAAAGATCTTTTGGAATAATTCCCCAAAAAATTGACACAAACTTCCATCCCATAAGTCGTTTCAAGCAATGACACGTGACAATCAAATTGGACTGACATCAGTAGATGCTGTTTGGTTGTGCCATTCAGGGTCAGAAAATAGAATAAAAGATATGACTAACCTATTGTTTCATTCAACTGCAATGATTTTATGTAAACGTGACAGTTCTTGCGATCAAGTATTCTTTACTTGCTGTTCTGATCTTTTCTGACCGATTTCTGTTAACAGAATGTGGGTTGTTTACGAACATTTTCTCAATGATTTTTTAGCAACTCTGAAATAACAGCTTTGAGATCAAAATTCAGGTGTTGCGTTAAAATATTTAATCGCACAGTGGTTTTTTTAAACACGGTATGTGTGTGTGTGTGTGTTTGTGAATATATATTTATCAAATTAGTTACACTAAATTTAACTTATTAATGACAATCTATTCAACAAGCAAGCGTTTGTTTCCATATTCGTATTAATATTATACTAGCTTTACAATGCAAAATCTTTGCATAGAGTTATATTCCCTTAGGTTTGATCAGTAGGCTAGGTTATTTTTGGTTACCGACAGATCCGATTTTTTCATGATTTTCACTACTATTATTTACGTCTGACGATTTTAAACTGGAATACTGTTGTATTAATTCTTTACTTTCGATTTAACTCAGAACGCACACCGCTATTATTTATATAGAATTTACTATCCATATAATGCGCTTTACTCCTTACTATATCAGTTGTTGGCTTGCAATGCCATGTCCACACAATTGGAATATGGGGCACCGTTATGGTATTAGGGATCTCTGGCATCAGGGATCTCTGGTATTAGGGATCTCTGGCATTAGGGATCTCTGGTATTAGGGATCTCTGGCATTAGGGATCTCTGGTATTAGGGATCTCTGGCATTAGGGATCTCTGGCATTAGGGATCTCTGGTATTAGGGATCTCTGGCATTAGGGATCTCTGGCATTAGGGATCTCTGGCATTAGGGACCTCTGGCATTAGGGACCTCTGGTATTAGGGATCTCTGGCATTAGGGATCTCTGGCATTAGGGATCTCTGGCATTAGGGATCTCTGGCATTAGGGATCTCTGGTATTAGGGATCTCTGACATTAGGGATCTCTGGCATTAGGGATCTCTGGTATTAGGGATCTCTGGTATTAGGGATCTCTGGTATTAGGGATCTCTGGCATTAGGGATCTCTGGCATTAGGGATCTCTGGCATTCCTTTTGATGGCCCTCAATCTATTTTTCGACTACTGATGTACGCAAACAGACAGACAAGTAAACAGACAAACAGACAGACAAGTAAACAGACAAACAGACAAGTAAACAGACAGACAGACAAGTAAACAGACAAACAGACAGACAAGTAAACAGACAAACAGACAGACAAGTAAACAGACAAACAGACAGACAAGTAAACAGACAAACAGACAAACAGACAGACAAGTAAACAGACAAACAGACAAACAGACAGACAAGTAAACAGACAAACAGACAAACAGACAGACAAGTTAACAGACAAGTAAACAGACAAACAGACAAACAGACAGACAAGTAAACAGACAAACAGACAAACAGATAGACAAGTAAACAGACAAACAGACAGACAAGTAAACAGACAAACAGACAGACAGTCAAGTGTAATCGATGAACACTCCAGAAGGCTGACGGACAGACGGGTAGATAGACATGCATGCAGTGATATTGACAGGCAAACAGACAGATAAATACAATAATCAGGCAGATTGATAGACAGTTCGACATAAATGATCTCAAACCGTCATATTGACAAAATAAAATTATACAGCGGGTGGACGCAAACAGAACAAAAAAAAAGTAGGCAGACAGTCAGAAAATTGAAAGACATGCATAGAGACAGACAGTAAAATTGACAGACAACTAGAATGATATACATGAATACAGATGTACAGACAGACAGTCGGCAGACATGCAGATTGAAATGTATATATACCGGTTGATATGTGTTCCCTACACATCTATAATGGAATGTATTTTCTCTTCATTTTTTTTTATAATCTGGACGGATTGTCAACAAATAAACAGATACAGACACAGATAACGAATATTAATGACTTGGTCAAAGCAAAAAAAAAATATCACAGGAAAAAAAATTAGGCAACGCACCAGATGACAAATTGCCCTTTCCATGAATAATGAATGATAAACGCATCAAATGTGCTTTTTCATTGGTGGGAACTGTGTCACGTGGGTTCCAGTGGTCGGCCGTGGAGTTTGCTGCATGAGTAATAAGGCAATCAATTTGACGTTGGTCAGTCCATTGTAAAACTGCTGAGATACGGGGATAGGGTGTGTGTGCGCGGGGGAGGGGGTTGGGCTTTTGAGGTATATGTCAAGCTGAGGTTCCGTTGGAGTGAGATAATAGCATTGTGCCAACATCTTCCTATTAAACACTTCCTGACGGATATCTGTCTGTTGAGCCCATCAGAATGAAATTTGGAAATGAAAAAAGGGAATGAAAGACGTATGTTCGTTTGGTATTTGAGAATAGCGAATGGGGAAGATGTACTTAATTGTTGAATATGAACAGAAGTAATGCAGATTAGAACAGATGAACTTCTATAATCAATAATTTATAACAGAAATAATACAAGTGTATAAGGTATATTCCCATCGATGTTGAGCATCAAAAAACGAATGCAGATAAATATGGATAATTTATTCTATATCATGTACTGTATTAACACAACTAAAATAAATTAAAATGGGATATGTACTCAAAGTAGATCATTGAGCTAGATAATATTTGTTTTTATGTTTAATTTTTTTTTATTAAGCCATCTATAATACAAATTTTACATTATATGTTCCGGTGTCTGTCATCGCGACTTCCGTCTGTCATCGCTACTTCCGTCTGTCATGCAACATGGCGGCATAAACAATTCAAAGATGGCAGAAACATTTACTGTTTTCTTCTTAACATGCATGATCCGGCTAGCAGCTGGCCAGCCGAGTAAGAATAGTCTCCTACATGGCTGCCAGAATTGACATTGGACCAGCCATATGTTTAGTGCCGAGGTGACAAAACACCGTACACTAACTGTTTTCGACCGCCTCAATCATTACCACAGGGCAAGAAGCGATCTTTGGAGAAGTAACACAAAATCATGCCAAAATATTCTGTTTTTTTTTAACGCCGCCATTGCCAGCATGGTAGGGTGTAGTGTGCCTACCAATCCAGCACTGTTGGCGGCGCTGATGCACGTCTGCCATGCCTACAGAGCGGCGGGGTGAGTGTACCCGCTATAATCTGCAGGGACGGCAGAAAGATGGGTTTTAATCCTTGCCCAAACTTGCCAGACCAGCAGGGTGTGTGTACTGCCGATCGGCCAGAATGGCAAGGAACGGGGTTTTTCCTACCACGCGGACAGAGGGGAGGGTGTAGTGTACCTGTACCCTCAGCCCGAAATGGCAGGCTGCGCAGGTGTGCTTGAGTGGGACGGAGAAGAAGGGTGTTGTGTGCCGACCACATCCGTCACCACCCCCAGCTGTGAATACCACGGTCTCGGATAGTCCTCATTGACCACAGTACCACCACCCTCGCAAGTAATGGGTTTTTTTTCCTGACTAGAGGACCCCTATGATTCATCCACCGTGGATCATGGTATGTCTCTCAGACCAGGAAGGAGATATCTTTTTTTTTTTTTTTTCTGTTTTTTTTTTAAATAATTTATTCCTGATAAAAAACAGTTACAATGACAGATAACATGGTATTAAATACATAGTAACATTGATAAAAGAATCTTATTGTATTAAGTAATATACATATTTACATACAAGTTATTTTAATATTAATATACATCTCAATTAGAAATTCTTAGAACTGTGAGGTAAAATTCCATATATATACATTTATATTATAATACAGTAAATAGATTGATACCACTTTATACATATTTCTACTACAGGAGCTTTTTGTAACCAGTTGAAATTAGAATGTTTACAAAGTAATATATAATTAATAGCATTATTTAGAAATGTTTTGACATAGCATGTTTTGTATACATTTATATTTTAGACGCGTAAGTACATCAATGCCACTTATTAAACAAAATTTTAATGGGAAACTTCCTAACCATCTGAGACTGACTTTGGAATGGTTTGAGGTTCCCTTTTTATTATATATATACATAAATTAAAATAAAAATTGACAGGCAGCAATTAGTTTTATTTAATTTTAAATAAAAACAGTGGCATTCCTTTCCAGAAACACAACTTTCCTCCCTTTCCACCTCTCGAAACAGAGGCTGCTAATACCCGGGGTCGTCCAACTCTCATCAAGCGACACCTGGGCCCTCGCCGTCCCCATACCTCACAGCGGACAGAAAAGGGGGTATTGGTATATTGTGTTCCAAGGAAGGAGATATCACAAAACATGCCAAAATATTCTGTAATACCGAAACAAATTATAAACATAAAAGTTGTTCCAAAGGCCTATTTATATCTCTTAGTAACGTAATAAATCTATGATGTTCAATTTGTTATTAAATGAGAAGCGATCATAAAAGAAATATTTACAGAAATCGTTCAATTAATATTCTGTGTTATGTTCCACAATCTCAATTTTAAACCAAAATTATGGATACCTAAATATAATGTAATATTTATATTGTTTAAATTGTTATTATTTCTAAAATATGTCTATTTCTAATGTACAATTATTTCCCTTTATTACTAACCTAAAATACGTCACTTTTTTTTCATTTTTTGACTATTACGTCACATGAATGAATTGAATAAGGTTTGAGTTTGAGTAGCGCCGTACACAATGTTTACAATGCAAACTAACCCATTTATGATGGGGGCTTCACACAGATAGTGTATGGAGGGGGCCCAGTTTGAGGAGGGCCCCCAAAATATTTTTTAAACTAAATATTAAGTACATTATCTCATGTCAAAATGTAGTGGCTCCCGAAGATGCCTAAAATCCCTTGGTTAGGCATTGGCTTCACAGAGCTATAATGTTGAAAGCTTCGATATGTCTTTCTTTTTTAAGAGGACTAATGTTTTCTGCGTCTGCGGCCTCAACTGCATTGATGAAATAATATGTTTTTAATTGAAGGTCAGCTAAAAGCTACACAACGATTATTTCTTCTCGGGACCAAGCTTGAGAAGCGTCAAAAAATTATGTCATGTCAAAATGCAGGGGCAGCCCCCAAAGAGGCCAAGCCCACCGGCCCCCTAAATCCCTAGGTTCTGCACTGCCGGGTCGGCAATTTTTCTTAGTTAATTGTACTATGCTACAATGTGTATAATAGTAAATAAACCACCTGATAAACATGTAGCGTTTTG
Organism: Bulinus truncatus; assembly: GCA_021962125.1. Lineage (NCBI taxonomy): Eukaryota > Metazoa > Mollusca > Gastropoda > Planorbidae > Bulinus > Bulinus truncatus. Next base: position 3,618,908 of record JAGDYQ010000034.1, read on the forward strand.
CTTAACACAAGCTCTCACTCATGTCTCTCTTTTTTTTTAATACGCCATGTTGAACATCATAAAACATTAAATGAATAACTATTAGGAAAGGAGTCCATTAAAATATTATGAAGGAATATGATTTTAAGAGTTGTTGTTTATGTTTACCCATAGTGAGGATTATTTTCTTTGGTAGGAACTATTTAACATATGAAATTTATTTGATGTATTATTAGGTGTCCCTATTCTCAAATGTATTTTGACTACAATAATATGTTCATGTCCTTAGGGCCACTGCTAGTATATAGACTGATTGTTAACGAGCTAATATATATATCACCATTTTCAACTCCAACTGTGTGCCTACTCGCCGGTCCGGGTACTGGGCCTTTGATAACTAGTATAAAATTTAAAAAAATATAGGTCAATTTTTGAAAAGTAATGTTAGTTTTTTGTAAACAAAACCTGTCAATTTATCGTGGCTAATAATGTAAACACATTTAAACAAAACCTGTCAGTTTATCTTGGCTAATAATGTAAACACATTTAAACAAAACCTGTCAATTTATCTTGGCTAATAATGTAAACACATTTAAACAAAACCAGTCCATTGATCATCCTAAAAGTGTATCAGTACCTTTAAACCAATGTTGATTTGCTGAATCAGTACAGTAGGTATTATTGTATCGGTACTGTAACAGTAAAGTAGGTAATATTGTATCAGTACAGTAGGTATTATTGTATCAGTACAGTAGGTATTATTGTATCAGTACAGTAAGTATTATTGTATCAGTACAGTAGGTATTATTGTATCAGTACAGTAAGTATTATTGTATCAGTACAGTAGGTATTATTGTATCAGTACAGTAAGTATTATTGTATCAGTACATTAAGTAGTATTGTATCAGCACAGTAAGCATTATTGTATCAGTACAGTAAGTATTATTGTATCAGTACAGTAAGTCCCCAGGCAATTTGGCGCCCCAGGCAGTCATCTATTAGTACGCCCGCCCCTTCTGCATGAACAGTAAAGATTGAGAAATTGGAAACCAGTACAGACACCGAGAGCCATATTACAAGGAAGACATAAAAATTAAGATACGATTTTTGCAACAGATGCTTCTGGGCTTCAGATAATTCATATGAAAATTAAGAGAATGAAGAGGAAACTCAAATGAAACCAAATTTTATTTAATAATTTAATAATTTTTGTTAAGAATTTAGTAACTGTTAATGTAATAAAACTAATAGAATTTAGAAGTAATTGTAGCATTTAAAAAAATAAGAAGTATATTTATACAGTGCCTATGGTATGATATGACAAACAAATGCTAAAATTTAGTTCATGCAGTCATGCTGTTACTATCATATGATTTAGGTGCATGTGTAGCCTAGTAAAAATGAGTCCAACTCCAAGATCTTTGTCACTTTGTGTATTCTTTAGTTTATAATTACCAATGTAACATTCAAATTTTGAAAAAAAACTCACATATTGCAGGAGTTGATTTGGAATAGTTATTCCTTCTCCTTCCGTCCGACGGGAAATACAGATAAGTTCATCACAGAGTTGTATAGCATCGATATCTTTGCAATTGCCAGTAAATTCTTTGGCATTCTAAAAGACATTTCACCATTGCATGTCATTGATTTAAATATAAAAGCTATTAAACGAAAGTCTCGAGTTTCACATGCTGCAGATCTAACAAGCTCGACTTACAAGACATCACTCGCATCAACACCTGCCAATAAGAAAAAAATAGCATCCCGTCTGATAGAGCCATTGAAAAATCAAAAGTGGCGCCATGCAGTAAGACAACACTGATGCAACCTGTTCCTGTTCTTCAGCAAGGCAGTTGGGTTCTGGTAAAATACACTTATCCATCGAAAATGATAAAATGTCGCGTCGGTTACATCACTACAAAAAAAAAAAGAACAATACAGGACATGGGAAGTTCATTTTCTAGGTAAACGTCAAAAGAAAATTCATAGACTCCTTGCCAGAACATCAACCCACTGATGATGTCGTTGAAGTTGATATAGTCACTCACTTACCAGACCCAACAATTCATCGTGGTCTACATAAGTTTAACCTTGATTTTAGTGGTTTCTTTGTAGAGTAGAGTTGATTTTGGCAGTTACTGTAGAGACTGCTTGTTAGTAATCTCGGTTGTTTTTTAATGATGTACTAAGCTAAGAATGTGTGAATGTTTGTTTTTGTTAATCTGTATGAACACAATCACCATAAAAGATTGCAGTTAAAAGTAATGTTATCATACAGTTACAAATAACAATTAAAATGGCTTATAATTGCTAAGTATTTAAAACAAGTTTTATTTTATGGCTTCTGACTAACTGTTCCAAACAGGGCTACCATGATTTGAGATGTTCCAATTAAGGAAACTAGCCGTTCCATTCATAGCAACTAGTTGCCTTAAATGCAATTTTCAGTGGTCAACTATTTTCACTTATATCACAGGTTGACCACTACTTAATGCCAGATGTTTGGTGTGGATTATTGCATCAATAGTAAAGGTTCCTTATGGTACCTTTTAGATGAAAAAACTCTTAATAATAATATGAATTAGCAGCACTTTTGCTTAAGCGTGCCATTTAGAGCAACTCTCCCCTAATTTTTCAAATGCAGTCTGCAGACGGCAAAAGCCACAAAAGATGATGGATATTAGGTAGCCTAGAAAAATATTTCTAATAAAGTAGGTAAACAATCACGTCATTCCTGGGTTATTGAAGTTTGCAAGGTACAATTTGGCCGTTTCGGTTCTACGGCGGTTTAAATAAGGTTATAAGTGAACACGAGCAAAGCAAAATGATAAATTGCTATTTTATTTTATTTTTGAAAGTTTTTTTTTTCTAAAATTTGGCGTCCCTAGCAATTTGGCGCCCTAGGCAGCTGCCTATGTCGCCTATGCCCAGAGCCGGCCCTGTACATCAGGTATAACAATTAGTTTCACGACTGGTATACACATGGAAATGAGTTATTCAGTTATGATTACCTTGATAAACGTAAATCTTACATGGCAGTAGATTAGCACTAAATCAATCTGCTTTGTAACTAAAAATAGTTAATTGCAAAAATCTGTGTATCATTGCCCTAGCCTCATCTCCGCTGTATTCTGCGAGAATTCCCGAGATTGTTCATAATATGACGACAGACAATGCCGTCCTCATTTGTTGAGGGGAGGGAGGGGGTGGAATGGGGAAACAGCTGGAGTGGGGATATTGGGGATATAATGAATTCATACAGCCCCTGCCTATGTGTGGTGTCCATTAAATGTGTGTATCTGGAGTGTAATGAATTCATACAGCCCCTGCCTATGTGTGGTGTCCATTAAATGTGTGTATCTGGAGTGTAATGAATTCATACAGCCCCTGCCTATGTGTGGTGTCCATTAAATGTGTGTATCTGGAGTGTAATGAATTCATACAGCCCCTGCCTATGTGTGGTGTCCATTAAATGTGTGTATCTGGAGTGTAATGAATTCATACAGCCCCTGCCTATGTGTGGTGTCCATTAAATGTGTGTATCTGGAGTGTAATGAATTCATACAGCCCCTGCCTATGTGTGGTGTCCATTAAATGTGTGTATCTGGAGTGTAATGAATTCATACAGCCCCTGCCTATGTGTGGTGTCCATTAAATGTGTGTATCTGGAGTGTAATGAATTCATACAGCCCCTGCCTATGTGTGGTGTCCATTAAATGTGTGTATCTGGAGTGTAATGAATTCATACAGCCCCTGCATATGTGTGGTGTCCATTAAATGTGTGTATCTGGAGTGTAATGAATTCATACAGCCCCTGCCTATGTGTGGTGTCCATTAAATGTGTGTATCTGGAGTGTAATGAATTCATACAGCCCCTGCCTATGTGTGGTGTCCATTAAATGTGTGTATCTGGAGTGTTATGAATTCATACAGCCCCTGCCTATGTGTGGTGTCCATTAAATGTGTGTATCTGGAGTGTAATGAATTCATACAGCCCCTGCCTATGTGTGGTGTCCATTAAATGTGTGTATCTGGAGTGTAATGAATTCATACAGCCCCTGCCTATGTGTGGTGTCCATTAAATGTGTGTATCTGGAGTGTAATGAATTCATACAGCCCCTGCCTATGTGTGGTGTCCATTAAATGTGTGTATCTGGAGTGTAATGAATTCATACAGCCCCTGCATATGTGTGGTGTCCATTAAATGTGTGTATCTGGAGTGTAATGAATTCATACAGCCCCTGCCTATGTGTGGTGTCCATTAAATGTGTGTATCTGGAGTGTAATGAATTCATACAGCCCCTGCCTATGTGTGGTGTCCATTAAATGTGTGTATCTGGAGTGTAATGAATTCATACAGCCCCTGCCTATGTGTGGTGTCCATTAAATGTGTGTATCTGGAGTGTAATGAATTCATACAGCCCCTGCCTATGTGTGGTGTCCATTAAATGTGTGTATCTGGAGTGTAATGAATTCATACAGCCCCTGCCTATGTGTGGTGTCCATTAAATGTGTGTATCTGGAGTGTAATGAATTCATACAGCCCCTGCCTATGTGTGGTGTCCATTAAATGTGTGTATCTGGAGTGTAATGAATTCATACAGCCCCTGCCTATGTGTGGTGTCCATTAAATGTGTGTATCTGGAGTGTAATGAATTCATACAGCCCCTGCCTATGTGTGGTGTCCATTAAATGTGTGTATCTGGAGTGTAATGAATTCATACAGCCCCTGCCTATGTGTGGTGTCCATTAAATGTGTGTATCTGGAGTGTAATGAATTCATACAGCCCCTGCCTATGTGTGGTGTCCATTAAATGTGTGTATCTGGAGTGTAATGAATTCATACAGCCCCTGCCTATGTGTGGTGTCCATTAAATGTGTGTATCTGGAGTGTAATGAATTCATACAGCCCCTGCCTATGTGTGGTGTCCATTAAATGTTTGTATCTGGAGTGTAATGAATTCATACAGCCCCTGCCTATGTGTGGTGTCCATTAAATGTGTGTATCTAGAGTATAATGAATTCATACAGCCCCTGCCTATGTGTGGTGGGGATGACCTCCGATATTGACAACATCTCGGACCCGGGATCATCTTTCGCTGCTGGACAAATCACCACAAATTAAACCCCAAGAGAGTGTGCATGTGTGTGTGTGTGTGTGTGTGTGTGTGTAATGAATGCTGGGACGGCCAGGGGCCTCGGGGTATCCGTTGTATTCCATAGACAGATAGTAATAAAACAATGAAATGATAAGTGTCAGGGGAGAATCAATTGATTTAGGGAAATAACCCAAAAAAAAAATTATAAAAATATACACACCGTGTTTTTTGGATAAAACAATACATTTGAAATAATCTATTACACGTATATTGAATAATTCATTTTACTTAATAGTCTTTTCAACCACCAAAAAATATAATATACAAAAAAAAATATTGTATGACTAGTCCAGGGATTGTCACTCAAACTACCGCTGACAGCTGCATACATGTTTTTTGTCATAGAAAATAGTGTAAAGAGATGTACAGTGGTCAGTTTATCCAGATCCAGTGAACAAAGTGAAGTCAATAATGAACAAAATATATCTCTTGACAGCCGCCATTTGTCCACCATCTGACCAGTCCACACAAGGGACAATACGGCCGGCTGGTCAATTTCGGCCCGTTGGTCAGTTTGATTTGGCCCACGGCCTTTTTAACTAAGCTCGTTTACACTCATGAAGTTTACATTAATTTTATATTAAGTTTATA
>JAGDYQ010000034.1:3629636-3716873 GCA_021962125.1 Bulinus truncatus
CTACCATTGCCGGAGCACCACCTGTAGCTAAGGGTATAGCTATTACATCAAAATAACTTTTTAATTGAGTAAATAACGTTTCCCCTTTTGTATCAGTTTCCAAACATTTAGCAAATAACAATTCTTGACATAAATTTTCTTTTTTTATAGATCTTACATAAGCTTAAAGTAAAGTTTTGTTTCCTGGTAAAGTTTACTCATCAAGCTGTATAGAGAATTCAGATGTTTTTAAGTACTCACATAAAGAATTTTATATAGACTGAGCCAATTAGTCAATCCTTCTTTATACTTCTTTATACTTTTTTACTCAGTGGAATTCTTTTTATAATGTCGAAAGCTGGTTTGTGCAACACGGTGAGTATTACCTCACTTACAGCTGGTAAAATAAGTTCTTCACCAATAGTATACCGCTTTCCGGACATTGCAATCAATAAAGAAATGTTATAAGTAGCACGCAGTTCATCATCATCTCGCTGAGATGTTGTCCCAATGAGTGTCTGCAGTGACGGTGTTTTCAAATATTTTTCTTTGACTGTTTTAAAAAACGTTAAATCCTTATCTTTTTTATCACTGTAAACCACACAATCTATCTGTCAAAATATCTGCTAGCTTCTTTTATAAGACCCTAATTACAACGTCTTCAAACACACGTCCTTGTCTCTGATTGGTCGGTCCCTAATAGGTGATATTCTGTTATTTCAGTCAAAAGAGCAGCATCCCTGGACTTTTGTATTTTAATGACAAACTAATTAATTAACACATCCCTGATCTAATGATCCATATTCTTGAAAATACAATGTTTGACCTATATTCTTGAAAATTCAATGCTCAATCTAGAAACTTTGATACACTGATTCTTTTTAACATTAATCAAGCCCATGTGGAAGTTCGGCGCCATACATACGATACCAGACAGAAGATAATTAGCTTATCACAACATTTGTCTCTTGAAAATAAAAGGGCGCTTAGCATTGCTTTTGATTCCAGCCTAACCAGGTCATCTTTTTTTCCACAGGTATGTGTCCCCTAAAAATACAAACTCTCTATAAACATGACCGACGTTGTAATCTCAGAGAGTCAGAGTAAATATGGTGCATTTTCTGCATAAGCGTTTTTTCTACCGCCTGTCTCTTACCATGCCATGCTTGTTAATAACTTGATTAGCTGGTGCTTTTAGTTTATTTATTTTCTTTATGTTTATTTCCATTAAAATAAAATGGATTTTAATTTTACTATTTTACATTTAACCATGCGCGGACCCCCTGGAGTTGTTCAGGGACCCCCCCCCCAAATGAATAAAAAATTTCCGCGACCCACTGGATGCTACCAGGGACCCCTGGGGGTCCGTAGGGACCATTTTGGGAACCTCTGTGTATAAATGAATGTAAATAATGCAAGTTGTATCAAGGGATCACCTTTACACAACACCTGTTAGTGTATTAGTCAAAGGTATGGAGTCACCTTTGTACGCTAAGGTGTGCTAACATCATTACATACTTTAGTTTAATATGACATTAAAACTTTATTGACATTCATATTACCTACTAAAATGGCAGTCTAAAATTTAAGATCGCTTCCTCACAAGAAATGATTACTTTAAAGATGTGTCTTGCTTTGAGCTAACCACAACCCCATGGTGTATGGTGATCAGCATTGCAAGTCTTTTGCACGTATACATGTGGTATTTCGCCAAGTGACTTCATGTGACATGGTAGTATCTGTTATATTGGTGAAGAGTGTAATGTCACCTTCCACATTGTGGTTGAACTAACATGATTACGTCCTCCACACTGTGGTTGAACTAACATGATTACGTCCTCCACACTGTGGTTGAACTAACATGGTTACGTCATCCACATTGTGGGTGAACTAACATGATTACGTCCTCCACACTGTGGTTGAACTAACATGATTACGTCCTTCACACTGCGGTTGAACTAACATGATTACGTCCTCCACACTGCGGTTGAACTAACATGATTACGTCCTCCACACTGCGGTTGAACTAACATGATTACGTCCTCCACATTGTGGTTGAACTAACATGATTACGTCCTCCACACTGTGGTTGAACTAAAATGATTACGTCCTCCACATTGTGGTTGAACTAACATGATTACGTCCTCCACACTGTGGTTGAACTAACATGATTACGTCCTCCACACTGTGGTTGAACTAACATGATTACGTCCTCCACATTGTGGTTGAACTAACATGATTACGTCCTCCACATTGTGGTTGAACTAACATGATTACGTCCTCTAGTTTAGCGTGGCGTCAATACGTTTAGACGCGTAGATATATTATGACGTAAGATGACAACAGTGCACAGAATGACAACAGACAGTGTTGTCACAAGCTATTGGTACATCAGAGGTGTATTCTGCTTTAAACTAACGACTTCGCCTAGGTGTCTGATGACCAGCATTACCACTTGTACGCATATCAACAGAGTGGTACCTTGTCACGTGATATAAACCGTATACATGTATGTATTATAATTACGTCATTTTTATGGTATTGGTGCAAGTTGTGATGTCACTTGTAGTACACCTCCATCATTGTATCATCTAGATTAGTATGACGGCAATACATGAATTGACATACATGAATTGACATAAATGACATCAATGCACAGAATGACGCTAAAACGTATCAGGAAATCAGAACTTTAGTGGGTATCCCGACAAAACTCCCTTACCAAAAGATCCCTAACACAAACCCCATAACCTAAAGACCCCCCCAAACCCAAAGCCCCCAAAATATTTTTTTTTTCAATTCAAATGGGACGACCGCTCATGATGGCTGCCCCTCGCTTAAAGATTCAACGCTCCTGAAGTGTTACCAAAGCCGTTCGTTTGGCTAAGTAAACGAGACGGCCGCCTATTTCCCCAACAGCAAATGGGGGCCCATGTCGGCAGTGATAAATAGAGGCGGGGGGTGGGGGGGTTCAGAGGTTTTATTTTAGACGAAAATCATTTGCATGTAGTGGCATTAAAAGAAATTTAGCTTAAACCCAAAATATATGGTATAGTATCTTCTATACTCTGATTTCAAATACTAGCTTTTAAACAATAATCGGAAGTATTACAGCATCGATACTCTAGAAAAGAGTCGAGATTGACAAACATTGTGGAATCGTCCAATCACTAATAAATACTCTCATTGATATCATATGGTGTCCCTACAAGAAAGGGAACATATGACGCATATGAGTGACGCAGCGTAGCTAAAAGCATTGCGCTTTAGTCAAACTTTGAAGATTTAGCGAAAGAAAAATAACAACAGTAATGAAATAAATATATAAAATGTTTCAAAGGGAGCCACAATAAACTCATTGAAGTACAGGGTGCGGCTCTAAGAGCCACATTCGGTTATCGTTGATATTACATGGCTCCATACATAGAGTGCCGTCTCAAACATGTGAACTGCATTCATATTCATTTATAAAATGTTCAACACACCGCGCGCCATAACATGACCAAGTATTTTATAAAATAACAGGGAATTGGATACCTGCTTCATTAGGTGCTTTACAACACGACGTAATGGTACGTCACTCGAGTGTGTCATTAGTTTCAGTCATGCATGAAGGAAGGCAGAACGAGCTAATAAGAAATTAATAATATGTGCGAAGCTGCATACACGTTAGTGATTGAATCGGTGATTAATAATTTAGTGATTAAATGATCAAGTAATTCAGTGATTGATTCATTTATTGATTGATTCTGTGATTGATTCAGTGATTGATTCAGTGATTGAATGATTCAGTGATTAATTGATTAAGTACATTTAATTCGACGATTTATTATGTGATTTATGTATCACCACACTGGAAGGATATATCACAGGTCTATCCATCTATATTAATACGTGTACAGTATTTGGACAATTAATACGTGTACAGTATTTGGACAATTAGTACGTGTACAGTATTTGGACAATTAGTACGTGTACAGTATTTGGACAATTAATACTTGTACAGTATTTGGACAATTAATACGTGTACAGTATTTGGACAATTAGTACGTGTACAGTATTTGGACAATTAATACGTGTACAGTATTTGGACAATTAATACGTGTACAGTATTTGGACAATTAGTACGTGTACAGTATTTGGACAATTAATACGTGTACAGTATTTGGACAATTAATACGTGTACAGTATTTGGACAATTAGTACATGTACAGTATTTGGACAATTAGTACGTGTACAGTATTTGGACAATTAATACGTGTACAGTATTTGGACAATTAATATGTGTACAGTATTTGGACATTTAGTACATGTACAGTATTTTGACAATTAATACGTGTACAGTATTTGGACAATTAGTACGTGTACAGTAATTGGACAGTTAGTACGTGTACAGTATTTGGACAATTAATACGTGTACAGTATTTGGACAATTAAGGTTTCCTTATATCAAACTCAAGCCTAAGGAAATCAACGAACTTTATTGTAATTTATTTAATGTTAGATTGATTCAATGTTAGATGGATTCAGTGTTAGATTGATACAGTGTTAGATTGATTCAATGTTAGATTGATTCAATGTTAGATTGATTCAGTGTTAGATTGATTCAGTGTTAGATTGATTCGATGTTAGATTAATTCATTGTTAGATTGATTCGATGTTAGATTGATTCAATGTTAGATTGATTCAGTGTTAGATTGATTCAGTGTTAGATTGATTCAATGTTAGATTGATTCAATGTTAGATTGATTCAGTGTTAGATTGATTCAGTGTTAGATTGATTCGATGTTAGATTAATTCATTGTTAGACTGATTCGATGTTAGATTGATTCAATGTTAGATTGATTCAATGTTAGATTGATTCAGTGTTAGATTGATTCAATGTTAGATTGATTATTTGTTAGATTGATTCTGTGTTAGATTGATTCAGTGTTAGATTGATTCAGTGTTTGATTGATTCTGTGTTTGATTCAGTGTTAGATTGATTCAATGTTAGATTGATTCAATGTTAGATTGATTCAGTGTTAGATTGATTCAATGTTAGATTGATTCAATGTTAGATTGATTCAGTGTTAGATTGATTATTTGTTAGATTGATTCTGTGTTAGATTGATTCAGTGTTAGATTGCTTCAGTGTTTGATTGATTCTGTGTTTGATTCAGTGTTAGATTGATTCAATGTTAGACTGATTCAATGTTAGTTTGATTCAGTGTTAGATTGATTATTTGTTAGATTGATTCAATGTTAGATTGATTCAATGTTAGATTGATTCAATGTTAGATTGATTCAATGTTAGTTTGATTCAGTGTTAGATTGATTCTGTGTTTGATTCAGTGTTAGATTGATTAAGTGTTTGATTGATTCTGTGTTTGATTCAGTGTTAGATTGATTCAATGTTAGATTGATTCAATGTTAGTTTGATTCAGTGTTAGATTGATTATTTGTTAGATTGATCCAGTGTAAGATTGATTCAGTGTTAGATTGATTCAATGTTAGTTTGATTCTGTGTTAGATTGATTCAATGTTAGTTTGATTCAGTGTTAGATTGATTCAGTGTTAGATTGATTCAATGTTAGTTTGATTCAGTGTTAGATTGATTCAATGTTAGATTGATTCAATGTTAGATTGATTCAATGTTAGATTGATTCAGTGTTAGATTGATCCAGTGTTAGATTGATTCTGTGTTAGATTGATTCAGTGTTAGATTGATTCAATGTTAGATTGATTCAATGTTAGTTTGATTCAGTGTTAGATTGATTCAATGTTAGTTTGATTCAGTGTTAGATTGATTCAGTGTTAGATTGATTCAATGTTAGTTTGATTCAGTGTTAGATTGATTCAATGTTACATTGATTCAATGTTAGTTTGATTCAGTGTTAGATTGATTCAATGTTAGTTTGATTCAGTGTTAGATTGATTCAATGTTACATTGATTCAGTGTTAGATTGATTCAATGTTACATTGATTCAGTGTTAGATTGATTCAATGTTACATTGATTCAGTGTTAGATTGATTCAATGTTAGATTGATTCAATGTTAGATTGATTCAGTGTTAGATTGATCCAGTGTTAGATTGATTCTGTGTTTGATTCAGTGTTAGATTGATTCAGTGTTAGATTGATTCAGTGTTAGATTGATTCAGTGTTAGATTGATTCAGTGTTAGATTGATTCAGTGTTAGATTGATTAAGTGTTAGATAGATTCATTTTTCGATTGATTCAATGTTAGATTGATTCAGTGTTAGATTGAGCACCTTCCCCTATGGACTGAGCAATGTCACAACTCTATACATTGAATTGTATTGCTAGTAATAATAGCATACATTGATACCACAGTAATGTTAACATTACACGGTGCATATGGAGTCTGTTTCTAGAAATATATTTAGATTGTGTAGCTAGCATTTCCTCAAACTAGGGTCAAATACTCCTTTCCAACGGAATAGATTTAGGTCATTTGAACGAGAGAAAATGCAATCAATCGTCTGGTCTTGAAACCAGAGACACACAGGTGTGAGCCGTGCGCTTTACTACCAGGTCATTCCATCGCGTGTGACTAAATTTTGTGACATGGTCATTCCATTGACTAAAACTTTATGACCAGGTCATTCCATGGCGTGTGACTAAATTTTGTGACATGGTCATTCCCTTGACTAAAACTTAATGATCAGGTCATTCCATCGCGTGTGACTATATTTTTTTTTTAAAAGTACACTAAAAGCAGCTCATGTATAAAACTAGAACGTTTTGTTTTGCTTACGTTCTAACAATTTGATGAATGGAATAAGACATGACATAATTCTCCCGGAAATAAACATTTCTAAGTGAATTTAGATTAAGATTACAATTAGAAGGATAATGCAATGTGCGTGTCATTGTGGGAGAGTGGTGGAAGGTACTTGACTTGACTGTCCATTAACCCGTGGGTGGGTCGTTGGGGCACCGTTGTTGACTGAAAACCAGTTCCCGCCATTTTCTCCGGTCCTGAGCTGCCTTTTGGGAGTCGACGAACGACAGGACGGTCCATTCATTGATGTTGTCTTCCCATCTCTTCTTATGTCTTTCTCTTTTCCTTCCTCCGTTGGTTGTACCTCGGTGGAAGGTAATAACGCGTAAAATTCTTGAATCTGCTGGTGACCCCCATGTGTTATATAAACACGGCCCTGCGCATATGGCAATTCAGTTCCTTAGATTTTAATCTATGTTTGTTTGTTTTTTAAGTTAACAATTATTTTACTTGTTTTAAAATCTGTAATAACGTTGTTTTGATTGACTGGAGTATTTGATCAAATGTTTGGAAATAATTTGAAAACATAAGTTTACACTAGTTGTCGTACATATTGGAATGTCCCTTACACAAAACGAATGAAGAACTGATAACCATTTGGTTTAATGCACATTTAATCAATAAAATACAATTAATGATGAATAGATAAACTGGAAATTTTTAAGAGGTTAATTTTACATTACCGACAATATCAACGTATAGCATATATCTATAAACTTATACAATATAATTGATCAAGTTATAACAAATAACCATCAAGTTATATAACATATAAATTATTAATATATTGAATTGAATATAAAAGACATGCAAATATTCTCATTCGACTACCTCTACTACGAACTTTGCAAGATATCACATCAACACAACTAGTATTTTTATTTATCTACTAGCTGTACCCTGCAAAACCTTTGCATAGAGTTATATTCCCTTGGGTTTAATCGGTAGGCTATGTTATTTTTGGTTTCGGGCAGATCCGATTTTTTCATGATTGTATTTTAAACTGGAATACTGTTGCATTAATTCTTTACTTTCGATTTAACGCAGAAACCAAACAGCTATCATTTTATTAGATATTACTACATTCAATTTATGTTGCGGATCTTTGAAGATAATTTTCCAGTATAACAAGACGCTGGGTGGCTTACATCGACTTCTTTCACAGCCACCCCCTGATAGTTATATTTTCTGTAAAACATTATTTAAGTATCTCTCAGTAATTAATTTTTTTTATATAATCGACTTGCACAGTTTGTATCTGAGTATTTTAGGTGGACTAATATTGTAGTTGAAATCATTCAGAAGTAAATGACCACTCAAACCGTCTCTTCTTATTGAATATGTTCATCGCATATAATCATCTTTGAAATTAAAACAAACACGGCATGTCATATAACATAAATAAATATTCCCCCCTCGCTCCTGTCCAGTGGTGGGCTTGTCTCAGATGAGGCCTCAGGAGCGGGAGAAAATATTAGGCCTTTTAAAAAAGGTCTGTTTTATCAAAGGGTTTAAAATTGGGTTCTATGGGGGCCCATAAATATTCGGGGGCACTGGGCTGCACCAGACTTAAATTCGTCTCTGCTCCTGTCATTGTGCAATGGGACAGTGTGCACTTGATTCCATTACCCCCCCCCCTCCCACACACACCTCACCCCGTTATTGTACTGTTTCACCATTTAGTTGCTGTGTTAACCGCCTAACCTGTATTACTACCTCTCTATCTCTCTCACACTCACACACACATAAACACACACACACACACTCATACACACACACAGCGGTTGTTGTTATCGTAGTTGTTGCTGTCTGTGTGGCAGATGGCGCTGTAGTCGTAGGTGCTCGGAAGAGCGGGAGGAGGGAGAAAGGGAGGGACGGGGCTGGAGGAGGACTTAACCTGACCCCAGCACGTCTGGCCCCAGCGATGTTACTTGGGAATCCACCGCGCACAGCAGGAAGTAGAATTGTGACAGCTGGGACACATCCGGACTGAACCACGTGATGGTCACGTCGCCATGACGACAGCTGATAACAGTAAATATTAAATGCGATACGATTTAGGGGAAAAGAATTAACCCTCATCCCCTCACACACACCTAAGAGTTTAACATTTTATTCCACATTTCAAAATTAATCGTTGTCGAATTAATCCATAAAAAAGACATGTATTGTGTATTACCTTTGCAAGTAGCTTTTTCACTATAAACATAGTTAAACTTTAATAAAATATATGATGAATTAGTAGTTTTATAAGCCAAATTTTTGTTTTTCATAAAATTAATCTGTCAATTAAAGAAAAATTGTATTTCTATCATGTCGTAATATCATTGCTCTATAAAATTTAAACTATTTATTTTCGTAATGATAAGGACGATAATAGATACCACTATGCCACGAATGGGACGGTTTTTATGGTATTCTTCTTTCATCCCCACCATAGCCGATAGTGCAATGGCCATGAAGACACCACAGGAGATATATATCGGGAACTTGAGCCAAGACCTGAAAAGTTTCCTTGGTCCTCACCGAACCAGCTACCGTCAGTTAGACAGTCGAGCGCGTTGCCGCACGAACATCCATGCCCTAATAAAATAGGTAGCAACTGCCCATTTGTTGATTTAGTGGTCTTTACGTTTGGTAATGAGAAGTAAAGGCGGCTTTACTATCAAGGCTGTTTACAACAATTCGTTCTTATAAGCGTACTAAATGCGGGGCCCATTTTGAACCTGAGGTCTCATAATGCTGTATAGAACAGTCTCGGGGGGGGGGGGGTACTTGGATAGCAACATATATTTTGTACTAATAAATCTGTAATTTTAATAGCCGTTAAAATACTTTGAATTCTTGTCACATACAGATGTAGGCACAAATATAACAAGGGGAGACAACAAGTTATTGAAAATATCATGTACACATGTTAACGTAATTCACATTTTGTCTAGAGCCCTATTGATTTCTGATTTTTTTTATATCATTACATCATTCTGTTTCTTGGATAATCTGGGTTTTTTTTATCTTTTCCTTTTATTATGAATGTTTGTGTGTGTGTGTGTGTGTGTGTGTTCATTTGCATAACTCTGAATTAATGTCTGGCTTTAGTTGAAAACAAATGTACACATAACTTCTTGTCTGTCTGTCTGTCTGTCTGTCTCTCTCTCTCTCTCTCTCTCTCTCTCTCTCTCAGACACAAATATACTCATTTCTTCTTCCCTGTCTTTCTCTCACTGACACAAATGTACACATCACTTCTTCTATGTCTTTCTCTCTTTCTCTCTCTCAGACACAATTATACTCATCTCTCTCTCCCTCCCTCTCTCTCTCTCTCTCTCTCTCTCTCTCTTATACAGAGACACAAATGTACACATCTCTTCTTCTCTGTCCTTCTCTCACTGACACAAATGTACACATCACTTCTCTGTCTTTCTTTCTCTCTCTCTCTCTCTCTCTCTCTCTTTCTCTCTATTAGACACAATTATGCTCATCTCTCCCCCCTCTCTCTCATACAGACACACAAAGTACACATTTCTCACTCCCAAAAATATAAACATGTGTAAGACACCACACAAACACAATGCACTCCATATTCCTCACACAAAATATAGTAAGCTCTTTCACACACAAATACACACACTCTACACAAATACAAACACTCCACACAATTACACCAACAAACATTTACATGTATTACAAACATATATTAAGCTCTCACACACAAATTCAAACACTCTACACAATTACACCAACAAACATTTACATGTATTACAAACATATAGTAAGCTCTCTTAAACACAAATACTCCCACTCTACACAATTACGCCAACAAACATTTACATGTATTACAAACATATATTAAGCTCTCTCACACACCTGTAAAAAAGTTCACTCAGAAATACACATATTTTGTAGATACTCGCGCATAAGTCGATCTCGCGTAAAGTCGAAAGTATTTTTAAGCCGAAAATTACGAAATTCGTTATGACCCGCGCATAAGTTGAGGGTAAAACTTGACAACTATCATATTCTTTTTAAATTTTTTAATTATACCACTGGACTTTTACCATAACTTCATTTAAATTTGCATTTGTTAACGCGTTTTATCATCTTGCACCAGGCACCAACCGATAAGTTCGGCGTGACCGGATTCAAACCCTCACGAAAAAAAACATCCATCACTGCAACTCATTGCTAACAAATTTAACTCGCATTTCACATAACGATCAACTTATTATTGCAATCTGATCATTGATTTATATTTTAGTTCTGTGCGAAAAGAATCACACTTGCTTGTTGTTCTTAAAGCTTATTTACAATGTATTTAAATAGTGCACAATATTAAAAACTCTTCAAAAATCTGCAAAGTAATAAACTAGTGTACACTTTATTCATTTTCATCTTTTAATTCAATATTTAAAGTACTTAGATTCAGACTCAATTAGATTGACCATTTTCAAATAGTATAGAGTCACTGTGAATAAAACAAGTGTATAATATAATAATAGCGGTCTGGGTTCTGAGTTAAATCAAAAGTGGAAAACAAGAATTCAAAATGCCGTCTTGCCCGAGTCTCGATTCGATATTTTTTTTTAATCTACAGTTTTGAATAGTTTCTGCGGTTTTTAAACATGAAACCCAAAGGCCAAAATTTGAAATAATTCCATTAACATATTTTTTTACAACATATTTCATCTTTAAATGGTAATAATATCATGTAAAAATCGGATCTGTCCGAAACCAAACATAACCTAGCCCACTGACCAAACCTAAGGGAATATAACTATATGTAAAAGTTTTGCAGGTACAGCTAATTCAAAATACATTTCGCAAAACATGGCACGGTGACAGCCATAGCAAATTAAAAAGCTTATAGAAAATAGGATATTGTTCGGCTAAGAAAATATATAATTTGATCGTTACTGCAAGAAATCTACCTACTGAACTATCCAGCCACTTTGCCTCTTTCAGATTAGAAGTCTATATGCTATTAGAAAATTATATATGCTTTGGGTATAGGAATAAAATCAATGCAAATTTAATAAAGAGCTGCAAAAAGCTGGGCACGTTTCCAGTTTCCGCCATCGCCCGCGTTGACTTGCGGTATTGAGTGTACAATGTCGATACCCAAATCGCATGAAATATTGTGTTGCCCGTTGATAAATTTACTGTTTTTCAATGAATTTTATTGCATACATTTTTTGACTTATACGCGAGTATCTACGATACCTAAGTTCCACACATTATAAACACAAATATACCCAGGCCTGGATTAACTATTAGGCAAACAAGACACGTGCCTAGGGCACCACGCATTTGGGGGGGACCACAAGTTCTCAAGAAAAATGTGTATATTGTCCCGGTAGCCGCATGCAATGAACATGACATTAGCCAATCGCAAATGTAATACTGAATGGCACATTATTTAACCTTGGTCCCACAACAGGGGAGTGAAATACCTCCCTCTGAACTTTTTGCTTTTTGTTTTGCATTTTTTTTCGAGATTTTTTTTTTTGGGTATTTTTTTTTACTTTTTTAGGATATGTTTGTGCAACGTGACACTAATGTGTCACTCTGTGCATCTCATATAGTACTACTCCAGTGTAAAGATGTGCCTTGCAGAAGGACAACTATCATGGATGGGAGGTCATCGAATAATTCAAAATGGTATCATTTCTGATGGGCCTTCGAGGTGGTTTCACGAAATGTCA
Organism: Bulinus truncatus; assembly: GCA_021962125.1. Classification (NCBI taxonomy): domain Eukaryota; kingdom Metazoa; phylum Mollusca; class Gastropoda; family Planorbidae; genus Bulinus; species Bulinus truncatus. The sequence continues at coordinate 3,642,104 of JAGDYQ010000034.1, forward strand.
ATATACATTGGACTTTCAACGTCGTTACCAAGAACAGTATAACGAAAACATAATGGGGGGGGGTGCATTTGTATGCTTCTTCGAGAAAGCGATTTACATTACACTCGCAAATCTAGAAAACCTAATTTTTTTCTGAGCCTTTTAAAGCGATTTTCGACTGTCTTTGTCTGTTTATCATGGTAGTGTTTTTTTTTAGACCGCATGAACGAATATATATACATTGCCTTGTTTTGTCACAATAAATACGACATTATTAATGGCTGTGGTCATAAAAACAAAGTTTGTGCTGAATGTTGTCTTTTTTCGATAGTTTTTAGACATAAGAAGTTGAAATATTACAAGCCAGGAACAAAAATTGTGTTACATAGTGTTATTCTTACAAAATTAATTATTAATTTTAATACAGAAATACCATATTGTAGGTTTTTATGAGTGATAGTAATACAAACATATGTGTTAACAACCGTTTTTCTTTGTTAGTATTTTTCAGAATTTTGAACATACCAGCGGTCAGTGGAGGATCGGCGGCTTGGGGAAGAAGGGGGCACCGTGTGGGTTTGTGCTTAGGGCACCAAGATTCCACACATTGTAAACACACATATACCTATAGTTAAATTCCACACATTGTAAACACACATATACCTATAGTTAAATTCCACACATTGTAAACACACATATACCTATAGTTAAATTCCACACATTGTAAACACACATATACCTATAGTTAAATTCCACACATTGTAAACACACATATACCTATAGTTAAATTCCACACATTGTAAACACACATATACCTATAGTTAAATTCCACACATTGTAAACACACATATACCTATAGTTAAATTCCACACATTGTAAACACACATATACCTATAGTTAAATTCCACACATTGTAAACACACATATACCTATAGTTAAATTCCACACATTGTAAACACACATATACCTATAGTTAAATTCCACACATTGTAAACACACATATACCTATAGTTAAATTCCACACATTGTAAACACACATATACCTATAGTTAAATTCCACACATTGTAAACACACATATACCTATAGTTAAATTCCACACATTGTAAACACACATATACCTAAATTCCACACACTGTAAACACATATAGGCCTATAGTTAAATTCCACACATTGTAAACACACATATACCTAAATTCCACACACCGTAAACACATATAGGCCTATAGTTAAATTCCACACATTGTAAACACACATATATCTAAATTCCACACATTGTAAACACATATAGGCCTATAGTTAAATTCCACACATTGTAAACACACATATACCTAAATTCCACACACTGTAAACACATATAGGCCTATAGTTAAATTCCACACATTGTAAACACACATATTCCTAAATTTCACACATTGTAAACACATATAGGCCTATAGTGAAATTCCACACATTGTAAACACACATTTACCTGAATTCCACACATTGTAAACACACTGTTCATCCTGTAAAATAAAAAATAAAATCGCGTGACATGGAAATGTAATCTAAGGTTATAACAATATCAACAGATCACATGAAAACTAATAATAAAATGTAAACAACAAAGATATAAAGTAATAGTGTAACAAACGGGCCGTCTCCTAGTCAGAACTGCATGTTGTAGATTGCGGGTCTCGGATAGTTCAGTCGCTTGCCTGTGTCTTTTGGTGCCTCACATATCCCTTGCACACACTCGGCAATTATGAAATAAAAAAGGTATTTACATTGACAGACATATTCTGAGATATCTATGCTTGGGTTTTCCACCAAGCTCTTTGGGGTTTTGAAGAATATATTGGGTTCTTTGTTTTTGTTTTTTTTTTTTTTTAATTGTAGAAAATCTTATGGTTCTTTTTTTCACTTCAACATTTCTTTCTTTGTAAATCATATTAAATGGATTGATTCTTTTCTGGATCCGAACAAAAAAGAGTGTTCAAGCGCATTTTGTTTTCGTCATCAAATTATCTTGATATAAAGACAAACATGGAGGATCGGATTTAAAATTCACATTTAAAAAAAAAATTGAATAAAAAAAAAAAGAAAATCTTAAAATGTTTATGAAAAATATTTTAAAATCATTCTCTAATAAGAAACTTTTATGTGGCCCAAAAATACTCAACATAAGAACTACACGCTGAACGTTCGAGTGACAAAACACGTTCGGTTTACGGTGCACATTGTTCGTTCACTTATTAAACTGTTCAGGTTTGGATTCAGATGTTTTACTTTAGTTTATATCCTTGTGTTTTTTTATCCTTTACATCTTGAGTCAATTAACTCCCTTACCTTGGCAGCCCTGGTCTAAATGAAAGAATCAAGAGATGAACATGTCATCCAACAATGACCTGTTTCATAACTACTCATCACAGTTCGCAACAGGTTCTGGCCACTTTATGGGAGCGAGACGGACCTGGATGCCACCGTGCAGTTCATCATAACTATAGGCCTTGTCGTTTGAAATCCTCCATGTTCATATATCGAGAACAAAGAAGAAGGATAACTACCCAAAATACTTCATACATGTCAACAATTTGCCACAAGTCTATCTGTCTTGCACACTTTCACCATAGTACGACGTGGTCGAATTGTATAGTGTCGAGGGGGGGGGGGGCAAATGTGGCTTTTAGAGCCGCAAGAGGCTCTTTGATTTTCGCAATTTTATATAACAAGAATGATAGCTTGCACACAAAAATTACAACTTTGTGAAACCCGCGTCTTACGTACTACAGTGTTAGTCCAATGACTCTCATAACTTGTGCCGTATGAGTACTACAGTGTTAGTCCAATGACTCTCATAACTTGTGCCGTATGAGTACTACAGTGTTAGTCCAATGACTCTCATAACTTGTGCCGTATGAGTACTACAGTGTTAGTCCAATGACTCTCATAACTTGTGCCGTATGAGTACTACAGTGTTAGTCCAATGACTCTCATAACTTGTGCCGTATGAGTATTACAGTGTTAGTCCAATAACTCTCATAACTTGTGCCGTATGAGTACTACAGTGTTAGTCCAATAACTCTCATAACTTGTGCCGTATGAGTACTACAGTGTTAGTCCAATGACTCTCATAACTTGTGCCGTATGAGTACTACAGTGTTAGTCCAATGACTCTCATAACTTGTGCCGTATGAGTATTACAGTGTTAGTCCAATAACTCTCATAACTTGTGCCGTATGAGTACTACAGTGTTAGTCCAATAACTCTCATAACTTGTGCCGTATGAGTACTACAGTGTTAGTCCAATGACTCTCATAACTTGTGCCGTATGAGCTTAGTAAGGCTCACATTGACACAGTATTTTTTTTTCTTTTGTATTAATGTATTATTTATTTCGCTAAACCTTGATAAGTTGACTAAGGTTCTCTTGTAGTATCTCTACTTGATACACAGTGTTAGTCTATTGAGGACTGTTACTTTCAATACACATTCTCTCTTGGGTTTGAATGTTTGTTTTACTTCGCTGGACGGATTCAATGTATTCAAAACACGTATCTCTGCATGAGAGGTCCACAACCTTTGTGCTCCTTGACGACCACGTTCAGATCACATTGACTACAGTTACGGCAGCCAGACTGATTTGAAATATTTATAATGCAACAAAATATTTTTTATGGTTGATTTTTTTTTTTACATTTATGGCCACATGCAAACGTATGTCAGCAGGTTGTGGAGTCCTGGATCTTAACATAGACTCGAAATAGTTAAAACCAGCGACATAAGCTTCCACTACTCACTTTCTCATAAAGGGTCAAGGTCTTAAGTCACTCGCTGCTTGAAGCACGGTTCTCAATCTTTTGCCTGTAGCGACTCACTGTTTGGTTTTCATGACCCACCTGGAAAGACAGATAAAAGAAAGGCTGAAATTAAGTGCGTGTATTCCCAAATCAACCGTTTCTTTTAAACTATTGGTGTCCCACACTGAGTTATAGCTCAATACACCAGTGGGTCACAAAACACTATTGGTGTCCCACACTGAGTTATAGCTCAATACACCAGTGGGTCACAAAACACTATTGGAGTCCCACACTGAGTTATAGCTCAATACACCAGTGGGTCACAAAACATTATTGGAGTCCCACACTGAGTTATAGCCCAATACACCAGTGGGTCACAAAACATTATGGGAGTCCCACACTGAGTTATAGCCCAATACACCAGTGGGTCACAACACACTAGTTAAAAACCACTGGTTCAAGATTTACTTCCGCAGTTAGAAAAAAAATATTTTCGAATCTGGCAGGATTTTTGAAAATTCATTATTAGACTCATTAACGGAAACCAATGTTCTTTATAAGTGTCCAAAAACTGTGTGTGGCACTGATGGAAACCATTACAATTAATATAAAAAGGTAATTAAGAACCAAAATATTGGTACCAAAAATCAAATTTGGCATTGCTACCATTGCTATTTTATAAAATTGCTACCTTACTACCTTTTTTACTCATTACCATACAATTTTACTTTACTGTTTTTGTACCATCACTAATTTTAACATTTTTACCATCACTAATTTTAAAACTATTGCCCATCATTTAGCACTTTTCCGATTTCGCCTGCCAATATTAGTTTCAACACAGTTACGGTTAAGACTTCAATTGTTATAGCCATAACAAATTCTCAGTTTTTCACTTGTTCTGTTTATATCATTGCGCCATTATTGTATTACTTCTTACCATCTACTTTAGAACAAAAACTAGATAAGACATCATTACTTGTCTTTCTAGATTAGTTCACCACTGCTTGTCAGGTTTAAAACAACTGTCAAGATTAGTTCACCACTACTTGTCAGGTTTAATACTACTGTCAAGATTAGTTCACCACTGCTTGTCAGGTTTAATACTACTGTCAAGATTAGTTCACCACTACTTGTCAGGTTTAACATTACTGTCAATATTAGTTCACCACTACTTGTCAGGTTTAACACTACTGTCAAGATTAGTTCACCACTACTTGTCAGGTTTAACACTACTGTCAAGATTAGTTCACCACTACTTGTCAGGTTTAACATTACTGTCAAGATTAGTTCACCACTACTTGTCAGGTTTAACACTACTGTCAAGATTAGTTCACCACAACTTGTCAGGTTTAACACTAATGTCAAGATTAGTTCACCACTACTTGTCAGGTTTAACATTACTGTCAAGATTAGTTCACCACTACTTGTCAGGTTTAATACTACTGTCAAGATTAGTTCACCACTACTTGTCAGGTTTAACATTACTGTCAATATTAGTTCACCACTACTTGTCAGGTTTAACACTACTGTCAAGATTAGTACACCACTATTTGTCAGGTTTAACATTACTGTCAAGATTAGTTCACCACTACTTGTCAGGTTTAACACTACTGTCAAGATTAGTTCACCACTACTTGTCAGGTTTAACATTACTGTCAAGATTATTTCACCACTACTTGTCAGGTTTAACATTACTGTCAAGATTAGTTCACCACTACTTGTCAGGTTTAACACTACTGTCAAGATTAGTTCACCACTACTTGTCAGGTTTAACACTACTGTCAAGATTAGTTCACCACTACTTGTCAGGTTTAACATTACTGTCAAGATTAGTTCACCACTACTTGTCAGGTTTAACACTACTGTCAAGTTTAGTTCACCACTACTTGTCAGGTTTAACACTACTGTCAAGATTAGTTCACCACTACTTGTCAGGTTTAACATTATTGTCAAGATTAGTTCACCACTACTTGTCAGGTTTAACACTACTGTCAAGATTAGTTCACCATTACTCCTAAAACTACAAGAGGCATGAATGGATAATTGTAGGCTACACACCGAAAGTAACATTTAACATGAAAAAATAAAAATAAAAGAGTCTCATAATATTTCTCCTCCTTGTTTCTTGCCTCCCCCTCCCAATTGTTTCAACCCATACAATCCCCCCCCCCTTTTGATCCATGTCACCCTCCTCCCTCAGCTGCAGACGTTTATCAAGTGATCAGGTTTAAATAAGTCACAATCATGACTCATGAAAACATGCAAGTGAAAACATCTTGTCAAAAATAATATTATTTAGGCCAAAATATTTATAAATCCTAAAAAATGTCAAAGAGAAATCAAAAACGGGGTCAAACAAATTTGACTGTCGTAGGTAGACGAGAGGAATCCAGCTAACGTTGCCATAATGCTTCCAAGACGTTGCTGGAATACGTCGGGTTCATCATGTGGCAGAAGCCAGAAAATAGACCATGTTTCCGTTGGGTGTCAATTCTGCCGAGTGAATGGGTGGGAGACGGTGGTGGTCAGGTGTGGGTCGTTGAGCTCTGGTTCTTCGTCTGGTGACGGATGTGACAGTTGGACAGTGTTGGCTTTAGTGACCGCGGACCTGGGGTGACTGTAGTGTCGGTGCTGGACAGATGAAATTATTGAAATTGTTTCCGCTAGGGTTAGTTCAAATTAGGTTGTAACTGAATATAATTGAAAAAGCTTAGGTTGGTATAGGGTACAGATTAGGTTGGTACTTCGGCATAGCTTAGGATTGTACAGAATAGGCTGACAGAGCATAGGTGCTACGGCATATGTTGTTGAAGTGTAATTTGGTTCAAACTAGGTTGTCAGCAGCTGAAGATTTTTACAGTATAGGTCGGTACAGCACAGATTGGTACAGTTAAGATGGCACGGATTATGTTGGTGTGTCATAGTTTTGGTACTGCATTAGTTGGTTAAGCTTAGGTTGTCGAAGCATAGTTTAGTTTAGGTTGTTATTGCTTAGGATGGTTCAATATTTACTGGCTTAAATTAGGATGCATTGGTTAGTTTGGCTTAGGTTTTACAGCTTATATGGTGCATATTAATTGGTATGGAATAGTTTGGTAAACCCTATGCTGGCCACGCAGTATTGGTAAAGTTAATAATAGTATATTATTGCAGATTTCATAGGTATTTTTTTTCTGAGCTAAGTAGTGCTTCATTAAGTTCAGATTTGAAAGTAGCGGTTTGTGACCTATTTTTGTGTAAGGAAATGTGCAATTTAAGTCGGTTCATGTGCTATTACTCTATTAAGATTAAAAATTCCGTTGGCGGTACAGTTTTATCACTTCTACTGTGACTAGTATAGTATTGAATATTAAAGAATTGTTTAGTACAGTTTTGAAATTTGTATTGTGTGTCCTAAATCTTAGATTGAGAGACGGGTGGCCGAACAGTGTAGAGTGCTCAACTGTCGGCCTGACAGTCTGATGAATCCTACACGTCATCTGCCCCTATGGCCCTTTAGGGCTAAGGGAACTTTGCTACTTCCTGAATTCGGGGTTAACAACTGGCTTTACAATCTTACTAGAAAACTCTGATCTTTGATACCCACCTTAGTAGGGAATCTATGACAAACAACTCTCAACTTGTTCTATGTTGAATCAGCCTCAAAGCGTCAAAATTCTACAGCCGGGGCCAGGCATTCTACAGCAGGGGCCAGGCCAATAGCAGAAGGGGGCCAGGAAATAAATGTTACTAAATAGAGAAAACAAGTAGAGGGGGACAGACAAAACGCAGGGGGGGGCAGCCCCCCCCCCCCCGCACGTTACGGGCCTGTGTTTTTTTTTCAATAATTCTTGATACACTGACTGTAATATGAATCTCTACAGTATTTCTTTAATTAATAAACACTCAGTATCTAGCTCTCGTCGACATCATGTGTAGACTGACCAATAGCCATCCTTTGCTTTTTGTCCTAAGTCTTAGAATGAGAGCAGTTGAGATAAGTATTAATTAATGACTTAACGCTTTAATATACTTAATAAATGGTTCGAGTAAATTCTCGTTTGTATTGAACTTAATGAAAGTAGGGAAATACATTCGTCATTTCAACAGTTGTACAACTCTCCAGTATAAGGCGTAAATCAACCTACTTAATCTACTGTTGGCACTCATTGACTATATATTATTTGATTTGATTTTATACTTTCTTATATATCTTGTAGTATTATTTTGTACATAATTTTTTAATTTTTATTTATATTTATGGGAATCTGTATTATATTGATGTTTTTATGTGAATATTCGACTATTGTTTACGTTATCTTTCCTTACCATCTCGTACTGTCATCTACTGTCATCTACTGTCGTCTACATACTTTTACTATAAGGACCTGCAATATGTTGTTCATTGCCTTAACATAATATCCGTATAATAAGATTTATTTAGCTTTTCAATAAAAAATCTATCTATCTATCTATCTATATATCTATCTATCTATCATATGTATATATCTATCTATCTATCATATGTATATATCTATATTTTTATACGTCTATATGTCATATATCGTCTATCTATCATCAGTCTATCTTGCATCTTTCTATTTTCTATCAGCTATTCGTCTATCTAATAATTTTTCCGTACGTAATCATTCATAATTAGAGCATCAGTGTCATGAACGAAATAAAATCGTTAGTCATTTGATAAAGCATGCCTCCAATAAGGTGTTGCCTCCAATGAGTCGTTGCCTCCCTTGAAGCGTTGCCGCAAATGCTTTAACTAACACTTTACCTGTGGGCATTTTGCTCTTAGCTTGAAACAGACGCCATTGCCACAATGGTCAATGACATTCTATGATGTTGTGCTAGAGATAAGACGGCACAATGGTCAATGAATTTCTATGATGTTGTGCTAGAGATAAGACGGCACAATGGTCAATGACATTCTATGATGTTGTGCTAGAGATAAGATGGCAAAATGGTCAATGACATTCTATAATGTTGTGCTAGAGATAAGACGGCACAATGGTCAATGACATTATATGATGTACTAGAGATAAGACGGCACAATGGTCAATGACATTCTATGATGGTGTGCTAGAGATAAGACGGCACAATGATCAATGACATTATATGATGTTGTGCTAGAGATAAGACGGCACAATGGTCAATGACATTATATGATGTTGTGCTAAAGATAAGACGGCACAATGGTCAATGACATTATATGATGTTGTGCTAGAGATAAGACGGCACAATGGTCAATGACATTCTATGATGTTGTGCTAGAGATAAGACGGCACAATGGTCAATGACATTCTATGATGTTGTGCTAGAGATAAGACGGCACAATGGTCAATGACATTCTATGATGTTGTGCTAGAGATAAGACGACACAATGGTCAATGACATTCTATGATGTTGTGCTAGAGATAAGACAATTGTATCTTAACTAAAAATAGTTTCTATGACGAAATGAAATAGAATGAAAATGCTGCAATACAACAAAATTCAATACACCATTTAAAATTGGACAACTATTTTTTTTTTTTTTTGAATTTCATCATTGTGTATTTATTGTCTCATAAAAACTCAATTTGTTTACAGTTTTACGTTATCTGTTTGGAATAAAATCTAAATGATAAACATTTGTTTTTAGTATTTTAAGCTATCTTCTTGTAATGGAAGTTTAGTATCTTTGAACTGTTAGCGCTGAAAAATAGATTAATTTTGCCTTAATCTGTTTCTCTATGTAAAACAGTGATCGATATATTTTTAGTGGATTAATATTTTTACTATTTATTTACGCTTTTATATTTAATTGAAACAAGTGTAAAGAAAATAAATATAACATTGTACAATATAATGCTTTGATAGATGTTATCTATTTAATGAAATATAAATGTAAGTAATAACTGTATTAAATATTAATGAAATAGTAAAGTAATATTCAGTTTACTACTAACCCACAAACAAACCATATGTAATGTTTCATCTGTGTAATATTCTGAAGACCATTAATAACATATGTAATGTGTCATCTGTGTAATATTCTGAAGACCATTAATAACACGTGTAATGTGTCATCTGTGTAATGTTCTGAGGACCATTAATAACATATGCAATGTGTTATCTGTGTAATGTTCTGAGGACCATTAATAACATATGTAATGTGTCATCTGTGTAATATTCTTACGGCCATTAATAACATATATAATCACCGTTAGAGCTCTAAGAAATGGCCCGTATGGGAATATCACGCAGACTTAAGCACAGCTAATATTATGACATGTCTATAAGCGCAAAACAAATGTCTATTTCTCCGGCTGAATGCCCAAATCTGCCATTCGTCAGAATACCTTTCTGGCGATCTTTTCCGGTTTCCGTTCAAGTAATGCAGGCATCATTGCTACATCCCCGCGTCTATCTATCGTATTTGACTAAATATACCATATCCTAACTTTTAGCCCAAAACTACCACCACCACCACCACCACCACCACAACCATTGCGGCTTCAACCACCATCCGCCATTTTTTTTTTAGTCTAGATCTATGAATTATTAATAAGAAATCAAATTCATAAATATTCATCAAGCTGGCAACAGATCTGAATATCTTCGACTCGACTCTGTGACAGTCGCTTCTCCTTACAGCTGGTGTCTTCCGTCTATAGTCTAGCTGGACATAGACTGGTTGGCCGTAGTCTAGCAGCTAGTCACACATTGACTTCGCTACCGTCAGTTGCATAGCTTATAGAATGATTTCAAGTTATTCTTGCCGCCCCCCACCCTTTTTTTTTACGGTACCGAATGAACTGACCTGGGTGAGGGAGCGAGTGGGGGGGGGGAGTGAAACGAATAATTTAAATGATGACCTGCCGTTGATCTATGGCCAGATTTTTAATAAGGTCTGGTCAAAATGGGAAATATATTCTTAAAGAATCAACGTGAGATCTCATTTAGTAGGCCTACTGATGGGGGTCAATATTACAGATGGTAGCTGGTTACATTACATACATCATACAAAATATAACATATGGTAGCTGGTTACATAACATACGTCATACAAAATATAACATATGGTAGCTGGGTACATTACATACATCATACAAATATTACAGATGGTAGCTGGTTACATAACATACGTCATACAAAATATAACATATGGTAGCTGGGTACATTACATACATCATACAAATATTACAGATGGTAGCTGGTTACATTACATACGTCATACAAAATATAACATATGGTAGCTGCGTACATTACATACATCATAAACAAATATAATAGATGGTAGCTGGGTACATTACATACATCATACAAATATAACATATGGTAGCTGGGTACATTACATACATCATACAAAATATAACAGATGGTAGCTGGGTACATTACATACATCATACAAATATAACAGATGGTAGCTGGGTACATTACATACATCATACAAAATATAACAGATGGTAGCTGGGTACATTACATACATCAACAAACTATAACATATGGTAGCTGCGTACATTACATACATCATAAACAAATAACACAAGGAAACGTAACATGCAATCAGGCTCATAGCGTGCGGGGGGGTCAGGGGTGCCGCCCCCCCCTGCGTTTTGTCTGGCCCCTTATGCTTATTTGTTCTACTTTAGTAAAATGTATTACCTGCCGCCCCCCTCCCGCTATTGCATGGCCCCTGCTGTAGAATGCCTGGCCCCTGCTGTAAAATCTTCACGCTACGGGGCTGCATGTAACAAACATATAACACAGATATAACACACACGGACACATTGTTTGAAGAGCTACTGGCACAGACTTAACAACAGAAATCCATGTATCTATCTGTCAACAATATATTCATCATACATCTATGATGTATCTGTTTATCTACATTCTACATTGTATTAATGCAGTCCAATGTCTTCATTAGTAGCCTGTGTCTAAACATATTTTTCACATTTAATGTTACAGAAGCATTATTTCTATCGATATAGCATTAGTTTTCATAAATATCTCATTAAGAAAATAATTGTGTTTTAATTATGTTGAGTTTTCATTGGAAATTAGCGCATTTTATTTTTGATGAACATTATGTTAACTGAAGTAAAAATGAACATAGTTTATTTAACCTTTGCATGACCTTTCAATTTTTTTAAATGTTCATTAACAGAGCTATATTTTTGGGGGGATTATTGCCAATTATTTACATCTGGTAGCCCAACGAAATATATTTGATATTTATTACATTATATGTTTCATATCTGGACGCCAGTAAAGCAAATACACTGCCTACAGGTTTCTTGCTTTCTAAACAGTGTCACTTATTATAAGATATATATATATATATATATATATACTTTGACCATGTAAAGATAATACATTTCCTCTAGATTATTTATCAAGTTGTCTGTTAGTTGTATGCATCTAGTTTGTTTTTAAAATACACTCATTGACTGGACTAACCACTGAGGTCAGTACATAACACAGTGACTGGACTAACCACTGAGGTCAGTACATAAGATAATGACTAGACTAACCACTGAGGTCAGTACATAAGACAGTGACTAGACTAACCACTGAGTCAGTACATAAGACAGTGACTATACTAACCACTGAGGTCAGTACATAAGATAATGACTGGACTAACCACTGAGGTCAGTACATAAGACAGTGACTAGACTAACTACTGAGGTCAGTACATAAGATAATGACTGGACTAACCACTGAGGTCAGTACATGAGACAGTGACTAGACTAACCACTGAGGTCAGTACAGAAGACAGTGACTAGACTAACCACTGAGTCAGTACATATACCGTAGATTCTAACCCGCCCGTCTTGGAGGCTATATCAGTTGATGTCACGGACTCACTACCACCGGAGTGACTGTCTTCTTTTATCCACGGAAAACTTAGGCAACTGGTGCTGCTTTGCCTCGAACTCGTGAACTTTAACATACTGGACAGACTCAGAGCCACATCGCATTCTATCGACTTGTTCAGGTAATTTCTAGAATAAGTTACACTAACCCAGCAGTTCTCAACCTACTAACGCGACAGTACCCCAAAGGGTGCGAAAGTAAGTTCGCGAACAAATGTACTCATTTTCGAAATAGAATATGTTTACATTTCTAAATGCGATACTTGGGCACGTGGTTTGGTGATGGGTCACGCATCTATCTGGCTAGCTTCTTCAAACTCTTGGTTTTTTTTTTAATCGAAAATTATTTGTCTCTGCGTACTCCGTGGAGTACACGTACCACCGGTTTAGAACCGCGCACTTAGATCCCCAGTTTTCACGCACCGTTCCGTTTACTCTGTATATTTGCATAACTGTAATTTTACTGGTATTCCATTTCTTAATGCCCTTTCATTACCGTCTCTACTTATTTAAAAAAATGTTATGTCTATATGATACTTGTGTAATGTTATGTCTGTATGATACTTGTATAATGTTATGTCTGTATGATACTTGTGCAGTGTTATGTCTGCATGATACGTGTATAATGTTATGTCTTTATGATACTTGTGTAATGTTATCTCTGTATGATACTTGTGTAATGTATGTCTGTATGATACGTGTGTAAATGTTATGTCTGCTTGATACGTGTGTAATGTTATGCATGTATGATACGTGTGTAATGTTATGTCTGTATGATACTTGTGTAATGTTATGTCTACATGATACGTGTGTAATGTTATGCCTGTATGCTACGTGTGTAATGTTATCTCTATATGATACTTGTGTAATGTTATGTCTGTATGATACTTGTGTAATGTTATGTCTATATGATACTTGTTCAATGTTATGTCTGTATGATACTTGTGTAATGGTATGACTACATGATACTTGTTAGTGTGATGTCTGTATGATACTTGTGTAATGTTATGTCTGTACGTATCCAGCTCTACTTGGCTAACAAATATTAAAACAAATATCTGGAGGTATAAATCAAAAAATGATCCTTCATTTCTCTCCTGGCTAAACGCTATCTTTGAATGATGCCGAGCCCGTGGCTATTTTGTGTATGGTCTCCTCACAAATTTAGTATCATGACAATTTTATGTGACGTTACGGAGGTTTGCCAACTTGAAACAGATGAGGCCAGACTCTGGCCTTAAGGGTATGGACGATTTCTTTTTTACCCCTTTTTTCAAGTGGGCTTGACTTCTGTTGTGTGTGGGCCCCTGGGGCCACGTTAAGCCTGCAAACAAACATTTTGCGTCTGTTGTTTTATTTAAATGAATTAGATTGGGAGGTTTTTTTTTTATTAAGCGGCGAGCAAATAGCATCGAAAGATTGAATTCAGTTGATAAACTTGTGTAATTAATACACTAGTATTTAACACACGGGCATATTCACTCAACACACGGACATATTCACTCAACACACACACGGGCATATTCACTCAACACACGGGCAGACATATTCACTCAACACACGGGCATATTCACTCAACACACGGCCATATTCACTCAACACACGGGCAGACATATTCACTCAACACACGGGCATATTCACTCAACACACGGACAGACATATTCACTCAACACACGGACATATTCACTCAACATACGGGCATATTCACTCAACACACGGGCATATTCACTCAACAACACACGGGCAGACACATGCACTCAACACACGGGCAGAAATATTCGCTCAACACACGGGCAGACATATTCACTCAAGACACGGACATATTCACTCAACACACGGGCATATTCACTCAACACACGGACATATTCACTCAACACACGGACATATTCACTCAACACACGGACATATTCACTCAACACACGGGCAGAAATATTCGCTCAACACACGGGCAGACATATTCACTCAAGACACGGACATATTCACTCAACACACGGGCATATTCACTCAACACACAGACATATTCACTCAACACACGGACATATTCACTCAACACACGGACATATTCACTCAACAACACACGGACATATTCACTCAACACACGGACATATTCACTCAACAACACACGGGCATATTCACTCAACACACGAACATATTCACTCAACACACGGGCAGACAAATTCACTCAACACACGGGCATATTCACTCAACACACGAACATATTCACTCAACACACGGGCATATTCACTCAACAAACGCACATATTCACTCAACACACGGGCATATTCACTCAACACACGGGCATATTCACTCAACACACGGGCAGACACATGCACTCAACACACGGGCAGAAATATTCGCTCAACACACGGGCAGACATATTCACTCAAGACACGGACATATTCACTCAACACACGGGCATATTCAGTCAAGACACGGGCAAACTCACTCAACACACGGGCAGACATATTCACTCAACAGTCCAATGCATGCATACCCATTCAATTCAATGGAATATTCATTCAATATTCATACACATTCTCTAAATACACAACATTTTAACTCAATAAACAATCAAATTCATTTAATTCATTCAAACCCAGTAACTCGATACACAGACATTTATATTCTAGACACAAGCTTTTGTTGGATTATTTTTCTAATATGTAATATTCCCCTTGTAACCCAAAACAAGCCTGGCTGCATTGGATGAAAAATAAATCACAATAACTGGTGCGGTATAAGAAAATATGTGCTTCCTTTTCACACAGATTAGACTCATATGTTTCAGAAATATGTCCATTTGTATACCATATGTTTCAGAAATATGTCCATTTGTATAACATATGTTTCAGAAATATGTCCATTTGTATAAGATATGTTTCAGAAATATGTCCATTTGTATAACATATGTTTCAGAAATATGTCCATTTATATATATATATGTTTCAGAAATATGCCCATTTGTATATATATGTTTCAGAAATATGTCCATTTGTATAACATACGTTTCAGAAATATGTCCATTAGTATAACATACGTTTCAGAAATAAGTCCATTTGTATAACATATGTTTCAGAAATATGTCTATTTGTTTAACACAAGTTTCAGAAATGTGTCCATTTGTACAACCTATGTTTCAGAAATATGTCCATTTGTATAATGCAAAAGTGCTTAAAGAGTTCAACACAGAAAAAGAGAAAAGATATGCGCAGATAAAATCCCCATCAATAATCCGTGAGTTATGGTTAACCCTGACCCCTGCTCATCACTTGTTCTTTTATGAAAACTTTTGGTTATATCACTTTCCTGATATTGGTGATGAATATGATGGGGTGAGGAGGGGTGGGGGGGCGAGGAGATAGACGTGAAAACCTGTGACAGATGTAATCCTGGACAGCCCCCGGGGTCGGTCACGCTATACAGACATCATCATCACGTGAGCAGGGGGGGTCAGCGTGTGCCGCGTGCCGGTCAGCGGATGACCCGGTCCCTCTAGAGATGGCACCTAAAGGTGGCTGACGTAGTTTGACGCTTTAGTTTCCCCCTGGTCCCTGGGATAGATAGCAACTCAACCTATTGACAGATTCACACATACTCCCCTCCTCTCTCTCTCTCTCTCTCTCTCTCTCTCCACCAGCCCACCCTTACCCTTACCCTTTTTATTTTTATTTTTTGCATGAGCCGGTCAATCTCATTGTTGAAATGACAACAGCTTTAGGGATGTTCTGGTGAATGGCGCTTTGGCTGTATGATCTTTATTGGGGTTTTTCTTCTTTTGTATCATATTAATAGTGGTTCTTGTCTTGTATGACTTTAATTGTGACTCTTTGCCTTAATTGTGGTTCATTTCATTTATTATTTTATTAGTGATTCTTTTATTGTATAAACTTAATAACGGTTAGTTTCTTGTGATAACTTAATTGTGGTTCCTATTCGTATATAAACATAATATTGGTTATTTTTCTTGTAAGATATTAATAGAGTTCTTTTTCTTGTGTGATCATGTTAATTGTTTGTTTTTACAACTATTTTCTAACATAATTTAAATAATTCTTCTTTTCTTGAATATTTCTCTCTTTCTGTTCATAATCTGAAAAATCTGTTAAGATAATATTTACTGTAAAGACCTTTTTTGCGGACTTTTTAATTCGAATTATAAATTATGCGGTTTCGGTTTCAAGAAACTTTTTCTTTGTTAGACAAACATGTACATTTTAGATTGTTGTTGCTGTTTTCTAAGATATTGTAAAGAAAGTTTCAGAGATCAATGCAATACTTTCAGTGAAATATTCAAATCATGTTTGCAATTTTCTGTTGAAATTGAATTGCGGATATTACTTTGTTAATTTTATTTGTTTATATCTGACTTTTTTATAATGCGTGTCATTGTTTGTTATGTGATATAAACAAAGTGGGGAACATTTCCTATTTTTATAACATAGGTAGATCTTTTTAGGCCAATTTTTTATACGTCATTTTTTGTGAAACATGTTCCCCGCTTAAAAAATACATTAAAGTAATTTGAATAGTGGTTCGTCTTTCAAAAGATTGATAGTGGTTTCTCTCTAGAAAGATTGAGATAATGGTTCGTCTTTGGAATGATTGAGATAGTGGTTCGTCTTTGGAAAGATTGAGATAGTGGTTCGTCTTTGGAATGATTAAGAAAGTGGTTTGTCTTTGGAATGATTGAGATAGTGGTTTGTCTTTGGAATGATTGAGATAGTGGTTCGTCTTTGGAATGATTGAGATAGTGGTTCGTCTTCGGAATGATTGAGATAGTGGTTCGTCTTTGGAATGATTGAGATAGTGGTTCGTCTTCGGAATGATTGAGATAGTGGTTCGTCTTTGGAATGATTGAGATAGTGGTTCGTCTTCGGAATGATTGAGATAGTGGTTCGACTTTGGAATGCTTGAGATAGTTGTTCGTTTCTTGTGTCATGCTAATAATGTATCTTCTCTAGTATGAATGAAGTAGTTGTTCTGTATTTGTTACATCACCTGAACAATATTTCTATCATTCTATGTCTGATGTGAATAGTGGAACTTTTCTGGTATATTATCTAAACCAGTGATTCTCAAAATGATCTAAGATTCACCTCTGGAATTTTCGCATTACCAATTGTACCACTAAATGAAACAGACTTCACAAAAACTTGTATTTTTTGGGACCCATTTTTATTAGGATACACAACGCGCAAAAACAATCGATGACATTGGCTGTTTCACTTACGATACAATTCGCCCTACTCTAGGATGACAACCCCACGATACAATTCGCCCTACTCTAGGATGACAACCCCACGATACAATTCGCCCTACTCTAGGATGATAACCCCACTATACAATTCGCCCTACTCTAGGATGACAACCCCACTATACAATTCGCCCTACTCTAGGATGACAACCCCACTATACAATTCGCCCTACTCTAGAATGACAACCCCACCACTTCATTTTTTTGCAGCATGTCGGAAGTAACTATTTTAGATTGGGTGAGGCAACTAAAATCGGTAGTGCGCAATAATATATAGGCCTACATAACTAAACATTTGAGTGTTCCCTCGAAATGTATGCGCACATTCGATGAGTTGTGTGCACGCGCGCATGTGCACAGTTTATAGTGGACACTGCCTGCTAGCCCCTTGCTAAATTGGCCTAATGTTTAGGTTTTAAAGAAGGCTGTGTTTTTGTTTGTAAATGTAGAATGAAAATTACCGTTCCTTTTTTTAGTTCAGAAGATATAGTTATGTACTTTTTAAAGTTGACAAAAAAATTATATTTTCATTTTAAAATACATTTATTTTGCTTGCTGTTTGTGAATATAACATATTAGTGTATAAAATATTCAAATCAATTTCTCGGACACACATACCACGTGACTAACACTGCCCTGTTTTCAGTTTAACCCCCCCCCCCCCTTTTCACCCAAGTTTTGTTACCACAATCGGAAACTCTTTAACGATAGCTTGTGTTTTGTTGAGAACAATAAGGGACGCTACTCATGTATTATTACAAAATGCGAGATCACCAGATCAGAAGTATAAATCCCAGTCTGTCAGATAAAGTTGTTCTTTTTTCCGTATATTATACTATAGGTTGTTTGTTTTGTAAATCTACGTAAATCTACGTATTAGAAAAAACAGCAAGATTAACATCAAGATAGACGCCGTATCCGATGACGCTGTATCCAATGACGCTGTATCCAATGACGCTGTATCCAATGACGCTGAATTCGATGACGCTGTATCCGATGACGTAAATATCGTTCATGGCATCCCTAGGCGTACTGCCGATAGACCGCCCCATCCCAGGGACAAATTATGATAAAAATGTGAAGATTCAGCCCATTTCTTTTGACAAACTAAAGTGCCTACACGAGGCTGGTCGACCCCCCCCCCCACCCTATATACGCCACTGCCTGCAACAGAAATGCTCATAAAACACACTTACTTTAGCATAACCTGCGCGTCATGTATGTATGTTTATGTAAGTGTATGTGCCAGCATGCGGTGCATGTATGCGTGTGTGTATGTATGTAATGTATGCAACAGGAGTAGCGCAATATATTTCACATCGCTCGTCAGAAGCATCCTGTATGTATTCAAGAAATGATTTCCAGTCAAACGCATACAGAGTAATTTTCTATGCAGACAATACATTCAGCAGTACATGTAGATTATATTCTCAGATGGACGGACGGAGAAGTTAAAATAAAAAAAAAAGAACACATCTAGGAGTAATGGAGAAACAAGAGGAGGAGATATTAGCATCTTTCAGCATCCCATTCCCCATTCAGCCAATCGACTGCTAGCTCCAGACTCATTTGCATCGGGCTGGGAGAAATGGTTGACGACAAGAATTTAGAAGTGTAATTATCGATTTTCTTTTTCGCATTTAGGAACAGCATCTCACTTCCTGAGAACATATTTCAGTTTCTTAAAACAAAGTATTGTTTCTTTGGTACAAAGTATTGATCCTTTTGTACAAAGTATTGTTTCTTTGGTACAAAGTATTGTTTCTTTGGAACAAAGTATTGTGTCTTTGATACAAAGTATTGTTTCTTTGGTACAAAGTATTTTTACTTTAATACAAAGTATTGTTTCTTTGGAATAAAGTATTGTTTCTTTGGTACAAAGTATTGTTTCTTTGGTACGAAGTAATTTTACGTTGATACAAATTATTCTTTACTTTGATAAAAAGTATTTTTACTTTAATACAAAGTATTGTTTCTTTGGGACAAAGAATTGTTTCTTTGGTAAAAGGATTGTTTCTTTGGTATGAAGTAATTTTACGTTGATACAAATTATTCTTTACTTTGATAAAAAGTATTTTTACTTTAATACAAAGTATTGTTTCTTTGGAATAAAGTATTCTTTCCTTGGTACAAAGTATTGTTTCTTTGGTACGAAGTAATTTTACGTTGATACAAATTATTCTTTACTTTGATAAAAAGTGTTTTTACTTTAATACAAAGTATTGTTTCTTTGGAATAAAGTATTGTTTCTTTGGTACAAAGTATTGTTTCTTTGGTACGAAGTAATTTTACGTTGATACAAATTATTCTTTACTTTGATAAAAAGTATTTTTACTTTAATACAAAGTATTGTTTCTTTGGGACAAAGTATTGTTTCTTTGGTACGAAGTAATATTACGTTGATACAAATTATTCTTTACTTTGATAAAAAGTATTTGTACTTTAATACAAAGTATTGTTTCTTTGGGACAAAGTATTGTTTCTTTGGTACGAAGTAATATTACGTTGATACAAATTATTCTTTACTTTGATAAAAAGTATTTGTACTTTAATACAAAGTATTGTTTCTTTGGGACAAAGTATTGTTTCTTTGGTACAAAGTATTGTTTCTTTGGTACGAAGTAATTTTACGTTGATACAAATTATTCTTTACTTTGATAAAAAGTATTTTTACTTTAATACAAAGTATTGTTTCTTTGGGACAAAGGCTTGTTCGTTTTAATAAATGCGTTCTCAGAACGAAATTCTGTCTGGTAGCACTAAGACTTGTTTCTTAGTATTAAAAAATGTCCTGTATCGCAGGTCTTTATTTTTATTGTTGGTTCTTAAAAACAATTTTACGTTATCCTAGAACCTTACAACAGTGTAATGTTCTTTCGTACAATAACCTATAACATTACAACAATGTTATGTTCTTTCGAACAATATCCTACAACATTACAACAGTGTTATGTTCTTTCTAACAATATCCTATAACATTACTACAGTGTTATGTTCTTTCGAACAATATCCTATAACATTGCAACAGTCTTATGTTCTTTCGAACAATATCCTATAACATTACAACAGTGTTATGTTCTTTCGAACAATATCCTATAACCTTATAACAGTGTTATTATCTTTCGAACAATATCCTAAATATTACAACAGTGCTGTTTTCTTTCGAACAATACCCTATAACATTACAACAACGTTTCTTTTGGTCAAAATCTTGTTTATTAGAAAAATTCTTGCAATTTTAGAAAAAAGTTACTTTCTTACAAAAAGCCTTGTTTCTCAGAGAACTTATTTCTTTGTACTGTTTATACCAGAATCAGGGAAATTACTCTTAGGTATAAATATATTGATGTTTTTGATGCAATTTACATTGTCACAGACAAACACAAATTTACAAATTTGTAAAAATAATTAGGCTAACGTATACGATAAATATATAAATAATTGTTATGTATATATATTTTTACTTGTAGCTATTTTATTATAAATGATTATGTCAACTATATTCAATAAACACAGTACCATAAAATAGTATTATCTAAAAAAATGAAAATGAGTATGACCGTGATATACATACTGCAGGATTTGTTACTCACAGCGAGAGTAGTCGTACTGTGGTCAATGAGGACTATCCGAGACCACAGTATTCACAGCTGGCGGTGGTGACGGATGTGGTCGGCACACAACACCCTTCCACTCCGTCCCACTCAAGCACACCTGCGCAGCTTGCCATTTCCGGCTGAGGGTACAGGCACACTACACCCTCCCCTCTGTCCGAGTGGCAGGAAAAACCCCTTTCCTTGCCATTCTGGCCGACCGGCAGTACACACACCCTGCTGGTCTGGCCGGTTTGGCAAGGAATAAAACCCATCTTTCTGCCATCCCTGCAGATGATAGCGGGTACACTCACCCCGCCGCTCTGTAGGCATGGCAGATGTGCATCAACGCCGCCAACAATGTTGGTGTGGTAGGCACACTACACCCTACCATGCTGGCAATGGCGGCGTTAAAAAGAAAAAAGAAAAAAAAATAATAAAAAAGGAAGTATAGTTTAATACTCTCTTCATTTACAACTGAACAAATAGAATTAAATGTAGACAGACGTAACGATATGCGCGAATAGAAAATATAGTTGAATATATAGACAGACAAACCTGTCAGTCAGTTTGAATGATAGGCAGATATTCTGTTTGGACAGACAGAAAAAACTTGGACAGAAATATTTAAAAAGTTATGTTCCCTAGGTATGATGTAACCATGGCATATGAAAGAATTGTGTGACTAGCCCAATGTCCAGCTGTCATTACTTTTGCCAACTTTTCAGGTATCCATTCCAAGATGGGTGGACTTGTGGGACTTAAACCAACACTCACTAGGACCTGGAAAAAACCCCTAAGATCTAACCAGGAGATCTCAGGTCGACAGCCAAGCGTTCTACACAACTCGGCCACTCCTCCCTGGTAAAGTTGTGCTAAATATAAATTCCCTTCCTCTTGTCCGGCGTAGTCAATTCCCAGTCAATAACAACTAAATAAAATTGTTTACGGTGAATAGATCCCAGCTATTGTTTATAATAAACATCAAACAAATAAATGAAAACAAACAACTTCATCTGAGATTGTTTAACCTTGTAACAACTTTATCGGAGATTTTTTAAAATCTTGTAACAACTTCATCTGAGATTGTTTAACCATGTAACAACTTTCATCTGAGACTGTTTAATCTTGTAATTACTTCATCTGAGATTGTTTAATCTTGTAATTACTTCATCTGAGATTGTTTAATCTTGTAACAACTTCATCTGAGATTGTTTAATCTTGTAACAATTTCATCTGAGATTGTTTAATCTTGTAATTACTTCATCTTTAAAATTACTTCATCTGAGATTGTTTAATCTTGTAACAACTTCATCTGAGATTGTTTAATCTTGTAACAACTTCATCTGAGATTGTTTAATATTGTAATTACTTCATCTGAGATTGTTTAATATTGTAATTACTTCATCTGAGATTGTTTAATCTTGTAATTACTTCAATTGAGATTGTTTAATATTGTAATTACTTCATCTGAGATTGTTTAATCTTGTAACAACTTCATCTGAGATTGTTTAATATTGTAACAACTTCATCTGAGATTGTTTAATCTTGTAACAACTTCATCTGAGATTGTTTAATCTTGTAACAACTTCATCTGAGATTGTTTAATCTTGTTACAATCCAGAACAACGTTGAAACTGTCAAACTAAACATTTGTCTTGTGTTGTTTTAAATAGATGGGAACAAATGGGAAAGGTTTGTTTATTTTGTTATTTTGTATCTATTACATCTTTTTAGGAAATGTGTTTTTTTATTGTTATTTTCGCTTCTTTCTATTGTGAGTGTGTTAGTTTATATCTATGTCTGTGTGAGTGTGTAAAGTGTGTGTGTGTGTGTGAGCACGAGTTTACGTATAAGTGTGTGTGTGTGTGTGTGTGTGTGTGTGTGTACAAATCAGGATTCTCAAAATGATTATTTGTTTGAATGTGAAATGTTACTTCCAGACCTCACTCCGCGCCTTGGCCATCACGTGACAATAACCATCGTCCATTTGGAGACCTGGCAATTTGGAAGAAATTCGAGTCCAGTTCGTAAATGGCGCTCATCCCGCTCAATCTGGGGGAGAGGGGAAAGACAGGGGCAGTAAAAATATAAAAAAAACCGCTTGGAATGGGGAGGTAAGAGTGTCAGGGTAGCGGGCCTTGGCTTCTATATTTACACGTTAGAAACACGCAAGAGATCGCTCCTTCTTCTCTCGCGCTGACACACCCGGAGAGGGGGGTCGGGGGTAGGGGGAAGACGTTAGGAGGCATGGAATTGACATTCCGACTGAATGGGGAGGGGCAGCTGGTGGCCCGTCCTGTTTTAAACAAATTGTCATTATAGATGGCTATTTGTTACGTCATGTTCTAGCCATCTTATGTTTGACAAGTGGAAGCCCTAGCTTGTTGTGCCCCACTGAAAGGAAGTAAAATGTTTTAGCTGTTTTTCTGTGTTATTTTTTACAGTTCTTTATGTATTGTTTATTTAATTTCGCTATCATATGTTATAAAAAAACAAAAATATGTACACATATCTAAAAAGTTAAAGGGAAAGCAATTGTAAGAGCTATTATTGAAAGTATTAAAAAAATTAATTTTATCTATTTACAATACTTGCATTTATATTAAACTGTGATACATAGTATTTTTACAAAATTATTTATTAATGTGTGTGTGTGTGGTACCAGTAAAGATGAAATAATATCTCTTAGATTCTATAACCAATAATGGGAATGTTTTAATGGTGCCCTTCTTTCATCCCCACCATAGCCGATAGTGAAATGGTACTATAGAGGCACCACGGGAGACATAGCGGAGACTTTCACCATGACCTAAAATATCCATCGGTCCATTCACCTCATGACCATTCGTTCTCGTTTAATACTAAGTGTACTGAAAACTTTTTTTTTTTAGTATAAAACTATACGACATAACCGCAACTGAACATACATTGAACAGAATGTCATGTCGCTAGATAAAAAGACATCCAAAGAATGTTTTGAGAATCTGTCATGTAATGATGTATGCTCTTCCTGTTGTAAGAATCTGTCATGTAATGATGTATGCTCTTCCTGTTGTAAGAATCTGTTTTGTAATGATGTATGCTCTTCCGGTTGTAAGAATCTGTCATGTAATGATGTATGCCCTTCCTGTTGTAAGAATCTGTCATGTAATGATGTATGCCCTTCCTGTTATGAGAATCTGTCATATAATGCTGTTTGCCCCTTCTTTGTTTGAGAATCTGTCATATAATGCTGTTTGCCCCTTTTTTGTTTGAGAATCTGTCATGTAATGCTCTTTGCCCCTTCTTTGTTTGAGAATCTGTCATTTATGCTCTTTGCCCCTTCTTTGTTTGAGAATCTGTCATTAATGCTCTTTGCCCCTTCTTTGTTTGAGAATCTGTCATGTAATGCTCTTTGCCCCTTTTTTGTTTGAGAATCTGTCATGTAATGCTGTATGCCCCTTCTTTGTTTGAGAATCTGTCATGTAATGCTGCATGCCCCTTCTTTATTTGAAAATCTGTCATGTAATGCTCTTTGCCCCTTTTTTGTTTGAGAATCTGTCATGTAATGCTCTTTGCCCTTCCCTGTATAAAAAAATCAAAGAGAGATCAATAAAAAAATAGTAAATCCAGTCTGAAGAGAGCCATTCTGCGCCCTAGTCTGTGGCTGTGTTGTTGGAGAATTGAAAATATGCGATAATCTTTTGTCTAATTATACACAATATTCAACTCTGTTCTTTGTTTATAATGGAGTGTCTATGGCAGTTGACGATTCTGTTCATATTTACACTGAGTAGACCCGGGTTTCTAAACTGGCACCCTCCCCCCCCCCCCAAGGGGTACGAGAAAGGTTAAGCAAGGGTACGCAGCGACACATAATTTTCGTTTAAAATGATTCCATAATGAAAATAAGTACATTTATTTGTAAACATACGTGTGAGGTGTACCTACGGACATACTTTAGCACCCTTCGTGGTACGTGTGAGGTGTACCTACGGACATACTTTAGCACCCTTCTTGGTACACTCGCGGAATATGGTTGAGAATCGCTGGAGTAGACTGTTGGTTGGTGATTCGTTCAGTAATTATACTGAGTTAAATGTGTGATTCTGTTCAGTAATTATACTGAGTTAAATTTGTGATTCTGTTCAGTAATTATACTGAGTTAAATGTGTGATTCTGTTCAGTAATTATACTGAGTTAAATGTGTGATTCTGTTCAGTAATTATAATCGTAGATCCCAGTCGATATTTAGCTCATTGAAATCTTACCAATAAACAAACTCTTTCCGGAATAATAACAAAATTTAGAATAATTTATTTTATTCTTTAATTATATCGTGAAATTAGAATAATCTGAATCATTTTCAGTACATTCATATGTACTGTTATATAAAAAATACTTTTTACTTTTTTCTGTTTACCTTGAACAAAGCTTTAATTCGTTGAATTATTCGCTGCTCCCAATGAACAATTTTTCTCTGTTTTTTAATTTCCTTTCTTCATCAAATCTTCATGCGGTGCGGCATGTACAAGTATTGTTTTATATACAAACTAGCTGTACCCAGCAAACCTTTTTAGTTAAAGAGATATAACAACGTTCAACTTTGTAGTGGTCATGAATATGTGTATTTATGCATTTTTTATTCTATGTTATAACTGGAAACAGAATTCTTACTTTCGATCTACAGCAGACAGACGCAAGACGGGACATAGTTAAATAGATTAATAAAACCTAAATGCGTCTCTGGACGACCCCATGCAGGACCACCTCTGCCAGAGATTGTGTCTAAGTTCCCAGCATAGGACTGCATTCCTTAATGTAGGTGGCAGGAGGAGGGAACTGATGCAGACACTTGAATATAGACATGGGGTACAACTGTACTGGAGTAAAGTCCCATTTCTTAAAATTATACATTTTAAAATTACATCTTATTTGAGTAGCTTAAAATCTGTTTTAATATAGCTGTGTTTATTTTATAGATTGAAATATTCTTTTGAGAGAGATATTTTTGCAGACTCGCAAAATTGAAAGTTTTTTTTATTTTCAACATGGCTGTCGTTACCATGACAACCATTTTATCGAATGAAAAAAACAAATTTCCTTTTTTTTCTCTAATTAAATCAGGCTTTATCATTTATATCGATTCGATTAGTTTATGGCTTATAATAATTAAATAGGTTGTTCCAGTAGCCGTAGATGGTTTTAGCCGTTAAATTATACATCATGTGCATTACAGCTAGTTATTACGTTAGTAATCCTCAGCAGGATTAGTTGGTAAATGGTCGGACCATTGTATGTGTATGTGTGAAGTCCTTGAAATATGAGATGTTATTCTCTAAGTTCATATGAACCACTAATGGGACATATGTAGGTGACGGGAGTTGAGCCCCTAAACCAGAGTATGCTGATCAATACTGACTATTTTCTGTTTAATTGATTGTTGTTCCTAACTCTGTGATAAACTTGTTCGTAGTTTGATAGTAAACTCGTAAGCTTAAACAAAAAAAAATAGAAAATGAAAATAATTTTGTTTGTTGAAAATAAAATTGTTGCGAACCCTTTCTTTTTTCTTATTAAAACAAAAGCAGACTAAAGATAAAGTTAGTGTTACAACATCTATATGTTAATTACAACATTCCATGTGTTAATTACAACATTCTATGTGTTAATTCCAACATTCCATATGTTATTTACAACATTTCTATGTTAATTACAACATTCAATGTGTTAATTACAATATCTATATGTTAATTACAACATTTCATATGTTAATTACAACATTCTATGTGTTAATTACAATATCTATATGTTAATTACAACATTCCATATGTTAATTACAACATTAACGTGTTAAGTACAACATTCCATATGTTAATTACAACATTCCATATCCCATAAGTTAATTGCAACATTCAATATGTTTTAATTTACAACATTTCTATATGAAGTACAACATTCTTATGTTAATCCTCTGATCGTCAAAGATGGAGTAAAACTATCCAATGAAAAGGGGGTAAAATTGTAGTTTATATTCGAAATAGATATTTTCAAACACATTCTATAATTTATGTTTGGGGATGGGGGCAGGGGATAAAATACTTAAATATTGTACGTACTCTACAAATGGAGTTATCTTTATTTGTGTCATTGTGTGAAGTTGACCTTAATAACTTGTGTATCATTTCCGCCTGTCATAGATACGATTTTAGATAAACAAAATGTGGATGTTTATCGCCGTTTTGGTTTAAGTGCCGGACATATATATTAAATATTTCTAAATCCATCACTTGCTGCCCTACAGAAAGTGCCAGTCATCTATAATACAAAAAATCCTTTTCTGCTCTGTCAGCGACCCCGTGTCTGTCATCAAATCCCGTCTGTCATCGAGATCGTGTCTGTCATCCGAGATCCTGTCTGTCATCGAGATCGTGTCTGTCATCCGAGATCCTGTCTGTCATCGAGATAGTGTCTGTCATCCAAGATGGCGGCTTAAACAATTCAAAGATGGCAGAAACATTTACTGTTTTCTTCTTAACATGCATGATCCGGCTACCAACTGGCCAGCCGAGTAAATGTCTCCTACTTGGCTGCCAGTAATGACATTGGACCAGCCAAATGTATAGTGCCGAGGTGACCAAGCGCCCTACACTAACATATGGCGGGTAAGATTGTGAAAGCCAAATGGCAATCACAATGTGATACGGTTTTCGATCGCCTTAATCATTACCAATGTGAAATTAGGCGATCTTAGGTGAGGTACCACAAAATCATGCCTAAATACTTTATTTTTTTTTAACGCCGCCATTGCCAGCATGGTAGGGTGTAGTGTGCCTACCACATCAGCATTGTTGGCGGCGCTGATGCACGTCTGCTATACCTACAGAGCGGTGGGTTGAGTGTGCCCGCTATCATCTGCAGGGATGGCAGAAAGATGGGTTTTAATCCTTGCCCAAACTGGCCAAACCAGCAGGGTGTGTGTACTGCCGATCGGCCAGAATGGCAAGGAACGGGGTTTTTCCTGCCACTCGGACAGAGGGAAGGGTGTAGTGTGCCTGTACTCTCAGCCCGAAATGGCAGGCTGCGCAGGTGTGCTTGAGTGGGACGGAGTGGAAGGGTGTTGTGTGCCGACCACATCCGCCACCACCGCCAGCTGAGAATACTGCGGTCTCGGATAGTCCTCATTGACCACAGTACCACCACCCTCGCAAGTAATGGGTTTTTTTCCTGACTAGAGAACCCCTATGATCCATCCCCCGTGGATCATGATATGTCTCTCAGATCAGGAAGGAGAGTTCATAAAACATGCCAAATTATTCTATATTACTCTCCGAAACTCTTTTTTTTTTTTAACGCCGCCATTGCCAGCATGGTAGGGTGTAGTGTGCCTACCACACCAGCATTGTTGGCGGCGCTGATGCACGTCTGCCATGCCCACAGAGCGGCGGGGTGATTGTGCCCGCTATCATCTGCAGGGATGGCAGAAAGATGGGTTTTAATCCTTACCCAAACTGGCCAGACGAGCAGGGTGTGTGTGCTGCCGATCGACCAGAATGGCAAGGAAAGGGGTTTTTCCTGCCACTCGGACAGAGGTGAGGGTGTAGTGTGCCTGTACCCTCAGCCCGAAATGGCAGGCTGTGCAGGTGTGCTTGAGTGGGACGGAGTGGAAGGGTGTTGTGTGCCGACCACATCCGTCACCACCGCCAGCTGTGAATACTGCGGTCTCGGATTGTCCTCACTGACCACAGTACCACCACCCTCGCAATTAATGGGTTTTTTTCCTGACTAGAGATCCCCTATGATCCATCACCCGTGGATCATGGTATGTCTCAGACCAGGAAGGAGAGTTCACAAAATATTTTGTGATACTCTCCGAAACAATATATTTTAAGATATTCTCGAGCAGACCAACACTGACATGAAGTTGCATGTATATCTCAGAATATTGTAAATATCTATGGTGTTCAATTTGTTATTAAATGAGAAGCGATCATAAAAGAAATATTTACTGAAATCGTTAAATTAATATTCTGTATTATGTTCCACAATTTAAATTTTATACCAGAATTATGGATACCTCAATATAATGTAATATTTATATTGTTTAAATTGTTTTTATTTCTAAAATATGTCTATTTCTAATGTACAATTATTTTCCTTTATTACTAACCTAAAATACTTCACATTTTTTTTTCATTTTTTGACTATTACGTCACATGAATGAATTGAATAAGGGTTGAGTTTGAGTAGCGCCGTACATAATGTTTACAATGCAAACTAACCCTTTTATGATGGAGGCTTCACACAGAGGGTGTGTAGAGGGGCCCCAGTTTGAGGAGGGCCCCCAAAATATTTTTTAAACTAAATTATGTCAAAATGTAGTGGCTCCCGAAGAGGCCTAAAATCCCTTGGTTCGGCATTGGCTTCACAGAACTATAATGTTGAAAGCTTTGATATGTCTTTCTTCTTTAAGAGGCCTAATGTTTTCTGCGTCTGCGGCCTTAACTGGATGGATGGAATATTTTTTAATTGAAGGTCAGATAAAAGCTGCACAACGATTCCATCTTTCCGGGCCCCAGCTTAAAAGTAGCTGAAGGGTTGCCAAAAAAATTTAATATTAATTTCATTATTTCATGTCATGGTGTCGAATGTCAAAATTCAGAGGCCTCTAAAGAGGCCAGGCCCACAGGGCCCCAAAATCCGTAGGTTCTGCACTGCCGGGTTGGCAATATTATCTTATTTTATTCTCAGTACGATATGTTGTGCTATACTACAATGTGTATAACAGAAAATAAACCACCTGCTAAACATGTAGCGTTTCGCTTAACTTACAGGCACTCACTCACGTCTCTCTCTACGTCATGTTGAACATCATAAAACATTAAATGAAGAACTGTTTGGAAAGGAGTCCATTAAAATATTATGACGGGATTATGATTTTAAGAGTTTACCCATAGTGAGGATTATTTTCTTTGGGAAGGACTATTTAACATGTGAACATTATTTGATGTATTATTAGGTGTCCCTATTCTCAAATGTATTTTTGCTACAATAATCTGTTCATGTCCTTGGGGCCACTGCGAGTATATAGACTGGGTACCGGGCCTTTGTTTACTAGTATATATTAAATATTTCTAAATCCATCTCTTGCTGCCCTACAGGAAGTGCCAGTCATATATATTAAATATTTCTAGATCCATCACTTGCTGCCCTACAGAAAGTGCCAGTCATATATATTAAATATTTCTAAATCCATCTCTTGCTGCCCTACAGGAAGTGCCAGTCATATATATTAAATATTTCTAAATCTATCACTTGCTACCATACAGAAAGTGCCTCTAATACTCGGATACGGGGATCAAAGATAACTTTCGATTTATTTTTCATGACGTTTGTCTGTCATATGGTTTAACTGCCGCTGTTTCTTATGTATTTATGTCTCTTGATCTCTTCACTGGGCATTTCGTTTCTCTTATCAATTATAACTCGAACAAAGAGTTTTAGTCTAAATACTAAATTAAAAAAATCACTGCCAAACAAACATGATACTATTATAGCGACTACATGACTTATTCATTAATTTTTTGTATAAGGTTCCAAGAGTGGTACACCCAGCTCATCCATCAGCGCCATTTCTATTATTGTAGCTCAGGCACTGGGATTTATAATTCGATTTTCTGTTACTCTACATCAACATCACAATAATTCATTCGTTTAATGGGTTCGAACCGTTCAATGCACACGGAAATGATTATTTTTTCCCCCTGTTTAATGCCTTACTAAAATAGCATTGTCTCATTAACTGAACACGTACCAATATTTGTTTTTTGCTTCTTTTTATAAATGTGAATTTTCCCCCCTCATATATATATGGATGTGTATGGAAAAAGTGTTGGCGCTAATTTATCCATATGTCTCAAATTTAAAGTAAAAAAAATGCTTTACGATGTTAATGATAGAACATTATGTGTGTGTGTATGAGTGAGTGTGTGTATGTGTGAGTGTGTGTATGTGTGTATGTGTGTGTGTGTGTTTTAGAACATATAATTGGCCGGAGTATCTGTTGATGTAACTGATGCACAGGGGCGGACAGAGGTTGCTCGGGGCCTCAGGTACAAATTAAGATATTGGGCCCTTAAAGGAGACCCTAAATAGAAATGGATTTGAGTTTCGATGTGTTCCCTGTATTTTCCTTAGCGTTGGGGGCACGAACCCAGTGTGCCAAAACATTAAACCCGCTCCTGTAAATATCAAGGTAAAATTAAAATTTCCTATTGAATATCTCATAAAATGCCCCCATGAAATGTTAAAGAAGCCAACGTAAAAAGAAAATGTATGATTGTTCAAGTAAGTGTATAATTGTAATCAATTAATTTCATTAGCGAAAATCCAATGCTGATTCATTGGCAAAAATAAAAACGACACATTGTAGAATGTATAAAATAACTGGATAAAATGCAAAACAAGTGAATCGCTGGTGTTTGAAAAAAAAAATATCGCCAATCTCATTAGGTTTTCAATTTACAAGAGCGATTGTTTGTCAACGGTTGCCAATGATGGCGCGAATCACGTTGCGTTCATGGAGGTCGCAATCCGCAACACATGAATATTTGACACAAGTGTCGCTATAAGAGAGACCCTGGTGGATTATGTGTGTGTCAGGCCGGGGCTAGCTGGTTTGTACATGGGCGAGCTGTCAAGTGATGCCATTCATTGCACCATTCAAATATATATTGGCTTTTTCTTTTTTTTTTTTTTTGGGGGGGGGGGGGCGGGGGGTTGTTTCGTTTTTGCTCATTGTGGTCCCTTTATTGACGGCAATTTCATGCTGAACAGTTTTATTCTTGTTTCATTTCTTTGTTTCATTGTGACGAAGTATATTTCCCTGTGACACATATATACACTCACAAAGATAGGACGATAAACACATTGGTCCAAATGAAATGTCAACACAGAACAAATGTCAACAGACACACACAGGTTGACAAACTTTTCGACACGGATGATGTCAACACACACCGAAGCCAAAAACTCACAGATGTCAACCTACGTATGAGATCACAGAATGACAAGATATGTCAAGACTTGTCACATATGTCAATAAACAGTGTCAATGTGCACCTGTGGTCACAGAATGACAAGACGCAAACAAACCTAAATGTCTATATACAGTGTGTCAACACTCATAAACACAACACACGAGTTCAGTTAAACACATAAACAAAACACACGAGTTCAGTTAAACACATGGTCGGTTGAAGGCCCGAGCGCAAATATTTGGCCTCTAAAAATCAACATGACATTAAACTGATAACAAAACGTGGATACATTTTGTATTCATTTTTATAATTGTGGGTTCCCATCATAAGTCGAGGTTCAAGGTGCATGCCCCAGTGCGCCAGTCTTTAGTTAAACCCAGTGCACTACATTATTATATTAAAACCAATCTTGTAAAGACCAGTGCTCGATTTACCGCCGGGGATGCCGGGGATATCCCCGGCACTGAGGACTGTCATCCCCGGCTCTGGTTTAGTTTTTTTCATCTCCGCCGGGGATGACATTTATCCCCGGCTCTGCGGAATTTTTTGTTCATCCCCATCACTGATTTTTTCTTAAGTCGAGCGAGCACTGGTAAATATTTCCAAGTAATTTCAAAACTTCATACTGCGCTTCTATCTACCGAATCAATAGAAATAAACGTACAGTAAGAGTTCGAAGTATTTTTTTTTTGTAATCTTTGGTTCTAATTTTATGTTCACTTTTAATTCGTCGCTAGTAAGTCGTAAGGCGCAAATTATCAATCGAAAAATTTTATGTTTATATACAAATCCAGACAAAGATTTAAAGTAATATTTTTATTTTATAATTTTAAATTAAGTTGCTAAAGAGCCGTCTTGCAAAAACGTTAACCCAAACAAAGTTGTCTTATACAAACAAACAACTATATTTCAAGAAGTCATATCTCAAAAAAATGATCTTTATACTACGTCTACTGCGTGTAAGTCATGTGTTACAGTATATCCGTAGCAATAATTTGTTATTACAAGTTTAGATTATCCGACTTTAATAAGTTTAATTTGAAGTTGAAATCAAAATACCTAAGTAGCTGGATGTATTGATAAACTAATGTTTTATTCTGCATGCACTAGATTAATGTTTAATATTAACACTGGAGTAAAACCATTTGCTCGTAAACAGTGTAATGTAAGTTTTCAAGACTTATTCACAGCTATAAGATACGTCAAAATTCTGCCAGGCAAACCAACAAAAGAATTAGTTATGGAACAACGTCATAATTTGTTTAAATAATTGAAATAATTATGAGTAATAGAATATTTGCTTTCAACAAACAGAGAGTATCTGAAAATTTTGCATTTTTTGTTAAAAATAAATTCATTGCTTGTCCAATTAATGTGCAGCTTCAAATTTGTTTGAACCAACGTGAACTATGTTAATTAAGACAAATGTTTTCACCATTTTTTTTTTATATTTTTGTTGGGTTTTGTCTATGAAAATAAATTAGTTAATTGTTGGCCAGTGGTTTGTAAATTGGAGTTCCTCAAAAAAATTGTTGGTATCTCGCCGCCGCTGGGAATGCCGGGGATATTCCCGGCACTGAGACTTGACATCCCCGGCTCTGGTTTAGTTTTTTTAATCCCCGCCGGGGATGACATTTATCCCCGGCTCTGCAGAAAATTTTGTTCATCCCCGGCACTGGTTTTTTCTTAAATCGAGCACTGGTAAAGACTCGAATGTACAGAGAGTTTTATATAAGAAAAAATTGGAACACAATGATTAAGAAGTATATTTTATAATAAAATTTGCCAGCTGTGAATACTACATGGGGGTGTATCACTACATGGAGGTGTATCACTACATGGGGGTGTATCACTACACGGGGATGTATCACTACATGGAGGTGTATCACTACATGGGGGTGTATCACTACACGGAGGTGTATCACTACATGGAGGTGTATCACTACATGGAGGTGTATCACTACATGGTGGTGTATCACTACACGGGGGTGTATCACTACACGGAGGTGTATCACTACACGGAGGTGTATCACTACATGGAGGTGTATCACTACACGGGGGTGTATCACTACATGGAGGTATATCACTACACGGGGATGTATCACTACACGGGGGGTCTATCACTACACGGAGGTGTATCACTACACGGAGGTGTATCACTACACGGGGGTGTATCACTACATGGAGGTATATCACTACATGGGGTGTATCACTACATGGAGGTATATCACTACACGGGGATGTATCACTACATGGAGGTGTATCACTACATGGGGGTGTATCACTACACGGAGGTGTATCACTACATGGAGGTGTATCACTACATGGAGGTGTATCACTACATGGGGGTGTATCACTACACGGGGGTGTATCACTACACGGAGGTGTATCACTACACGGAGGTGTATCACTACATGGAGGTGTATCACTACACGGGGGTGTATCACTACATGGAGGTATATCACTACACGGGGATGTATCACTACACGGGGGGTCTATCACTACACGGAGGTATATCACTACACGGGGGTGTATCACTACATGGAGTTGTATCACTACATGGAGGTGTATCACTACACGGGGGTGTATCACTACATGGAGGTATATCACTACACGGGGGTGTATCACTACATGGAGGTGTATCACTACACGGAGGTGTATCACTACACGGAGGTGTATCACTACACGGGGGTGTATCACTACATGGAGGTATATCACTACATGGGGTGTATCACTACATGGAGGTATATCACTACATGGAGGTGTATCACTACATGGGGGTGTATCACTATACGGGGGTGTATCACTACACGTGGGTGTATCACTACACGGGGGTGTATCACTACACGGAGGTGTATCACTACATGGAGGTGTATCACTACATGGAGGTGTATCAATACATGGAGGTGTATCACTACATGGAGGTGTATCACTACACGGATGTGTATCACTACACGGGGGTGTATCACTACACGGAGGTGTATCACTACATGGAGGTATATCACTACACGGAGGTGTATCACTACACAGATGTGTATCACTACACGGGGGTGTATCACTACACGGGGGTGTATCATTACATGGAGGTGTATCACTACATGGAGGTGTATCACTACATGGAGGTGTATCACTACATGGAGGTGTATTGTTTCTCTATAATTGCATCAAGGTTTAGTTTCATTCATTTCTCTATTATTATACAAAAAATTATCTTGTTGTTATAATGAGATTTATGTTTTAAACGAGATGTATGCGCACACGACTTATTTGGAACACTGGAATAAGGAAAGTTTTGTAGAAACCTTTCCTATCACTCCCTCAAAACCTAGGGTGCATTGACAATGGAGGTACCACGAAGGACATAAGTAAAAGGAATTCGAACCCAAAATCTACACTGCACTGAACGGGCTATCTACCTCGGCTAATCTGGGACAGAGACAGATAGATTAATAGACAGAGACATATAGATGAATAGACAGAGATGGATAGCTAAATAGACAGAAACATATAGATTAATAGGCAGAGATGGATAGCTAATAGACAGAAACATATAGATAAATAGACAGAGATAAATAGCTAATTAGACAGAAACATATATGAATAGACGGTAGGGTGTCCCAAAAAAATGAAGTTTTGAAATGTTGACGTCTCACCCCACATAATATGTCTGTATGGTAACAGTAGCTAACCTGCGAAATTTCAGCTCATTTGGACAATGTTGAGAGGTCCCCCAAGAGGTTTAAAGTTCCAGATTTTGGTGTAAAATCATTCGCGGTCAAATCTAATACAGCGTTAAGCTATCCTCAAATCAAAGCGAAGCGTTCCGCTGCGCTATTTCTCACGTGAGATTTTTCAAAGCGCGAAAAACCCTCGCTACACCTAAGCGAAGCGAACGTAGGCGTCAGCCGACCGGATATAATGATTTTTTTAATTTTCTTTTTGTTTATTTGAAGACGTCGGCAGACATTTTCTTCTTATGACATATTTTCTACAGTTATGGTATTTTACAAGTAAAATTTGAAAAAAACACTTACTTTTTGGTATAATCTGATATAATTCAAGTTGCTATATATAAATGTAAGTCTTATTTGTTAATTTTAAGACATTTATATCAATTTTAACCATGATTTTCATTTGAGTCGATTTTTCTAGGCAGCCACTTTGGATTGTTTACAATCGCGAAACGCGAAAAAAACTCTGAAAGAAGCGATGCCGCGAAATTTCTCTGCACCGCCGCGGAAATTCTACACGGTTTGAGCATCTGCATATAAATACATTGCCGCGAAAGAGGGGCGAATTTCGCGAGCTACCTAGATACGCGAAATTCGCTTTGGTTAGAGGATAGCTTTAATGTTGCACTATATGCGAAACTGATATATTAAGTAACAAATTGATGCTTAGTATTGTTTATAATATTAAATGAAACAAAATATATAAATCTTGAATGGTTTATATTTTTAAATTTGAAATTTAAGTAAAAAATTATGAAAAACAAAGTTTTATTCATTTTGTCAAGTTAATTCTTGAATCAATGTCAATCTGCTTGAAAAATAATAATAATAAGCAATGCAAATAAGCATTCCTACTATTTATTTTGTACTGTAGGGTAGACAAAAATTTAAAAAAGTTCTTCAAATTTAAATTTAAGCCAGCTGTTCACGATTACACTCTACAATATTTTTCCGATGTTTTTCAACCAATTGGAGCAAAAATTGTTTCTATTCTTCGTCCTTGGTGTTACTGTCATTGAAATTTTGTATCAATGCTACACCTCGCTCTGCAGAGTCATTGATACAAGCCATATTTTTTTACAAAATCTGCTGCAACTTTAAAAGATGGTGTATCTGACCACGCTTCAACAGGAACATCTAGAAAACTGGCATCAATGTTGGATGTTTCCAAAAATGTGGTAGAAGCACGCTAATGAACAACACTTTTTGGTAGTTTTTTTATGAGATGTGGTCCACGCTCTGATTGATTAGTCCGAACAAGGTCGGAGATTTTTTCCTTTTTCCCGACAAAGGTTTGAAAATAACGCATGTTGACAGTTCCGGACTCAAGTACCACAAGTGACGCACCATCATTTTCAATCCAGAACAGCATCATCATATATGTATAAACGCTGTATCAACAAGATATCATTCACATGTGCATCTGCGGTGAGCCTGCATGAAAACCATGATTGAAGATAAACACATATGGTAAACCGATTAAAGCGCTGATTACCTTGTAGTTCTTGAGCTGTTAACTGAAAGAGATGGTTTCGTTGCCTGCCAGCAATAGTCGATTTTCAATGCATAGATTGCTTTCGCCATCCACCTTGCCCCTATGTAGGGCACCAGGTCTGCGAATGCTGACATTAACCTCCAACCCAACCATTTGTAGCAGCAAGCAGAAAAAATTCCAAATACTCATCACGTGAATGACTGACTCAAGTTGACATTTGATAAATTCTCCTTAATCGAATCAGACACGATTATCAAAGGGGCGGATCTGGCTTTGAGTGTGTGGTTTAATTCTGGCCATTTTTTCTCGAAACCTCTTAAAAAAACAAAATCACCGGTCAGTGGATGGTTCAAGACAAACATTGAATGCATTGGAAAGAGTACTCCAACATGTGATGACGGCATGCCATCCATAATAGATTACGTCCCAGGCTACTTCTAACAGAGTGCAGTCCATTAAGTTCTTCAGTATTGAAGCCGTAGTGTAGAAGCCATGTCGATGACCATAGATTCGCACTTCCACGATTTGATATGTTCATATACTGCATCAGCAGCTGCCCGTCCTGACCCGGACCCGGATGCTAACTTGGGAACACCAAGAAGCTTTGTAGTGCCATCGACAAGTGATGAGAGCAGGACAGGTAATAGATCGACGTTGTTGGTAACCTCTCAGGTAACATCGGGCAATAGCTTACCATCCCAATGAACAATTGATTTTGAGGGAATATATTCTTCTTTTATACGTGCTGCAGCTTGTTAACGACGAAGCTTGCGATGACGATGCATTGTGCTCTTGGAAAATAATTGTTTCTAGCCTGACAATTTAGCATGTTTAGTTTAAAACAATCAAATCTTCAAAAAATACGCACATTGCACACGTTTTGCACATTAAGTATTTTATATGTTTTCTCGCATTTATTACATTTTCTAATTAAGAATAACACAATTTCAACTCTAGTTAATGGTAGCAATGAGGTAAATGTAAGTATATTTAAACTTCATTTTATTCATAAATGGCATGCAAAAACTGCAAATTATTTGAGCCACCATTCGTCTGGATTTTTATGTTGACCTAATACTGGAATTTTAAAAGCTCTTGGGGGACCTCTAAATGTTGTTCAAATGAGCTACAACTTCACCAATTGAATCATTGTACCCAAGAGACACATTTCAGGGGGTGAGACACCAAAGGTTAAAAAAAAAAATTTTCCGAGCATTTCTCGGACGCTCTAATAGACAGAGATGGGTAGCTAAATAGAAAGAAACATAGATGAATAGACAGAAACATATTGATGAATAGACAGAAACATATAGATGAATAGACAGAGACAGATAGCTACACTCCACTGCCCCAATATAGATATCTATATTCCACTGCCCCAATACAGATATCAACACTATACTGCCCCAATACAGATATCTACACTCCACTGCCCCAATATAGATATCTATATTCAACTGCCCCAATACAGATATCAACACTCTACTGCCCCAATACTCGTGTGGAGAAGTCGAACTCCCATCGGGCGCCTCCCCAGGTGGCGGATAGGGGAAAGCTCGCCAGATATGGTGAGTGCCGATGAAATACAATTCTCGGGGCGGACCAAAGCAGGCAACTACTGCCTTGTAGTTAGTGGAGGGATCCACAAAGGCTAAGGGACCTAACCTTAAACAAAGGCAGCTACCCACAAGGCTGTGAAGGGCAACACCCTAGTGGTTGTGCACAGGGCTAACTACCCAGTCATGTAAAAAAAAACACTAGTTACGAAAGCCAATCAACAATTCAAAAACCGGACTGATTCAAATGGAAACCGACCTTCGCATGATCACGGACATGATTACTGGCTAGCGACTTGGAACGTGTTAAGCCTATACAGAGCAGGAGCCCTAACCCGCCTCACTGAACAGCTTAGAAAATACAAAATAAAAATAGCAGCACTCCAAGAAATCAGATGGAAAAATTCAGACATACTAAAAACAACAGAGTATACCATCTTTTATAGTGGAAACACCACAAATACATTAGAAACAGGTTTTGCCGTCAGGAAAAACATCCTCAATCAAATAATTGGCTTTAAACCAACCAATGAAAGATTGTGCAGCCTTAGGATTCGTGGCAAAATGTTCAATATGACCCTAATATGTGCCCATGCACCCACTGAAGATTCAGAAGGGAATACCAAAGAGGAATTTTATGATGCCCTAGAAAGGTTATATGAAGAAGCACCTAGACATGATATCAAATTAGTGTTAGGAGACTTCAACGCTAAGATTGGCAAAGAAACAGTATACAGACCGACAATTGGAAGCTACAGTCTACATGAAGAAAGCAACGATAATGGAACGCGTCTGATTGATTTTGCATCTGGCAAAGGCATGACCATTAGTAGTACTAAGTTTCCACACAAAAGAATACACAAAGAAACATGGAGGTCACCAGATGGGGTGACAAGAAATCAAATAGATCATGTGCTAATAGACAGGCGACATGGTTCAGATATTCAAGATGTCAGAAGCTTCAGAGGAGCAGATGCCGACACAGACCACATGTTAGTCAAAATAAAGTATAGACAAAAAATAAGT
This sequence comes from Bulinus truncatus, assembly GCA_021962125.1. Lineage (NCBI taxonomy): Eukaryota > Metazoa > Mollusca > Gastropoda > Planorbidae > Bulinus > Bulinus truncatus. Next base: position 3,682,394 of record JAGDYQ010000034.1, read on the forward strand.
ATCTTTCACAACACAAAAGCAAAGATAACAAACCAATTTGACTGTGAAAACTAATAAAAGAGCCATAAACAAAAGAAAAATATGAACAAGAAATTAAAAGCAAACTAGACACACTAGATATAGATAATAATGAAAATCTAAATAGCCACTGGGAAAAGATTAAACAAACCATAAAAAAACACAGCGTAAAGTGTCTTAGGGTACAAGCAAAAGAAGAAAAGAGCTGAATGGTATGACGATGTATGCAAAAAAGAAGTGGAAGAACGAAACAAATTGAGGATGATAATGCTACAAAAAGCAACCAGGAAGTCAACTTACGCATACACTGAGGCTAGAAGGAAGGCCACTAAAATATGCAGAAAGAAAAAACGTGAATGGGAAAAGGGAAAACTAGTAAAACTAGAGGAATACTCAAAAGAAAAAGAAACAAGAAAAATGTACATGGGCCATCAAAGAGGAAAGTAACGGCTTCCAAGCAAGATCTCACATGTGTCTTAACAAATCAGGCGACCTGCTTATAGAAAGTGAAATGGTTCTAGAAAGGTGGGCGGAATATTTTGAAGAAATGCTGAACATTAAAACTGACAGCGAAAATGATGTACCAAACATTGCAGAGGACAATGGGGCAGAAATAGAAGAACCAACCATAGAAGAAATAAATAATATTATTAAAAAGACCAAAAACAAAAGCACCAGGAGAAGATAACATAAATGCTGAGTTACTCAAATATGGAGGACGCACACTACACTTAGAAATACACAGGATGGTCAATAAAATATGGAAAGAAGAGATAATGCCAACAGAATGGGAAACAGCCTTAATAGTTCCACTACACAAGAAAGGTTCGAAACTTAACTGCAACAACTGCAGAGGAATCTCACTTCTCAACACTGTTTATAAAATACTAACAAAAATAATAGCCTGCAGAATAGGGAATTTCAGTGAAACAGTATTAGGTGACTATCAATGTGGTTTCAGGCCTAGCAGATCAACCACAGACCACATCTTTTCCCTTCGAAACACTCTAGAAAAATGTTATGAGCATAATATAAACCTGCATCAGCTGTACATAGATTTCAAGATGGCATATGACAGCATCAATAGAAATTATCTTTACAAAACATTGCAGGAGTTGTGTATCCCCAACAAGCTCATTAGACTAGTACGTATGACATTAAACAACTCAAGAAGCAAAGTGAAAATCCAAGGGGAAAGCTCAAGAGAATTTAAAGTAAACCAAGGACTTAGACAAGGAGACTCCCTTTCGTGCATACTTTTCAACTTAACCCTAGAAAAAGTCATAAGAAACGTGCAGTTGGATAAGCGAGGAACTATAACACACTACCTCAGAAGTGAAAAAACAAAGTCTATGAGAACAGGAACAATATTTACAGAACCCATCCAATACCTTGCATATGCTGATGACATAACATTGATAGGAAAGCACAGCAATGATATAGCAAAAGCATACATAGAATTAGAAACAGCAGCTCAGAAAGCAGGTTTAACAGTAAACGAAACAAAGACTCAATATATGCTGTTACAAAGAAATGAAAAAGAAGGAAGAGAAAAAATTTTCAAAATCAGTGATAGAGCATTTGAAAGAGTAGAAAACTTTAAATACCTGGGATAAACCATAAGTGAGAAAAACGATATAATGATAGAGATAAAAAACAGAATAGAAGTAGGGAACAGAATATATTATATACTGAAAAACAGACAGATCTCCAGAAAAATTAAAAAAACCATATACAAGACAATGATCCGGCCAGCAGTAACATATGGTAGCGAAACATGGACCATCAGCAAACAAGCAGAAAATATGCTAAACACTTGGGAAAGGAAAATGTTTAGGAAAATATATGGGCCAGTAAAGGACAATAACGAGTGGAGTAGAACCAATTCAGAGCTGTACGAACTGTACGAAGAACCAAATATAACAGCTGAAATTAAAATGAATAGATTAAGGTGGGTAGGGCACATAGAAAGAATGGAAAACAACAGAGGTCCAAAAACGATTTATAAGACAACACCTAATGAGAAAAGGCCTAAAGGCAGGCCAAGAAGCAGATGGTTGGAGGAAGTGGAGAAAGACCTTAAAGCCATAGGAGTGAGAGAGTGGAGGAAGAAGACCCTGGATCGGGAAAAGTGGAGAAGTGTAGTATGGCAGGCCAGGGCCCTATATGGGCTGTAGAGCCAAAGGAAGAAGAAGACTGCCCCAATACAGATATCTACACTCCACTGCCCCAATATAGATATCTATATTCAACTGCCCCAATATAGATATCTATATTCCACTGCCCCAATACAGATATCAACACTCTACTGCCCCACTACATATATCTACACTCCACTGCCCCAATATAGATATATATACATTCCACTGCCCCAATACATATATCTACACTCTACTGCCCCACTACATATATCTACACTCCACTGCCCCAATATAGATATATATATTCCACTGCCCCAATACATATATCTACACACACTGCCCCAATACATATATCTACACTCCACTGCCCCAATATAGATATATATATTCCACTGCCCCAATACATATATCTACACTCCACTGCCCCACTACAGATATCTACACACCACTCCCCGATACAGATATCTAAACTTCACAAATAAGCCTTTGCTACGGGTGATCCGGTTAATTTATTGTTGTTTTTTTTTTTGTCTGTTGCAGTATGAAAATGATGCCAGCACGTCTGTGTTGCCAATATCTGTATTCCCCGTGCTCCCCCCCCCCCCACCTCACCATCAATTGTAGTGTTGCTATAGTAGCCACACCCTTATCTTTTGTCCAGTCATCTCAGCCCACAGATTGATTCACTAGTAATACTGCTAGTGTGTTATAAGTGTGTTGTGCGTGTATACGTGCTATGTGTGTACATGGTGTGCATATATATTCGGGGTCTGTATATATTTGGCGTGTGTATATGTGTAAATTATGTGTTGTGTGTGTATATATGTTGTATGTATATAAGTCTTGTGTGTATATATGTTGTGTGTGTATTTGGTTTGTGTATATTGTGTGTATGTGCGTTATATGCTGTCTGTATATGTGGTGTGAGTCTATTTGGTTCGTGTATATGTGCTATGTGTGTGGTATGTGTATATATGTTGTGTGTATATAAGTGTTTTATGTGAGTGTGTAAATGTGGTGTGTGGGTATGTGGTGTGTTTGTGTTCATTTGTATTACTTTAAACTAAAAAAAAACACAAAATATTTTAGTTTTCAGTGGGTAAAAATTCCGCACAATGAGATCATCGCCCCCCCCACCCCCTCATTGATCCACGCCGTGATTGTTGCCAATTTATATTCCACAGATCTCAGCTTTATCACGATTTATAACGATTGCCAACTTTTATGTCCACGTCTCTCATTACAGCAGCGGGAACAGCCAGAAAACGTCCAGTAGTGGCAGCCTCTAAATAGGATTTACAAGTCGTCGTCAGATAGGAGCCGAGCGAGGCAAACTTTGTGTTTTATATGTAAAGTTTGGGGGGGGGGTGGAACTGATGGGGATAGGGGGGGAAGGGGGTGGGTTAGAGATATGGGGGGGGGGTTAAGAAGTAGAGATATCAGTAGCACGAGATAACATTAACAAGTAGAAAGTCTTAACTAAGGTTTTTCACCCAGTGGTCAATATTGTTGAATAGGAATGGAACAATTTCTTTGCTCAGTGTGTTCAAGTAAACATTGAGTGATTGGTTGATTGACTGATTGATTGTTTGGTTGTTGATTGATTGTTTGATTGATTGGTTGATTGATTGATTTACTGATTGATTGATTGATTGATAGGATGACTGATTGATTGATTGGTGGCATAGGCAGACGACGTATGGTCGTGTAGTGTAGAGAGGCGGCTGATGATCTAATGATATCGGGTTCAATCTCCTGAGAGAAACAAACATTTCCTGGTCCAGATGAAAGTGCTACCCCTTGTATGTCCTCGGTAGTACCACTGCAGCTATTGCCCTCTCGACTGTGGTGGGAATAAAAGAAAGGCACATCAAAAAAACATCCCATTTTGGAGTTTATTTAATCTAAAATAATAGCATAACTCTTAGTGGGGCTGTTAAATAGATATAAACAAAAAAAAAAGACCAGACATTTAAGGTATGTTCATTTTAAATAAATGTCTATCTATGTTGTTTATTGCTTCAATTGTTGGAATGAAAATTAAATAATAGTCATAATGACGTTTAATCAAATTTTAAGTTACATATGCATGAAAAATAAAAAAAAATAAAAATTGTGTTGTTTTTTTTTGTTGATATAGTGAATATAAGGAAAACATTACTAATATGATTTTTTTTTAATTTAAAAAAAAGGATCAAGGGATATAACCCAGTTCAAATACTTTTATCTAATGAAAAGGTGGTTCTTTCCCTCATTTAAAAAAAATATATTGTGCAAAGATACAATTTCCAGATTTTTGTGCATTTGAAATAATTTTGTTTCTGTAAAAAAATTTTAAAAAGTTGATTGATTATTTAATATATGCTAAGTGAAAAGTAGATGTAAAATGAAACGAAAATTAAAATAATAAACGAATGCAAAAAATTTGATTCGCATTTGAGTAGACAATTTAAAATCTTATAGTAGTTACTTAGTCTCTTAGAGCCCAAGAGATCAAATTCGCTGTGTCTCTCAACATCTGGAGACTGCCATAGAGCCCAATGGCCAGCAAGCTTCCGGACTGGTCCACCCTGTGGTCCGCCAGCTCGGGACACTCGAAAAGCACGTGATCTACTGTTTCTTCCACCTCCCTGCAGTGTCGGAAAAGGGGATCGACATTGGGCCACAACCTTATAAAGTACGCGCCTATATTACAGTGCCCAGTGCGGAACTGGGCAATTAGCGCCTGCTCGATCCTCCTAAGCTTCCACCACGGGTCAGTTTTGGACCGTAGCACCATCTGACTTAGGACATTTCCGCCCGTCACCCCTTTGTTCCAACTTGAGAACCACTGAGATTGCTCAAAGAGTCTGATCTTGGCACAAGCTGCCTCAAGTGAGCTCTTTCTTGCACTCACGGGCTGCGCTTGGGCGTGTATCGACTTTGCAAGGAAGTCGGCCCTTTCGTTACCAGGCACGTCCGCATTCCCAAGGACCCACTGGAGGGTCACTGCCACATCTTGTTTGATCTAGAAAGTATCCTTTTCTAAGTCGTTTTTTAGTAAATAATGTTCTTAAAACAAAAATGTTCTTCAACAATTGAAGCAATAAACAGCATAGATAGACAGTTAGTTAAAAAGAAAATACCTTACATGTCTGGTCTTTAACAGGACATGCAACAAATGACATATAAAGATTTAACAAGTAAATGCAACAAATAAATGTCAAAGTCTTAACAAGACATGAAACAAATGAATCTAAAAGTTTTAAACCCATTCGAGTGATGATCCCACAACTATTTTCACTACATCCTTTTATTTTTGTTTCTTGTCATTAAATCAAATAACAGTGCCTCTCTGTGCCTCTCTGTGCCTCTCTGTGCCTCCCTGTGCCTCTCTGCGCCTCTCCGTGCCTCTCTGTCCCTTTATGTGCTTCTCTGTCCCTTTCTGGGCCTCCCTGTTCCTCTCTGTGCCTCTCTGCGCCTCTCTGTGCCTCTCTGTCCCTCTATGTTCTTCTCTGTCCCTTTCTGGGCCTCCCTGTTCCTCTCTGAGCCTCTGTGCCTCTCTCTGTGCCTCTCTGTGCCTCTCTTTGTACCTCTCTGTGCCTATCTGTGCCTCTCTGTGCCTCTCTTTGTGCCTATCTGTGCCTCTCTGTGCCTCTCTGTTCCTCTCTGTGCCTCTCTCTGTGCCTATCTGTGCCTCTCTGTGCCTCTCTGTTCCTCTCTGTGCCTCTCTGTGCCTCTCTCTGTGCCTATCTGTGCCTCTCTGAGCCTCTCTTACAGAAAAAAAACAGTCATGCCCCCCCCCTCGTGTGTGCCTCTGCCTAAACCAGCTACATGGGTCGATTGTAGAGATTGATATCCGTGATTGTTTTATCAGTATCATCTCCCTCATTGGGTTGGGTGAGACGGGGAGGGGGGGACAAAGTCTGTACTGACCAGCCACTGATATAATCAGTGAAGCGGTCAGTTATCCCCCTCCAAGTCATCGTCCTCCGTTTGACCGATGTCCGATACCCATTGAGGTCATTTACGAGACCACTTTGGTTTCAACCAGTGGCTGATTGTTGTCTGGTCATGGATATAGAGAGTGAGTACACAAATTGGAGATTAGTTACACACACTACTGTTAGTTTAGTTACTCACACTGCTGTTAGTTTAGTTACTCACACTGCTGTTAGTTGAGTTACTCACACTGCTGTTAAATTAGTTACTCACACTGCTGTTAGTTTAGTTACACTGCTGTTAGTTTAGTTACTCACACTGCTGTTAGTTTAGTTACTCACAATGCTGTAAGTTTAATTACTCACACTGCTGTTAGTTTAGTTACTCACACTGCTGTTAGTTTAGTTACACTGCTGTTAGTTTAGTTACTCACACTGCTGTTAGTTTAGTTACTCACAATGCTGTAAGTTTAATTACTCACACTGCTGTTAGTTTAGTTACTCACACTGCTGTTAGTTTAGTTACTCACACTGCTGTTAGTTTAGTTGCTCACACTGCTGTTAGTTTAGTTACTCACAATGCTGTTAGTTTAGTTACTTACACTGCTGTTAGTTTAGTTACTCACACTGCTGTTAGTTTAGCTACTCTCACTGCTGTTAGTTTAGTTACTCACACTGCTGTTAGTTTAGTTGCTCACACTGCTGTTAGTTTAGTTGCTCACACTGCTGTTAGTTTAGTTGCTCACACTGCTGTTAGTTTAGTTACTCACAATGCTGTTAGTTTAGTTACTTACACTGCTGTTAGTTTAGTTACTTACACTGCTGTTAATTTAGTTACACTGCTGTTAGTTTAGTTACTCACACTGCTGTTAGTTTAGTTACACTGCTGTTAGTTTAGTTACTCACACTGCTGTTAGTTTAGTTACTCACAATGCTGTAAGTTTAATTACTCACACTGCTGTTAGTTTAGTTACTCACACTGCTGTTAGTTTAGTTACTCACACTGCTGTTAGTTTAGTTGCTCACACTGCTGTTAGTTTAGTTACTCACAATGCTGTTAGTTTAGTTACTTACACTGCTGTTAGTTTAGTTACTCACACTGCTGTTAGTTTAGCTACTCTCACTGCTGTTAGTTTAGTTACTCACACTGCTGTTAGTTTAGTTGCTCACACTGCTGTTAGTTTAGTTGCTCACACTGCTGTTAGTTTAGTTGCTCACACTGCTGTTAGTTTAGTTACTCACAATGCTGTTAGTTTAGTTACTTACACTGCTGTTAGTTTAGTTACTTACACTGCTGTTAATTTAGTTACACTGCTGTTAGTTTAGTTACTCACACTGCTGTTAGTTTAGTTACACTGCTGTTAGTTTAGTTACTCACACTGCTGTTAGTTTAGTTACTCACAATGCTGTAAGTTTAATTACTCACACTGCTGTTAGTTTAGTTACTCACACTGCTGTTAGTTTAGTTACTCACACTGCTGTTAGTTTAGTTGCTCACACTGCTGTTAGTTTAGTTACTCACAATGCTGTTAGTTTAGTTACTTACACTGCTGTTAGTTTAGTTACTCACACTGCTGTTAGTTTAGCTGCTCTCACTGCTGTTAGTTTAGTTACTCACACTGCTGTTAGTTTAGTTGCTCACACTGCTGTTAGTTTAGTTACTCACAATGCTGTTAGTTTAGTTACTTACACTGCTGTTAGTTTAGTTACTCACACTGCTGTTAGTTTAGTTACTCACACTGCTGTTAGTTTAGTTACTCACACTGCTGTTAGTTTAGCTACACTGCTGTTAGTTTAGCTACACTGCTGTTAGTTTAGTTACTCACACTGCTGTTAGTTTAGTTACTCACACTGCTGTTAGTTTAGTTACTCACACTGCTGTTAGTTTAGTTACTCACACTGCTGTTAGTTTAGCTACACTGCTGTTAGTTTAGTTACACTGCTGTTAGTTTAGTTACTCACACTGCTGTTAATTTAGTTACTCACAATGCTGTTAGTTTAGTTACTTACACTGCTGTTGGTTTAGTTACTCACACTGCTGTTAGTTTAGTTACTCATACTGCTGTTAGTTTAGTTACTCACACTGCTGTTAATTTAGTTACTCACAATGCTGTTAGTTTAGTTACTTACACTGCTGTTGGTTTAGTTACTCACACTGCTGTTAGTTTAGTTACTCATACTGCTGTTAGTTTAGTTACTCACACTGAGCAGTAGAGAAACTTAGTGAAAGGGGGTGAGGCCATTTCCCAAGGAAGAGGTAGAGCCACACAGTCCTTTGGTTACTGGCTCCAGTAGAGCCACACAGTCCTTTAGTTACAGGCCCTCGTAGAGCCACACAGTCCTTCAGTTACTGGCCCTAGTAGATCCACACAGTCCTTCAGTTACTGACTCCAGTAGAGCCACACAGTCCTTCAGTTACTGGCTCCAGTAGAGCCACACAGTCCTTCAGTTACTGGCTCCAGTAGAGCCACACAGTCCTTCAGTTACTGGCTCCAGTAGAGCCACACAGTCCTTCAGTTACTGGCTCCAGTAGAGAATGCTCTCGTAAATGTATTAATTCTTTGTGAACTAGTTGAACAGTCTGCTTAATGAGTCCACAGTCATGGCGGAATAGATAAAAAGTCATGTAGAATTAAACCTAAATGTGGTGTATTTTCGATTACACAACATTATATGTGTGGTACTACTGGATGTTTTGTGGGACGGCTGGCCGAGTGGTGTAGTCCTGGGTTCGATCACGGTGAGAATGATGGGACTTTTCCCAGGTAAAATGTGGTGCAAAGTCGTCCCACAAATCCACCCATCTTTCAATGGGTACCTGATTTAAGTTGGCGAAGTAAAGGCGAATGGGCTTTGTGCTAACTACACAATCCCTTCACATGCCGTTTTTATAGAAACAGATGGATTCTACACTTCATCTGCCGCGAGGGCCCGTTTGGGCTAAGGGAACTTTACTTTTTTTTACTGGATGTTTTGAAGCAGTTTTCCTTTTTCCTTGTTATTTTCTTCATTTACTCCCATTATTTCAAATAAAAAACATAATCTATACTTATAAAAGGCAAAGTCCCTATTGACAGACCGACAGGCTCGCCTATGTTTTATAAAACAAAGGCCCTATATTAGCACTTAATGTTTCGAAACAGTTTTCATCGTTTAGCTCAGCGGTGGGCAAATTGAGTTTGCACATTTTTCCGATTGCCCGAAACAGGCGCAGATGTTTGGAATGTTGATATGAACTAATATAAACTAATATGAACTAATATAAACTAATATGAACTAATATAAACTAATATGAACTAATATAAACTAAATGTTAAAGTCATAAAATAAACGGCTACTGCTGTGTTTCACTTTGAAACTAATAGAGGGCCGGATAAAACAGTCCAACGAGCCGCATATGGCCTGCGGGCTGTAGTCTACCCATAGCTGATTTAGCTTCATCCACTACTCCCATTAATTAAAAAAAAAAATTTAAATATCAACACAATAAATTTTATTAAAAATATGGCTATTAAAAAACCAATAGGTATTGATACAAACAATAGATATTCATTTTTATTTTAACGCGCTGAAAATTTCCATTTTTATCTTTGTTTCGGCACGTTGATAAAATGCTATTAGCCATGACTGATATATTATAGATATAGACTACTAATTGTGTAAATATAGATAAATAGATTGGGTTTTATTCAGCCACAGTCTTTTATCAGGCAGGTAAATATTTTGTTTCCAGTATGCATGAAGACTTGCAACATCTCTTATCATTTCCACTACACACATACACACACACACGTATTAGCTCACATAACAATCTTCAACTCGTAACATTTGTTTTAAATATTGAACCCCTGAACTATAATTTAAATAAAGCGCAGTAAAAAACAAACCCCATAAATTCCTGAATTATTTAGTTTGTATCAGGTGGTGCCGCCTCTAGTTCATTCTCAAGAACTCCCGGCCCACCATGTGTCATATTGATTTTGGAAATGAAGACGGGATAATGACTGTCAGCAACTGACAGCTGCCTTACATGGCTAGGTGGCAGGAAGTGTGGCGTACATTCTAATGTCATGCAGAACTTTAAAAAAAAAACAATGAAACAAACACACACAGAACAAGTGAATCAGTTGCATTGTCATGAAAGAATAACAATCACATAGACCATAAGAAAAGATCACAAGGGAAGATCACTATATATCATAATGCAATATTACAACAGAAGATCAAAATGTCAATGGAAAATAAAAGATTACAATGGAATATCTCAGGGAATATTTCAAGGAAAGATCATATGAATGGGTAACTGACAATAAATTCGTCAATTTGAAGACGATATCGCATTGAGCTGGGGCAAGGGGTGGGGGAGGGAGGGTGCCGATGGTAGAGCGAAAAGTGCCTGACTGTCGACCTGAAGTTTAAGGATTCAATCTTTGGTGACACCATGGGAATTTTTTAGGTTATGGTTTTGTAGGTATGTTATGGATGATTGAAGTGCACTATAAAACTGTCCCATAGTTGTATTATACAGGGTCTAAGAAATAAACATCCTTAAAGTGGCACCACAGCTCACATAGAGCTAGCCATTCGATCTGCCAGATGTCTGCAGCTACACGATACCGATCAATGGACTTTGTCTGATTGCCAGCTGTATGGAGAACGATTTCTCATTGTTTGATAGCTTTTCATAAATAATGTCTAGCTAAATTTGGCATTTAGTTTACAAAACCAATAATTAAGTAAGCAAAAAAATTATTAAATATTGTTATATATTAAATAAAAATGTGTGGCTTATCTCTCTCTCTCTCTCACTCTCTCGCTCTCTCTCTCTCTCTCTCTCTCTCTCTCTCTCTCTCTCTCTCACTCACTTTCTTTCTCTTTCTCTCTCTCTCAACTCAACTCTTTTAGAGAAACATAAAATACGTGAATTACTTAATCTGTCAATTACATACACAATACAAATTTGTCATTAAGTTAGAGAAAAAACAACAACTTCAGAACGAACATAGTTAAGTGTTTAGTTTCAATTTACCTACATCCTTCAAATAATTGCAAGTCAAGTGTTTAGTTTCAATTTACCAACATCCTTCAAATAATTGCAAGTCAAGTGTTTAGTTTCAATTTACCAACATCCTTCAAATAATTTCAAGTCAAGTGTTAGGTTTCAATTTACCAACATCCTTCAAATAATTGCAAATCAAGTGTTTAGTTTTAATTTACCAACATCCTTCAAATAATTGCAAGTCAAGTGTTTAGTTTCAATTTACCAACATCCTTCAAATAATTGCAAGTCAAGTGTTTAGTTTCAATTTACCAACATCCTTCAAATAATTTCAAGTCAAGTGTTAGGTTTCAATTTACCAACATCCTTCAAATAATTGCAAATCAAGTGTTTAGTATTAATTTACCAACATCCTTCAAATAATTTCAAGTCAAGTGTTTAGTTTCAATTTACCAACAACCTTCAAATAATTTCAAGTCAAGTGTTAGGTTTCAATTTACCAACATCCTTCAAATAATTGCAAATCAAGTGTTTAGTTTTAATTTACCAACATCCTTCAAATAATTGCAAGTCAAGTGTTTAGTTTCAATTTACCAACATCTTTCAAATAATTGCAAGTAAAGTGTTAAGTTTCAATTTACCAACATCCTTCAAATAATTGCAAATCAAGTGTTTAGTATTAATTTACCAACATCCTTCAAATAATTGCAAGTCAAATGTTTAGTTTCAATTTACCAACATCCTTCAAATAATTGCAAATCAAGTGTTTAGTATTAATTTACCAACATCCTTCAAATAATTGCAAGTCAAGTGTTTAGTTTCAATTTACCAACAACCTTCAAATAATTGCAAGTCAAGTGTTAGGTTTCAATTTACCAACATCCTTCAAATAATTGCAAGTCAAGTGTTTAGTTTCAATTTACCAACATCCTTCAAATAATTGCAAGTCAAGTGTTTAGTTTCAATTTACCAACATCCTTCAAATAATTGCAAATCAAGTGTTTAGTATTAATTTACCAACATCCTTCAAATAATTGCAAGTCAAGTGTTTAGTTTCAATTTACCAACATCCTTCAAATAATTGCAAGTCAAGTGTTTAGTTTCAATTTACCAACATCCTTCAAATAATTGCAAATCAAGTGTTTAGTATTAATTTACCAACATCCTTCAAATAATTGCAAGTCAAGTGTTTAGTTTTAATCTACCAACATCCTTCAAATAATTGCAAGTCAAGTGTTTAGTTTCAATTTACCAACATCTTTCAAATAATTGCAAGTAAAGTGTTAAGTTTCAATTTACCAACATCCTTCAAATAATTGCAAATCAAGTGTTTAGTATTAATTTACCAACATCCTTCAAATAATTGCAAGTCAAATGTTTAGTTTCAATTTACCAACATCCTTCAAATAATTGCAAATCAAGTGTTTAGTATTAATTTACCAACATCCTTCAAATAATTGCAAGTCAAATGTTTAGTTTCAATTTACCAACATCCTTCAAATAATTGCAAATCAAGTGTTTAGTATTAATTTACCAACATCCTTCAAATAATTGCAAGTCAAGTGTTTAGTTTCAATTTACCAACAACCTTCAAATAATTGCAAGTCAAGTGTTTAGTTTCAATTTACCAACATCCTTCAAATAATTGCAAATCAAGTGTTTAGTATTAATTTACCAACATCCTTCAAATAATTGCAAGTCAAGTGTTTAGTTTCAATTTACCAACATCCTTCAAATAATTGCAAGTCAAGTGTTTAGTTTCAATTTACCAACATCCTTCAAATAATTGCAAATCAAGTGTTTAGTATTAATTTACCAACATCCTTCAAATAATTGCAAGTCAAGTGTTTAGTTTTAATCTACCAACATCCTTCAAATAATTGCAAGTCAAGTGTTTAGTTTCAATTTACCAACATCTTTCAAATAATTGCAAGTAAAGTGTTAAGTTTCAATTTACCAACATCCTTCAAATAATTGCAAATCAAGTGTTTAGTATTAATTTACCAACATCCTTCAAATAATTGCAAGTCAAATGTTTAGTTTCAATTTACCAACATCCTTCAAATAATTGCAAATCAAGTGTTTAGTATTAATTTACCAACATCCTTCAAATAATTGCAAATCAAGTGTTTAGTATTAATTTACCAACATCCTTCAAATAATTGCAAATCAAGTGTTAGGTTTCAATTTACCAACATCCTTCAAATAATTGCAAGTCAAGTGTTAGGTTTCAATTTACCAACATCCTTCAAATAATTGCAAGTCAAGTGTTTAGTTTCAATTTACCAACATCCTTCAAATAATTGCAAGTCAAGTGTTTAGTTTCAATTTACCAACATCCTTCAAATAATTGCAAGTCAAGTGTTTAGTTTCAATTTACCAACATCCTTCAAATAATTGCAAATCAAGTGTTTAGTATTAATTTACCAACATCCTTCAAATAATTACAAGTCAAGTGTTTAGTTTCAATTTACCAACATCCTTCAAATAATTGCAAATCAAGTGTTTAGTATTAATTTACCAACATCCTTCAAATAATTGCAAGTCAAGTGTTTAGTTTCAATTTACCAACATCCTTCAAATAATTTCAAGTCAAGTGTTAGGTTTCAATTTACCAACATCCTTCAAATAATTGCAAATCAAGTGTTTAGTTTTAATTTACCAACATCCTTCAAATAATTGCAAGTCAAGTGTTTAGTTTCAATTTACCAACAACCTTCAAATAATTGCAAGTCAAGTGTTAGGTTTCAATTTACCAACATCCTTCAAATAATTGCAAGTCAAGTGTTTAGTTTCAATTTACCAACATCCTTCAAATAATTGCAAGTCAAGTGTTTAGTTTTAATTTACCAACATCCTTCAAATAATTGCAAGTCAAGTGTTTAGTTTCAATTTACCAACATCTTTCAAATAATTGCAAGTAAAGTGTTAAGTTTCAATTTACCAACATCCTTCAAATAATTGCAAATCAAGTGTTTAGTATTAATTTACCAACATCCTTCAAATAATTGCAAGTCAAATGTTTAGTATTAATTTACCAACATCCTTCAAATAATTGCAAGTCAAGTGTTTAGTTTCAATTTACCAACAACCTTCAAATAACTTCAAGTCAAGTGTTAGGTTTCAATTTACCAACATCCTTCAAATAATTGCAAGTCAAGTGTTAGGTTTCAATTTACCAACATCCTTCAAATAATTGCAAGTCAAGTGTTTAGTTTCAATTTACCAACATCCTTCAAATAATTGCAAGTCAAGTGTTTAGTTTCAATTTACCAACATCCTTCAAATAATTGCAAATCAAGTGTTTAGTATTAATTTACCAACATCCTTCAAATAATTGCAAGTCAAGTGTTTAGTTTCAATTTACCAACATCCTTCAAATAATTACAAGACAAGTGTTTAGTTTCAATTTACCAACATCCTTCAAATAATTGCAAATCAAGTGTTTAGTATTAATTTACCAACATCCTTCAAATAATTGCAAGTCAAGTGTTTAGTTTCAATTTACCAACATCCTTCAAATAATTGCAAGTCAAGTGTTTAGTTTCAATTTACCAACATCCTTCAAATAATTTCAAGTCAAGTGTTAGGTTTCAATTTACCAACATCCTTCAAATAATTGCAAATCAAGTGTTTAGTTTTAATTTACCAACATCCTTCAAATAATTGCAAGTCAAGTGTTTAGTTTCAATTTACCAACATCTTTCAAATAATTGCAAGTAAAGTGTTAAGTTTCAATTTACCAACATCCTTCAAATAATTGCAAATCAAGTGTTTAGTATTAATTTACCAACATCCTTCAAATAATTGCAAGTCAAATGTTTAGTTTCAATTTACCAACATCCTTCAAATAATTGCAAATCAAGTGTTTAGTATTAATTTACCAACATCCTTCAAATAATTGCAAGTCAAGTGTTTAGTTTCAATTTACCAACAACCTTCAAATAATTGCAAGTCAAGTGTTAGGTTTCAATTTACCAACATCCTTCAAATAATTGCAAGTCAAGTGTTTAGTTTCAATTTACCAACATCCTTCAAATAATTGCAAGTCAAGTGTTTAGTTTCAATTTACCAACATCCTTCAAATAATTGCAAATCAAGTGTTTAGTATTAATTTACCAACATCCTTCAAATAATTGCAAGTCAAGTGTTTAGTTTCAATTTACCAACATCCTTCAAATAATTGCAAGTCAAGTGTTTAGTTTCAATTTACCAACATCCTTCAAATAATTGCAAATCAAGTGTTTAGTATTAATTTACCAACATCCTTCAAATAATTGCAAGTCAAGTGTTTAGTTTTAATCTACCAACATCCTTCAAATAATTGCAAGTCAAGTGTTTAGTTTCAATTTACCAACATCTTTCAAATAATTGCAAGTAAAGTGTTAAGTTTCAATTTACCAACATCCTTCAAATAATTGCAAATCAAGTGTTTAGTATTAATTTACCAACATCCTTCAAATAATTGCAAGTCAAATGTTTAGTTTCAATTTACCAACATCCTTCAAATAATTGCAAATCAAGTGTTTAGTATTAATTTACCAACATCCTTCAAATAATTGCAAATCAAGTGTTTAGTATTAATTTACCAACATCCTTCAAATAATTGCAAATCAAGTGTTAGGTTTCAATTTACCAACATCCTTCAAATAATTGCAAGTCAAGTGTTAGGTTTCAATTTACCAACATCCTTCAAATAATTGCAAGTCAAGTGTTTAGTTTCAATTTACCAACATCCTTCAAATAATTGCAAGTCAAGTGTTTAGTTTCAATTTACCAACATCCTTCAAATAATTGCAAGTCAAGTGTTTAGTTTCAATTTACCAACATCCTTCAAATAATTGCAAATCAAGTGTTTAGTATTAATTTACCAACATCCTTCAAATAATTGCAAGTCAAGTGTTTAGTTTCAATTTACCAACATCCTTCAAATAATTGCAAATCAAGTGTTTAGTATTAATTTACCAACATCCTTCAAATAATTGCAAGTCAAGTGTTTAGTTTCAATTTACCAACATCCTTCAAATAATTGCAAGTCAAGTGTTTAGTTTCAATTTACCAACATCCTTCAAATAATTTCAAGTCAAGTGTTAGGTTTCAATTTACCAACATCCTTCAAATAATTGCAAGTCAAGTGTTAGGTTTCAATTTACCAACATCCTTCAAATAATTGCAAGTCAAGTGTTTAGTTTCAATTTACCAACATCCTTCAAATAATTGCAAGTCAAGTGTTTAGTTTCAATTTACCAACATCCTTCAAATAATTGCAAATCAAGTGTTTAGTATTAATTTACCAACATCCTTCAAATAATTGCAAGTCAAGTGTTTAGTTTCAATTTACCAACATCCTTCAAATAATTACAAGACAAGTGTTTAGTTTCAATTTACCAACATCCTTCAAATAATTGCAAATCAAGTGTTTAGTATTAATTTACCAACATCCTTCAAATAATTGCAAGTCAAGTGTTTAGTTTCAATTTACCAACATCCTTCAAATAATTGCAAGTCAAGTGTTTAGTTTCAATTTACCAACATCCTTCAAATAATTTCAAGTCAAGTGTTAGGTTTCAATTTACCAACATCCTTCAAATAATTGCAAATCAAGTGTTTAGTTTTAATTTACCAACATCCTTCAAATAATTGCAAGTCAAGTGTTTAGTTTCAATTTACCAACATCCTTCAAATAATTTCAAGTCAAGTGTTAGGTTTCAATTTACCAACATCCTTCAAATAATTGCAAATCAAGTGTTTAGTTTTAATTTACCAACATCCTTCAAATAATTGCAAGTCAAGTGTTTAGTTTCAATTTACCAACATCTTTCAAATAATTGCAAGTAAAGTGTTAAGTTTCAATTTACCAACATCCTTCAAATAATTGCAAATCAAGTGTTTAGTATTAATTTACCAACATCCTTCAAATAATTGCAAGTCAAATGTTTAGTTTCAATTTACCAACATCCTTCAAATAATTGCAAATCAAGTGTTTAGTATTAATTTACCAACATCCTTCAAATAATTGCAAGTCAAGTGTTTAGTTTCAATTTACCAACAACCTTCAAATAATTGCAAGTCAAGTGTTAGGTTTCAATTTACCAACATCCTTCAAATAATTGCAAGTCAAGTGTTTAGTTTCAATTTACCAACATCCTTCAAATAATTGCAAGTCAAGTGTTTAGTTTCAATTTACCAACATCCTTCAAATAATTGCAAATCAAGTGTTTAGTATTAATTTACCAACATCCTTCAAATAATTGCAAGTCAAGTGTTTAGTTTCAATTTACCAACATCCTTCAAATAATTGCAAGTCAAGTGTTTAGTTTCAATTTACCAACATCCTTCAAATAATTGCAAATCAAGTGTTTAGTATTAATTTACCAACATCCTTCAAATAATTGCAAGTCAAGTGTTTAGTTTTAATCTACCAACATCCTTCAAATAATTGCAAGTCAAGTGTTTAGTTTCAATTTACCAACATCTTTCAAATAATTGCAAGTAAAGTGTTAAGTTTCAATTTACCAACATCCTTCAAATAATTGCAAATCAAGTGTTTAGTATTAATTTACCAACATCCTTCAAATAATTGCAAGTCAAATGTTTAGTTTCAATTTACCAACATCCTTCAAATAATTGCAAATCAAGTGTTTAGTATTAATTTACCAACATCCTTCAAATAATTGCAAATCAAGTGTTTAGTATTAATTTACCAACATCCTTCAAATAATTGCAAATCAAGTGTTAGGTTTCAATTTACCAACATCCTTCAAATAATTGCAAGTCAAGTGTTAGGTTTCAATTTACCAACATCCTTCAAATAATTGCAAGTCAAGTGTTTAGTTTCAATTTACCAACATCCTTCAAATAATTGCAAGTCAAGTGTTTAGTTTCAATTTACCAACATCCTTCAAATAATTGCAAGTCAAGTGTTTAGTTTCAATTTACCAACATCCTTCAAATAATTGCAAATCAAGTGTTTAGTATTAATTTACCAACATCCTTCAAATAATTGCAAGTCAAGTGTTTAGTTTCAATTTACCAACATCCTTCAAATAATTGCAAATCAAGTGTTTAGTATTAATTTACCAACATCCTTCAAATAATTGCAAGTCAAGTGTTTAGTTTCAATTTACCAACATCCTTCAAATAATTGCAAGTCAAGTGTTTAGTTTCAATTTACCAACATCCTTCAAATAATTTCAAGTCAAGTGTTAGGTTTCAATTTACCAACATCCTTCAAATAATTGCAAATCAAGTGTTTAGTATTAATTTACCAACATCCTTCAAATAATTGCAAGTCAAGTGTTTAGTTTCAATTTACCAACATCTTTCAAATAATTGCAAGTAAAGTGTTAAGTTTCAATTTACCAACATCCTTCAAATAATTGCAAATCAAGTGTTTAGTATTAATTTACCAACATCCTTCAAATAATTGCAAGTCAAATGTTTAGTTTCAATTTACCAACATCCTTCAAATAATTGCAAATCAAGTGTTTAGTATTAATTTACCAACATCCTTCAAATAATTGCAAGTCAAGTGTTTAGTTTCAATTTACCAACAACCTTCAAATAATTGCAAGTCAAGTGTTAGGTTTCAATTTACCAACATCCTTCAAATAATTGCAAGTCAAGTGTTTAGTTTCAATTTACCAACATCCTTCAAATAATTGCAAGTCAAGTGTTTAGTTTCAATTTACCAACATCCTTCAAATAATTGCAAATCAAGTGTTTAGTATTAATTTACCAACATCCTTCAAATAATTGCAAGTCAAGTGTTTAGTTTCAATTTACCAACATCCTTCAAATAATTGCAAGTCAAGTGTTTAGTTTCAATTTACCAACATCCTTCAAATAATTGCAAATCAAGTGTTTAGTATTAATTTACCAACATCCTTCAAATAATTGCAAGTCAAGTGTTTAGTTTTAATCTACCAACATCCTTCAAATAATTGCAAGTCAAGTGTTTAGTTTCAATTTACCAACATCTTTCAAATAATTGCAAGTAAAGTGTTAAGTTTCAATTTACCAACATCCTTCAAATAATTGCAAATCAAGTGTTTAGTATTAATTTACCAACATCCTTCAAATAATTGCAAGTCAAATGTTTAGTTTCAATTTACCAACATCCTTCAAATAATTGCAAATCAAGTGTTTAGTATTAATTTACCAACATCCTTCAAATAATTGCAAATCAAGTGTTTAGTATTAATTTACCAACATCCTTCAAATAATTGCAAATCAAGTGTTAGGTTTAAATTTACCAACATCCTTCAAATAATTGCAAGTCAAGTGTTAGGTTTCAATTTACCAACATCCTTCAAATAATTGCAAGTCAAGTGTTTAGTTTCAATTTACCAACATCCTTCAAATAATTGCAAGTCAAGTGTTTAGTTTCAATTTACCAACATCCTTCAAATAATTGCAAGTCAAGTGTTTAGTTTCAATTTACCAACATCCTTCAAATAATTGCAAATCAAGTGTTTAGTATTAATTTACCAACATCCTTCAAATAATTGCAAGTCAAGTGTTTAGTTTCAATTTACCAACATCCTTCAAATAATTGCAAATCAAGTGTTTAGTATTAATTTACCAACATCCTTCAAATAATTGCAAGTAAAGTGTTAAGTTTCAATTTACCAACATCCTTCAAATAATTGCAAGTCAAGTGTTTAGTATTAATTTACCAACATCCTTCAAATAATTGCAAGTCAAATGTTTAGTTTCAATTTACCAACATCCTTCAAATAATTGCAAATCAAGTGTTTAGTATTAATTTACCAACATCCTTCAAATAATTGCAAGTCAAGTGTTTAGTTTCAATTTACCAACAATCTTCAAATAATTGCAAGTCAAGTGTTAGGTTTCAATTTACCAACATCCTTCAAATAATTGCAAGTCAAGTGTTAGGTTTCAATTTACCAACATCCTTCAAATAATTGCAAGTCAAGTGTTTAGTTTCAATTTACCAACATCCTTCAAATAATTGCAAGTCAAGTGTTTAGTTTCAATTTACCAACATCCTTCAAATAATTGCAAATCAAGTGTTTAGTATTAATTTACCAACATCCTTCAAATAATTGCAAGTCAAGTGTTTAGTTTCAATTTATCAACATCCTTCAAATAATTGCAAGTCAAGTGTTTAGTTTCGATTTACCAACATCCTTCAAATAATTGCAAGTCAAGTGTTTAGTTTCAATTTACCAACATCCTAATTTACCAACATCCTTCAAATAATTTCAAGTCAAGTGTTTAGTTTCAATTTACCAACATCCTTCAAATAATTGCAAATCAAGTGTTAGGTTTCAATTTACCAACATCCTTCAAATAATTGCAAGTCAAGTGTTAGGTTTCAATTTACCAACATCCTTCAAATAATTGCAAGTCAAGTGTTTAGTTTCAATTTACCAACATCCTTCAAATAATTGCAAGTCAAGTGTTTAGTTTCAATTTACCAACATCCTTCAAATAATTGCAAATCAAGTGTTTAGTATTAATTTACCAACATCCTTCAAATAATTGCAAGTCAAGTGTTTAGTTTCAATTTACCAACATCCTTCAAATAATTGCAAATCAAGTGTTTAGTATTAATTTACCAACATCCTTCAAATAATTGCAAGTCAAGTGTTTAGTTTCAATTTACCAACATCCTTCAAATAATTGCAAGTAAAGTGTTAAGTTTCAATTTACCAACATCCTTCAAATAATTGCAAATCAAGTGTTTAGTATTAATTTACCAACATCCTTCAAATAATTGCAAGTCAAATGTTTAGTTTCAATTTACCAACATCCTTCAAATAATTGCAAATCAAGTGTTTACTATTAATTTAGCAAAATCCTTCAAATAATTGCAAGTCAAGTGTTTAGTTTCAATTTACCAACAACCTTCATATAATTGCAAGTCAAGTGTTAGGTTTCAATTTACCAACATCCTTCAAATAATTGCAAGTCAAGTGTTAGGTTTCAATTTACCAACATCCTTCAAATAATTGCAAGTCAAGTGTTTAGTTTCAATTTACCAACATCCTTCAAATAATTGCAAGTCAAGTGTTTAGTTTCAATTTACCAACATCCTTCAAATAATTGCAAATCAAGTGTTTAGTATTAATTTACCAACATCCTTCAAATAATTGCAAGTCAAGTGTTTAGTTTCAATTTACCAACATCCTTCAAATAATTGCAAGTCAAGTGTTTAGTTTCAATTTACCAACATCCTTCAAATAATTGCAAATCAAGTGTTTAGTATTAATTTACCAACATCCTTCAAATAATTGCAAGTCAAGTGTTTAGTTTCAATTTACCAACATCCTAATTTACCAACATCCTTCAAATAATTTCAAGTCAAGTGTTTAGTTTCAATTTACCAACATCCTTCAAATAATTGCAAATCAAGTGTTAGGTTTCAATTTACCAACATCCTTCAAATAATTGCAAGTCAAGTGTTAGGTTTCAATTTACCAACATCCTTCAAATAATTGCAAGTCAAGTGTTTAGTTTCAATTTACCAACATCCTTCAAATAATTGCAAGTCAAGTGTTTAGTTTCAATTTACCAACATCCTTCAAATAATTGCAAATCAAGTGTTTAGTATTAATTTACCAACATCCTTCAAATAATTGCAAGTCAAGTGTTTAGTTTCAATTTACCAACATCCTTCAAATAATTGCAAATCAAGTGTTTAGTATTAATTTACCAACATCCTTCAAATAATTGCAAGTCAAGTGTTTAGTTTCAATTTACCAACATCCTTCAAATAATTGCAAGTCAAGTGTTTAGTTTCAATTTACCAACATCCTTCAAATAATTTCAAGTCAAGTGTTAGGTTTCAATTTACCAACATCCTTCAAATAATTGCAAATCAAGTGTTAGGTTTCAATTTACCAACATCCTTCAAATAATTGCAAGTCAAGTGTTTAGTTTCAATTTACCAACATCTTTCAAATAATTGCAAGTAAAGTGTTAAGTTTCAATTTACCAACATCCTTCAAATAATTGCAAATCAAGTGTTTAGTATTAATTTACCAACATCCTTCAAATAATTGCAAGTCAAATGTTTAGTTTCAATTTACCAACATCCTTCAAATAATTGCAAATCAAGTGTTTAGTATTAATTTACCAACATCCTTCAAATAATTGCAAGTCAAGTGTTTAGTTTCAATTTACCAACAATCTTCAAATAATTGCCAGTCAAGTGTTAGGTTTCAATTTACCAACATCCTTCAAATAATTTCAAGTCAAGTGTTTAGTTTCAATTTACCAACATCCTTCAAATAATTGCAAATCAAGTGTTTAGTATTAATTTACCAACATCCTTCAAATAATTGGAAGTCAAATGTTTAGTTTCAATTTACCAACATCCTTCAAATAATTGCAAATCAAGTGTTTAGTATTAATTTACCAACATCCTTCAAATAATTGCAAGTCAAGTGTTTAGTTTCAATTTACCAACATCCTTCAAATAATTGCAAATCAAGTGTTAGGTTTCAATTTACCAACATCCTTCAAATAATTGCAAGTCAAGTGTTAGGTTTCAATTTACCAACATCCTTCAAATAATTGCAAGTCAAGTGTTTAGTTTCAATTTACCAACATCCTTCAAATAATTGCAAGTCAAGTGTTTAGTTTCAATTTACCAACATCCTTCAAATAATTGCAAATCAAGTGTTTAGTATTAATTTACCAACATCCTTCAAATAATTGCAAGTCAAGTGTTTAGTTTCAATTTACCAACATCCTTCAAATAATTGCAAATCAAGTGTTTAGTATTAATTTACCAACATCCTTCAAATAATTGCAAGTCAAGTGTTTAGTTTCAATTTACCAACATCCTTCAAATAATTGCAAGTCAAGTGTTTAGTTTCAATTTACCAACATCCTTCAAATAATTTCAAGTCAAGTGTTAGGTTTCAATTTACCAACATCCTTCAAATAATTGCAAATCAAGTGTTTAGTTTTAATTTACCAACATCCTTCAAATAATTGCAAGTCAAGTGTTTAGTTTCAATTTACCAACATCTTTCAAATAATTGCAAGTAAAGTGTTAAGTTTCAATTTACCAACATCCTTCAAATAATTGCAAATCAAGTGTTTAGTATTAATTTACCAACATCCTTCAAATAATTGCAAGTCAAATGTTTAGTTTCAATTTACCAACATCCTTCAAATAATTGCAAGTCAAGTGTTTAGTTTCAATTTACCAACATCCTTCAAATAATTGCAAATCAAGTGTTTAGTATTAATTTACCAACATCCTACAAATAATTGCAAGTCAAGTGTTTAGTTTTAATCTACCAACATCCTTCAAATAATTGCAAGTCAAGTGTTTAGTTTCAATTTACCAACATCTTTCAAATAATTGCAAGTAAAGTGTTAAGTTTCAATTTACCAACATCCTTCAAATAATTGCAAATCAAGTGTTTAGTATTAATTTAACAACATCCTTCAAATAATTGCAAGTCAAATGTTTAGTTTCAATTTACCAACATCCTTCAAATAATTGCAAATCAAGTGTTTAGTATTAATTTACCAACATCCTTCAAATAATTGCAAATCAAGTGTTTAGTATTAATTTACCAACATCCTTCAAATAATTGCAAGTCAAGTGTTTAGTTTCAATTTACCAACATCCTTCAAATAATTGCAAATCAAGTGTTAGGTTTCAATTTACGAACATCCTTCAAATAATTGCAAGTCAAGTGTTAGGTTTCAATTTACCAACATCCTTCAAATAATTGCAAGTCAAGTGTTTAGTTTCAATTTACCAACATCCTTCAAATAATTGCAAATCAAGTGTTTAGTATTAATTTACCAACATCCTTCAAATAATTGCAAGTCAAGTGTTTAGTTTCAATTTACCAACATCCTTCAAATAATTGCAAATCAAGTGTTTAGTATTAATTTACCAACATCCTTCAAATAATTGCAAGTCAAGTGTTTAGTTTCAATTTACCAACATCCTTTAAATAATTGCAAGTCAAGTGTTTAGATTCAATTTACCAACATCCTTCAAATAATTTCAAGTCAAGTGTTAGGTTTCAATTTACCAACATCCTTCAAATAATTGCAAATCAAGTGTTTAGTTTTAATTTACCAACATCCTTCAAATAATTGCAAGTCAAGTGTTTAGTTTTAATTTACCAACATCTTTCAAATAATTGCAAGTAAAGTGTTAAGTTTCAATTTACCAACATCCTTCAAATAATTGCAAATCAAGTGTTTAGTATTAATTTACCAACATCCTTCAAATAATTGCAAGTCAAATGTTTAGTTTCAATTTACCAACATCCTTCAAATAATTGCAAATCAAGTGTTTAGTATTAATTTACCAACATCCTTCAAATAATTGCAAGTCAAGTGTTTAGTTTCAATTTACCAACAATCTTCAAATAATTGCAAGTCAAGTGTTAGGTTTCAATTTACCAACATCCTTCAAATAATTGCAAGTCAAGTGTTAGGTTTCAATTTACCAACATCCTTCAAATAATTGCAAGTCAAGTGTTTAGTTTCAATTTACCAACATCCTTCAAATAATTGCAAGTCAAGTGTTTAGTTTCAATTTACCAACATCCTTCAAATAATTGCAAATCAAGTGTTTAGTATTAATTTACCAACATCCTTCAAATAATTGCAAGTCAAGTGTTTAGTTTCAATTTACCAACATCCTTCAAATAATTGCAAGTCAAGTGTTTAGTTTCGATTTACCAACATCCTTCAAATAATTGCAAGTCAAGTGTTTAGTTTCAATTTACCAACATCCTAATTTACCAACATCCTTCAAATAATTTCAAGTCAAGTGTTTAGTTTCAATTTACCAACATCCTTCAAATAATTGCAAATCAAGTGTTAGGTTTTAATTTACCAACATCCTTCAAATAATTGCAAGTCAAGTGTTTAGTATTAATTTACCAACATCCTTCAAATAATTGCAAGTCAAGTGTTTAGTTTCAATTTACCAACATCCTTCAAATAATTGCAAATCAAGTGTTTAGTATTAATTTACCAACATCCTTCAAATAATTGCAAATCAAGTGTTAAGTTTCAATTTACCAACATCCTTCAAATAATTGCAAATCAAGTGTTTAGTATTAATTTACCAACATCCTTCAAATAATTGCAAGTCAAATGTTTAGTTTCAATTTACCAACATCCTTCAAATAATTGCAAATCAAGTGTTTAGTATTAATTTACCAACATCCTTCAAATAATTGCAAGTCAAATGTTTAGTTTCAATTTACCAACATCCTTCAAATAATTGCAAATCAAGTGTTTAGTATTAATTTACCAACATCCTTCAAATAATTGCAAGTCAAGTGTTTAGTTTCAATTTACCAACAATCTTCAAATAATTGCAAGTCAAGTGTTAGGTTTCAATTTACCAACATCCTTCAAATAATTGCAAGTCAAGTGTTAGGTTTCAATTTACCAACATCCTTCAAATAATTGCAAGTCAAGTGTTTAGTTTCAATTTACCAACATCCTTCAAATAATTGCAAGTCAAGTGTTTAGTTTCAATTTACCAACATCCTTCAAATAATTGCAAATCAAGTGTTTAGTATTAATTTACCAACATCCTTCAAATAATTGCAAGTCAAGTGTTTAGTTTCAATTTACCAACATCCTTCAAATAATTGCAAGTCAAGTGTTTAGTTTCAATTTACCAACATCCTTCAAATAATTGCAAGTCAAGTGTTTAGTTTCAATTTACCAACATCCTAATTTACCAACATCCTTCAAATAATTTCAAGTCAAGTGTTTAGTTTCAATTTACCAACATCCTTCAAATAATTGCAAATCAAGTGTTAGGTTTCAATTTACCAACATCCTTCAAATAATTGCAAGTCAAGTGTTAGGTTTCAATTTACCAACATCCTTCAAATAATTGCAAGTCAAGTGTTTAGTTTCAATTTACCAACATCCTTCAAATAATTGCAAGTCAAGTGTTTAGTTTTAATTTACCAACATCCTTCAAATAATTGCAAGTCAAGTGTTTAGTTTCAATTTACCAACATCCTTCAAATAATTGCAAATCAAGTGTTTAGTATTAATTTACCAACATCCTTCAAATAATTGCAAGTCAAGTGTTTAGTTTCAATTTACCAACATCCTTCAAATAATTGCAAGTCAAGTGTTTAGTTTCAATTTACCAACATCCTTCAAATAATTTCAAGTCAAGTGTTAGGTTTCAATTTACCAACATCCTTCAAATAATTGCAAATCAAGTGTTTAGTTTTAATTTACCAACATCCTTCAAATAATTGCAAGTCAAGTGTTTAGTTTCAATTTACCAACATCTTTCAAATAATTGCAAGTAAAGTGTTAAGTTTCAATTTACCAACATCCTTCAAATAATTGCAAATCAAGTGTTTAGTATTAATTTACCAACATCCTTCAAATAATTGCAAGTCAAATGTTTAGTTTCAATTTACCAACATCCTTCAAATAATTGCAAATCAAGTGTTTAGTATTAATTTACCAACATCCTTCAAATAATTGCAAGTCAAGTGTTTAGTTTCAATTTACCAACAATCCTTCAAATAATTGCAAGTCAAGTGTTAGGTTTCAATTTACCAACATCCTTCAAATAATTGCAAGTCAAGTGTTAGGTTTCAATTTACCAACATCCTTCAAATAATTGCAAGTCAAGTGTTTAGTTTCAATTTACCAACATCCTTCAAATAATTGCAAGTCAAGTGTTTAGTTTCAATTTACCAACATCCTTCAAATAATTGCAAATCAAGTGTTTAGTATTAATTTACCAACATCCTTCAAATAATTGCAAGTCAAGTGTTTAGTTTCAATTTACCAACATCCTTCAAATAATTGCAAGTCAAGTGTTTAGTTTCGATTTACCAACATCCTTCAAATAATTGCAAGTCAAGTGTTTAGTTTCAATTTACCAACATCCTAATTTACCAACATCCTTCAAATAATTTCAAGTCAAGTGTTTAGTTTCAATTTACCAACATCCTTCAAATAATTGCAAATCAAGTGTTAGGTTTTAATTTACCAACATCCTTCAAATAATTGCAAGTCAAGTGTTTAGTATTAATTTACCAACATCCTTCAAATAATTGCAAGTCAAGTGTTTAGTTTCAATTTACCAACATCCTTCAAATAATTGCAAATCAAGTGTTTAGTATTAATTTACCAACATCCTTCAAATAATTGCAAGTCAAGTGTTAAGTTTCAATTTACCAACATCCTTCAAATAATTGCAAATCAAGTGTTTAGTATTAATTTACCAACATCCTTCAAATAATTGCAAGTCAAATGTTTAGTTTCAATTTACCAACATCCTTCAAATAATTGCAAATCAAGTGTTTAGTATTAATTTACCAACATCCTTCAAATAATTGCAAGTCAAATGTTTAGTTTCAATTTACCAACATCCTTCAAATAATTGCAAATCAAGTGTTTAGTATTAATTTACCATCATCCTTCAAATAATTGCAAGTCAAGTGTTTAGTTTCAATTTACCAACAATCTTCAAATAATTGCAAGTCAAGTGTTAGGTTTCAATTTACCAACATCCTTCAAATAATTGCAAGTCAAGTGTTAGGTTTCAATTTACCAACATCCTTCAAATAATTGCAAGTCAAGTGTTTAGTTTCAATTTACCAACATCCTTCAAATAATTGCAAGTCAAGTGTTTAGTTTCAATTTACCAACATCCTTCAAATAATTGCAAATCAAGTGTTTAGTATTAATTTACCAACATCCTTCAAATAATTGCAAGTCAAGTGTTTAGTTTCAATTTACCAACATCCTTCAAATAATTGCAAGTCAAGTGTTTAGTTTCGATTTACCAACATCCTTCAAATAATTGCAAGTCAAGTGTTTAGTTTCAATTTACCAACATCCTAATTTACCAACATCCTTCAAATAATTTCAAGTCAAGTGTTTAGTTTCAATTTACCAACATCCTTCAAATAATTGCAAATCAAGTGTTTAGTATTAATTTACCAACATCCTTCAAATAATTGAAAGTCAAGTGTTTAGTTTCAATTTACCAACATCCTTCAAATAATTGCAAATCAAGTGTTTAGTATTAATTTACCAACATCCTTCAAATAATTGCAAATCAAGTGTTTAGTATTAATTTACCAACATCCTTCAAATAATTGCAAGTCAAGTGTTAGGTTTCAATTTACCAACATCCTTCAAATAATTGCAAGTCAAGTGTTAGGTTTCAATTTACCAACATCCTTCAAATAATTGCAAGTCAAGTGTTTAGTTTCAATTTACCAACATCCTTCAAATAATTGCAAGTCAAGTGTTTAGTTTCAATTTACCAACATCCTTCAAATAATTGCAAATCAAGTGTTTAGTATTAATTTACCAACATCCTTCAAATAATTGCAAGTCAAGTGTTTAGTTTCAATTTACCAACATCCTTCAAATAATTGCAAGTCAAGTGTTTAGTTTCAATTTACCAACATCCTTCAAATAATTGCAAATCAAGTGTTTAGTATTAATTTACCAACATCCTTCAAATAATTGCAAGTCAAGTGTTTAGTTTCAATTTACCAACATCCTTCAAATAATTGCAAGTCAAGTGTTTAGTTTCAATTTACCAACATCCTTCAAATAATTGCAAATCAAGTGTTTAGTTTCAATTTACCAACATCCTTCAAATAATTGCAAGTCAAGTGTTTAGTTTCAATTTACCAACATCCTAATTTACCAACATCCTTCAAATAATTTCAAGTCAAGTGTTTAGTTTCAATTTACCAACATCCTTCAAATAATTGCAAATCAAGTGTTAGGTTTCAATTTACCAACATCCTTCAAATAATTGCAAGTCAAGTGTTAGGTTTCAATTTACCAACATCCTTCAAATAATTGCAAATCAAGTGTTTAGTATTAATTTACCAACATCCTTCAAATAATTGCAAGTCAAGTGTTTAGTTTCAATTTACCAACATCCTTCAAATAATTGCAAATCAAGTGTTTAGTATTAATTTACCAACATCCTTCAAATAATTGCAAGTCAAGTGTTTAGTTTCAATTTACCAACATCCTTCAAATAATTGCAAATCAAGTGTTAGGTTTCAATTTACCAACATCCTTCAAATAATTGCAAGTCAAGTGTTAGGTTTCAATTTACCAACATCCTTCAAATAATTGCAAGTCAAGTGTTTAGTTTCAATTTACCAACATCCTTCAAATAATTGCAAGTCAAGTGTTTAGTTTCAATTTACCAACATCCTTCAAATAATTGCAAATCAAGTGTTTAGTATTAATTTACCAACATCCTTCAAATAATTGCAAGTCAAGTGTTTAGTTTCAATTTACCAACATCCTTCAAATAATTGCAAATCAAGTGTTTAGTATTAATTTACCAACATCCTTCAAATAATTGCAAGTCAAGTGTTTAGTTTCAATTTACCAACATCCTTCAAATAATTGCAAGTCAAGTGTTTAGTTTCAATTTACCAACATCCTTCAAATAATTTCAAGTCAAGTGTTAGGTTTCAATTTACCAACATCCTTCAAATAATTGCAAATCAAGTGTTTAGTTTTAATTTACCAACATCCTTCAAATAATTGCAAGTCAAGTGTTTAGTTTCAATTTACCAACATCTTTCAAATAATTGCAAGTAAAGTGTTAAGTTTCAATTTACCAACATCCTTCAAATAATTGCAAATCAAGTGTTTAGTATTAATTTACCAACATCCTTCAAATAATTGCAAGTCAAATGTTTAGTTTCAATTTACCAACATCCTTCAAATAATTGCAAATCAAGTGTTTAGTATTAATTTACCAACATCCTTCAAATAATTGCAAGTCAAGTGTTTAGTTTCAATTTACCAACAATCTTCAAATAATTGCAAGTCAAGTGTTAGGTTTCAATTTACCAACATCCTTCAAATAATTGCAAGTCAAGTGTTTAGTATTAATTTACCAACATCCTTCAAATAATTGCAAATCAAGTGTTTAGTATTAATTTACCAACATCCTTCAAATAATTGCAAGTCAAGTGTTAGGTTTCAATTTACCAACATCCTTCAAATAATTGCAAGTCAAGTGTTAGGTTTCAATTTACCAACATCCTTCAAATAATTGCAAGTCAAGTGTTTAGTTTCAATTTACCAACATCCTTCAAATAATTGCAAGTCAAGTGTTTAGTTTCAATTTACCAACATCCTTCAAATAATTGCAAATCAAGTGTTTAGTATTAATTTACCAACATCCTTCAAATAATTGCAAGTCAAGTGTTTAGTTTCAATTTACCAACATCCTTCAAATAATTGCAAGTCAAGTGTTTAGTTTCAATTTACCAACATCCTTCAAATAATTGCAAATCAAGTGTTTAGTATTAATTTACCAACATCCTTCAAATAATTGCAAGTCAAGTGTTTAGTTTCAATTTACCAACATCCTTCAAATAATTGCAAGTCAAGTGTTTAGTTTCAATTTACCAACATCCTTCAAATAATTGCAAATCAAGTGTTTAGTATTAATTTACCAACATCCTTCAAATAATTGCAAGTCAAGTGTTTAGTTTCAATTTACCAACATCCTAATTTACCAACATCCTTCAAATAATTTCAAGTCAAGTGTTTAGTTTCAATTTACCAACATCCTTCAAATAATTGCAAATCAAGTGTTAGGTTTCAATTTACCAACATCCTTCAAATAATTGCAAGTCAAGTGTTAGGTTTCAATTTACCAACATCCTTCAAATAATTGCAAATCAAGTGTTTAGTATTAATTTACCAACATCCTTCAAATAATTGCAAGTCAAATGTTTAGTTTCAATTTACCAACATCCTTCAAATAATTGCAAATCAAGTGTTTAGTATTAATTTACCAACATCCTTCAAATAATTGCAAGTCAAGTGTTTAGTTTCAATTTACCAACATCCTTCAAATAATTGCAAATCAAGTGTTAGGTTTCAATTTACCAACATCCTTCAAATAATTGCAAGTCAAGTGTTTAGTTTCAATTTACCAACATCCTTCAAATAATTGCAAGTCAAGTGTTTAGTTTCAATTTACCAACATCCTTCAAATAATTGCAAATCAAGTGTTTAGTATTAATTTACCAACATCCTTCAAATAATTGCAAGTCAAGTGTTTAGTTTCAATTTACCAACATCCTTCAAATAATTGCAAATCAAGTGTTTAGTATTAATTTACCAACATCCTTCAAATAATTGCAAGTCAAGTGTTTAGTTTCAATTTACCAACATCCTTCAAATAATTGCAAGTCAAGTGTTTAGTTTCAATTTACCAACATCCTTCAAATAATTTCAAGTCAAGTGTTAGGTTTCAATTAACCAACATCCTTCAAATAATTGCAAATCAAGTGTTTAGTTTTAATTTACCAACATCCTTCAAATAATTGCAAGTCAAGTGTTTAGTTTCAATTTACCAACATCTTTCAAATAATTGCAAGTAAAGTGTTAAGTTTCAATTTACCAACATCCTTCAAATAATTGCAAATCAAGTGTTTAGTATTAATTTACCAACATCCTTCAAATAATTGCAAGTCAAATGTTTAGTTTCAATTTACCAACATCCTTCAAATAATTGCAAATCAAGTGTTTAGTATTAATTTACCAACATCCTTCAAATAATTGCAAGTCAAGTGTTTAGTTTCAATTTACCAACAATCTTCAAATAATTGCAAGTCAAGTGTTAGGTTTCAATTTACCAACATCCTTCAAATAATTGCAAGTCAAGTGTTTAGTTTCAATTTACCAACATCCTTCAAATAATTGCAAGTCAAGTGTTTAGTTTCAATTTACCAACATCCTTCAAATAATTGCAAGTCAAGTGTTTAGTTTCAATTTACCAACATCCTTCAAATAATTGCAAATCAAGTGTTTAGTATTAATTTACCAACATCCTTCAAATAATTGCAAGTCAAGTGTTTAGTTTCAATTTACCAACATCCTTCAAATAATTGCAAGTCAAGTGTTTAGTTTCGATTTACCAACATCCTTCAAATAATTGCAAGTCAAGTGTTTAGTTTCAATTTACCAACATCCTAATTTACCAACATCCTTCAAATAATTTCAAGTCAAGTGTTTAGTTTCAATTTACCAACATCCTTCAAATAATTGCAAATCAAGTGTTAGGTTTCAATTTACCAACATCCTTCAAATAATTGCAAGTCAAGTGTTTAGTATTAATTTACCAACATCCTTCAAATAATTGCAAGTCAAGTGTTTAGTTTCAATTTACCAACATCCTTCAAATAATTGCAAATCAAGTGTTTAGTATTAATTTACCAACATCCTTCAAATAATTGCAAATCAAGTGTTTAGTATTAATTTACCAACATCCTTCAAATAATTGCAAGTCAAGTGTTAGGTTTCAATTTACCAACATCCTTCAAATAATTGCAAGTCAAGTGTTAGGTTTCAATTTACCAACATCCTTCAAATAATTGCAAGTCAAGTGTTTAGTTTCAATTTACCAACATCCTTCAAATAATTGCAAATCAAGTGTTTAGTATTAATTTACCAACATCCTTCAAATAATTGCAAGTCAAGTGTTTAGTTTCAATTTACCAACATCCTTCAAATAATTGCAAGTCAAGTGTTTAGTTTCAATTTACCAACATCCTTCAAATAATTGCAAATCAAGTGTTTAGTATTAATTTACCAACATCCTTCAAATAATTGCAAGTCAAGTGTTTAGTTTCAATTTACCAACATCCTAATTTACCAACATCCTTCAAATAATTTCAAGTCAAGTGTTTAGTTTCAATTTACCAACATCCTTCAAATAATTGCAAATCAAGTGTTAGGTTTCAATTTACCAACATCCTTCAAATAATTGC
This sequence comes from Bulinus truncatus, assembly GCA_021962125.1. Lineage (NCBI taxonomy): Eukaryota > Metazoa > Mollusca > Gastropoda > Planorbidae > Bulinus > Bulinus truncatus. The sequence continues at coordinate 3,715,257 of JAGDYQ010000034.1, forward strand.
AAGTCAAGTGTTAGGTTTCAATTTACCAACATCCTTCAAATAATTGCAAGTCAAGTGTTTAGTTTCAATTTACCAACATCCTTCAAATAATTGCAAGTCAAGTGTTTAGTTTCAATTTACCAACATCCTTCAAATAATTGCAAATCAAGTGTTTAGTATTAATTTACCAACATCCTTCAAATAATTGCAAGTCAAGTGTTTAGTTTCAATTTACCAACATCCTTCAAATAATTGCAAGTCAAGTGTTTAGTTTCGATTTACCAACATCCTTCAAATAATTGCAAGTCAAGTGTTTAGTTTCAATTTACCAACATCCTAATTTACCAACATCCTTCAAATAATTTCAAGTCAAGTGTTTAGTTTCAATTTACCAACATCCTTCAAATAATTGCAAATCAAGTGTTAGGTTTCAATTTACCAACATCCTTCAAATAATTGCAAGTCAAGTGTTAGGTTTCAATTTACCAACATCCTTCAAATAATTGCAAGTCAAGTGTTTAGTTTCAATTTACCAACATCCTTCAAATAATTGCAAGTCAAGTGTTTAGTTTCAATTTACCAACATCCTTCAAATAATTGCAAATCAAGTGTTTAGTATTAATTTACCAACATCCTTCAAATAATTGCAAGTCAAGTGTTTAGTTTCAATTTACCAACATCCTTCAAATAATTGCAAGTCAAGTGTTTAGTATTAATTTACCAACATCCTTCAAATAATTGCAAGTCAAGTGTTTAGTTTCAATTTACCAACATCTTTCAAATAATTGCAAGTAAAGTGTTAAGTTTCAATTTACCAACATCCTTCAAATAATTGCAAATCAAGTGTTTAGTATTAATTTACCAACATCCTTCAAATAATTGCAAGTCAAATGTTTAGTTTCAATTTACCAACATCCTTCAAATAATTGCAAATCAAGTGTTTAGTATTAATTTACCAACATCCTTCAAATAATTGCAAGTCAAGTGTTTAGTTTCAATTTACCAACAACCTTCAAATAATTGCAAGTCAAGTGTTAGGTTTCAATTTACCAACATCCTTCAAATAATTGCAAGTCAAGTGTTAGGTTTCAATTTACCAACATCCTTCAAATAATTGCAAGTCAAGTGTTTAGTTTCAATTTACCAACATCCTTCAAATAATTGCAAATCAAGTGTTTAGTATTAATTTACCAACATCCTTCAAATAATTGCAAGTCAAGTGTTTAGTTTCAATTTACCAACATCCTTCAAATAATTGCAAGTCAAGTGTTTAGTTTCGATTTACCAACATCCTTCAAATAATTGCAAATCAAGTGTTTAGTATTAATTTACCAACATCCTTCAAATAATTGCAAGTCAAGTGTTTAGTTTCAATTTACCAACAACCTTCAAATAATTGCAAGTCAAGTGTTAGGTTTCAATTTACCAACATCCTTCAAATAATTGCAAGTCAAGTGTTAGGTTTCAATTTACCAACATCCTTCAAATAATTGCAAGTCAAGTGTTTAGTTTCAATTTACCAACATCCTTCAAATAATTGCAAGTCAAGTGTTTAGTTTCAATTTACCAACATCCTTCAAATAATTGCAAATCAAGTGTTTAGTATTCAATTTACCAACATCCTTCAAATAATTGCAA